>JAHNEJ010002522.1:0-306680 GCA_022559845.1 Amorphophallus konjac | reverse complement strand
ATTCCTTCAGCTGGTTGAATGTAAGACCCCAAATTATTTAATTGAGCCCAATATTTCTTATTAAGCTTTTATTAATTAAGAATATAATTTTATTGAATTAATAATTGAATTTCAGATTTATTAATATTTAATTCGTTAGAAATAGTATAAGTGAAAATTCGACTACCTTAGAAAAATCCATAAAAATAGTAAACAGGTTAAGGTCGATGTAGGTAACAACTTTTCCTTCTGGCATTAAGCCATTGTAAATCCGTGGTAAGATCTATTTAGAGATTAAACCCAAAAGTGCACACTTTTGACCCATACCTAACCCTTAGATTAAAACACGAAATTCGACCTCAATACTCAACCAAATGATCTGAAATCAGTGGCAAATGGAAGGCCACAATATAAGGAACATTTACCCTCAATCAATTTGAGGTAAACCTAGCCCCAAAACGTGCTGTCGACATAGTTTGGTCAAGTCAAAGATTTCGGCGCCGTTTCTAAACACGTAGATTGCAGCAGCGAATACTCCCAACTCCGAAGGCTCCAGAAGCTATATGAGCTATCAAAATGAAGCCCTACGAGTCTTCTTTCATTTGGCTACTGTGGGGTTCGCTGAAGTTTCAGATCTGGGGAGATCTAGCTCGATTTGTGGAGGTGGGTCAGCAGGCCATTGGCTTCCCTTCATCCTTCTTTGATCCATCGATTGAGGTAGGAATTCTCAACCAAATTTTGATCATGAGTATAGCAAGTTGGTCATCTCGTCGAGATCTATCCATTGGGACTGAAAGCCCCAATTTTCATCAGGTGTGGAGTGAGTTATCACGGGTTTTCTAAGGTGCTGTCCAAGTGTTCTTCATCCTAGGGTTTGAGTTTTCTCTCTCCGATTTGAGGTAGGATCTAACAACCAAACTCTAATTAACTTACATGATATAATCAGCATGTTATTATCTTTCATTTAACGTAGAAAGCCCCAAATTCCATTGAGCATGCCTCGTGAATTTCGAATTTTTGTAAGAGCATACCTAGAACATGTTTCATATAGTGTTCCTTTAAGTCAGAGCTTGATTTCGGGGTAATTTTGAGTCATGTAACCTGATCTTTATGTAGCATATTATACATGGTTGGATTCATAATCGAGTTAGCTTTCTTTTGACGCAAGAAGCCCCAAAATTCATTGCTTATGTTGAGAGAATTGCATGATTTAGTAGAAGTAGGTTAGGAACTAGGGTTTTCATGTGTTTATCATATATAAGTTGAGATTCAATCAATTTCTGTAACAATTCATGTTTCAAGATTGTAGTTTTATGACCCTAGAATGTCTATTAATATTCCTAGATCATGTGGTTTTGATTTCAACTCAATTGGACCCCATTTGGATGAGTTCATGTGGTTTTCGGTGGCAACATTCGTTGATGTTCTTGCAGGGGTCGACCCCAGGGGTCGACCCGTTTTCTGGGCAACCCTGCAGGCCCGAGGGTCGACCCCAGGGGTCGTCCCCTCCTGTTCCTGCATGGGGGTCGACCCCAAGGGTCGACCCATCCAGCTCCCTGCATGGGGGGTCGATTCCAGGGGTCGACCCATTGCACAGGAATGTAGGGGTCGACCCCAGGGGTCGACCCATCTGAAGGAAATGGTGGGGGTCGACCCCAGGGGTCGACCCATTCAGCTTCCAGACCCCAGTTTTTCAGGGGTCGACCCCAGGGGTCGACCCGTACACCAGAAACCCGATTTTCTTCATTTTTCGACCCGAAGATGGATCCGAATCAGTGGGGAATCAACCCATTTAACTTAGACCCACTGAAATTATATTTTTTTTTGAAGAACAATTGACCTATTCATGTACCCCCCCCCCCTTGATTTCAAATTTGCATTGGTCTTTTCTTACAAACATAGTACAAAACACGATGTTTACCATCTCCATTACAACACTTACATTGGTTAAATAGAAACTCACATAATTAATGATTAATGGTGTAACTAAAACCCCTGATAATGCATTCTATTTCACCGCTGTGAGAGCTTGTTCTTTATCTCGACAACTTGTTCTAGCTTGTTGGTACTTTGGCTAATACAAATGATAATGGTTAATCATGATATCTTAACTTGGTGATTAGGATTAATATGTTGATTAGCTTGTTTGATTGCTGCTGTTTTACAGTAGCGCAGCACGATTAACTCTTGTTGTGACTTAGTTTCGATCTCCTTGATGATTATACTTACCTTGAAATTCTGGAAATGAATCTCTTTCCTACTTGAAGTTGTTATTGCTACTTAGTTTAAACCTTCGAATTCTGGCCATAAACTGTGGAAGTCTAGATTCGTGGGATCTTTGATCCAAAGAAATCAATGCCTGGCAAACAATTAAGGGCTCGGTCTAGTCCTGGGAAGAGCGCCCGAACACTACGTGTACCCCCGGGGAGGTGAATGACTAGGTGTGATATTTGGCACCAGTACTTGACATGTGTTAAATCTAGGACTGTCCACTACTCTCTACATTACTTTCTACTACTTTTCACTTTCCACTCTTCACTGTTCTATACTCTACTTGTTGTTACTTTACTTGCTGATTACTTGGGCGTGGAAATGAAATTACATACGTGCTTGACATGACTTGAATTGTCTTGATATGGCCAACTTTTTTATCGTTATCTCCTGTAGTAAATTCTTGTCTTACCATTCTATTCATTATATTTCTTGACCTTGCAAGATCTTTGAATTTTGTTTCGTGATATCATTGTTATCTTTCTATTGTTTTATCATTTGTAGCATGACATTTTAAAATGTAATTAAATTGTTAATCACTTATACCTGTCTGTTATTTCCTACTGAGCGTCAGCTCATAGTTGTGTTTCCCCCCTTTTCCAGGCTTTTCAGGTGACGCGCTTACCGATGGGGAAGGGCAGGAGTGATGTCTTGAGTGTATCAGTTCTAGTGTGTTAGTAGTGTGTTATCTTACTTTAGTTGTGTTTTGGAGAGCATTTAGTCTCAGTCATGTTATTGAGCTTTAGTGATTGATTATTCCAGTTGTATTAAGTTGAACTTGAGGTTATTGTATCAGTTGTGGTTTGTTAATGATCATTTAGTATTTCCATCTTGTAGCACTTGTGTATTATTTTAGATTAGTTCTCTCTCTTACCAGCGTGTCTCTAACTGTACGTCCCGATATTTCCGCCTTGTTCAGGGCGTGACAGTTTAGTTGGTATCAGAGCCCTAGGTTTCACATTCCTAGGTTCCCTAAGTTTAGGTTTTCTTGCATTGCATCCCAATAATTGGTATATCAAAAGACTTTGTCCGAACGTTAGGCTACGCCTATCGGGAAGGTCGCACACTTGCGCGAGTGGTCTTCGGACCGATTATCTCCGCCTGGTACCGAGTTTTTGGTCGTGTCTAGGTGCATTAGATCCCTAACCTTGTAAAAGTCTAGGACCTGACCTGGTGAGAATGGGTAGAAACTTGGGTTAAGATCGTTTCTTAATCGTGTAAGTATTTATCTTGATTAAACCTAAGTAATCTATTTCTCGTGTAGATGGCAGCTGATCGTGCTGAATGGAGGAACCTACAGCGCACGGTTCAAGGCCTTACTCAGGCCCTTCAGCAAGTAGCTCAGGCAGGAGCGGCACCGCATGGCACCAGTGATCTATACCGGAACTTCCGCGGAATGAATCCGCCTAGATTCGCTGGTTCGACTGACCCCGACCAAGCCGAGCACTGGCTAGATGAGATGGGGAGAATCTTTGAAGTTATGCAATGCACCAACCAGGAGCGTGTCCTTTTGTCCACATTTCAACTGGAACATGATGCACGTACTTGGTGGGATTCTATCAAGGCAACTCTCGGTGATCGGCAAGTTATGTGGGAAGAGTTCGAAGAATTCTTCAACATCAAGTATTTTTCTGATAGAGTGCAAGAGAAGAAAGCGGCAGAGTTCGCAGCCTTGAAACAGCGAGGTTTGTCCGTGGCAGAGTATGAGGCTCAATTTGCACGGCTTTCTCGTTATGCTACTCATCTCATTTCCACCGAGAAGATGAAGGCGAAGCGCTTTCTCAATGGACTGAAACTTCATTATATCAACCAATTGGCACCGATGGAGATTTCCACGTATTCCGAGATGGTAAGGAAAGCGCAAGTTCTAGAGGATACTCTTGAGATGGCGGAGAGAATCCGTGGGAAAGGCACCAAGAAAGAATTACCTACGGGTTCCGGGAGTGTCAAACCCGGGTATACCAAGAAGAGGCCTGTTAGTGGACCTGGTTCGTGGAGCGGGTCCGGATCGTGGAAGGGCAAGATGCCGAGGCATGAAGACAAGAAGCCTGGCCCTATTGTTCCATTCAAGGGCGTGTGCAACTATTGTGATCGTCCGGGTCACAAGATAGATGAGTGCTGGCGCAAGCTAGGCGCCTGTTTGCGATGTGGAAGCAAAGAGCACCATAACCCCGTACCGCTCATCTCGGCTCTTCGAGCTGATAAGCTTTTGAGGTATGGGTGTGACGCTTTTCTAGCCTTTGTCTATACAACTCCTGAGCAGCAGATGGAGATTAAGGACATTTCTGTTGTCCAAGATTTTCCTGATGTCTTTCCAGAAGAACTACCAGGACTTCCGCCTGAGCGGGAAGTTATCTTTTCTATTGATCTTATTCCTGGCACATCTCCTATTTCCAAGGCTCCTTATCGTATGTCTCCTGCGGAACTACGGGAATTGAAGCAGCAGCTGATGGAATTGCTCGAGAAGGGTTTTATTCGTCCTAGTACTTCTCCGTGGGGAGCCCATGTGTTATTCGTCAGGAAGAAAGATGGTTCGATGAGATTGTGCATTGATTATCGGCAAATAAACCAGCAGACTGTCAAGAACAAATATCCCTTGCCGTGGATTGACGAGTTATTTGACCAGATAGCGGGAGCTCAATATTTCTCTAAGTTCGATCTTCGATCTGGATATCACCAGTTGCGGATTAAGGAAGAGGATATTTATAAAATGACTTTCCGCAGCAAGTATGGTCATTTTGAGTTTGTCGTTATGCCTTTTGGTCTAACGAATGCACCAGCGACTTTCATGCAGTTGATGAACAATGCATTTCGGCCCTATCTTGATCAATGGGTCGTAGTCTTTATTGATGACATCCTGATTTATTCTAAGAATGAGGAGGAGCATGCTGAGCATCTGAGAATGGCATTGCAACTGTTGAGAGATCATCAGCTATATGCCAAGTTCAGTAAGTGTGAATTCTAGCTGCAAGAGGTGTCCTTTCTAGGACATATCATTACGAAGAACGGTATTTCTGTTGATCCTTCGAAGGTTGAGGCAGTGAAGAATTGGGAACAACCTACCAGTGTGACAGAAGTTAGAAGTTTTCTAGGCCTGGCAGGTTATTATCGAAGATTTATTCAAGATTTCTCTAAGATTGCAGTACCTATGACAAGATTAACCCGCAAGGAAAACAAGTTTGATTGGTCAGATGATTGTCAGCGAAGCTTTCAGACTCTGAAGGAGTGTTTGACTACTGCACCTGTTTTGGCTTTACCTTCTGGTGAAGGAGGATTTGTTGTTTATACTGATGCATCAGGTATTGACTTAGGCTGTGTACTCATGCAGCATGGGAAGGTGATTGCCTATTCCTCTAGGCAGTTGAGGAAGCACGAAGATAATTATCATGTTCATGATTTGGAACTTGCTGCAGTCGTGTTTGCTTTGAAGATATGGAGGCATTATTTGTATGGAGAAACCTTTACAGTGTTTTCAGATCATAAGAGTTTGAAGTATTTATTTTCTCAAAAGGAACTCAACATGAGGCAGCGGAGATGGTTGGAGTACTTGAAAGACTTCGACTTCTCGATTGAGTATCATCCTGGCAAAGGTAATGTTGTGGCAGATGCATTAAGCCGGAAGCCGGTAGCTAGATTGTCAAGTCTAATGTTACAAGAATGGAGGTTGTTGGAACAATTATCTAGTCTGTATCTTAATATTGACAATGATCGGGTCTTGATTGCTCAGATTCAACTTAAACCTGAATTATTGATAGAGATCAAGTCCTTGCAAGATAATGATCCCGAGTTGGTAGAGATCAAGGGAAGCTTGAGCAACAGACCTGACTTCATGTTGGCCGATGATGGTAGATTATTATTTAAAGGCAGAACTTATGTTCCGGATGAGGCTACAATAAAGAACAAAATTCTTGAGGAAGCTCACAGATCCAGATATACCATTCATCCTGGAGGCACTAAGATGTACCGAGATTTGAAGAGGTCCTTTTGGTGGCCGAATATGAAAAGAGAGGTTGCAGATTTTGTGAGTAAATGTTTGGTATGTCAGCAAGTTAAGGCCGAACATTTCAGACCAGCAGGGAAATTGAAACCCCTCGACATACCCCAATGGAAGTGGGAAAGCATTGGCATGGATTTCATTATGGGTCTACCTAGGACTCGTGGTGGATTTGATGCGATATGGGTGATTGTCGATCGATTGACAAAGTCGGCTCATTTCTTACCAATTAAGTCTAAGTGGACGATTGATGTATTGGCTGCTTTGTATATAAAGGAAGTGGTGAGATTGCATGGTATTCCAGTGAATATAGTATCTGACCGAGACCCCAGATTTACTTCACATTTCTGGAAGGGACTGCAAGAGTCTTTGGGTACTCGTCTGAATTTCAGTACTGCTTTTCATCCACAGACAGATGGACAGACTGAAAGAACCAATCAGATAGTGGAAGATATGCTGCGAGCTTGCATGATTGATTTTGGTGGTAATTGGAGTGAGCATTTGGCATTAATTGAATTCGCCTACAATAACAGCTATCAGTCTAGTATTCAAATGGCTCCTTTTGAAGCACTATATGGTAGAAGTTGTCGTTCCCCGTTGTGTTGGGACGAGGTAGGTGAGAAACAGTGGCTTGGACCAGATCTTGTTTCGGAATCATCACAGAACATCCGTGTTATCCGAGACCGGTTACAAGTAGCCCAGTCAAGACAAAAGAGTTATGCCGACAACAGGAGAAGAGCATTGGAATTTCAGGTTGGCGAGCATGTGTTCTTAAAGGTCTCTCCGACGAGAGGGATCCGAAGATTTGGCATTCATGGCAAGCTGAGTCCGAGGTACATTGGTCCATTCGAGATTCTAGATAGAGTGGGAGAGGTGGCATATAGACTGGCTTTACCACCGCATTTGTCTGGCGTACACAATATTTTCCATGTGTCTATGTTGTGGAAATATGTGTACGATCCCACTCATATCATTCAGCAGGTGGATTTTGAACTGAAGGAAGATTTGACCTATGAGGAAAGACCTGTCAAGATTCTGGACCGGAAGCAACAGCAACTCCGGAATCGTTCGATACCGATGGTCAAGATTCAGTGGAGTCGGCGTGGGACCGAAGAAGCTACATGGGAGTCTGAAGAGACTATGCGAAAGCGGTATCCCGATCTATTCTAGGTGAGCGATCTTTTTCTACTCTCAGTTTTAGTGCAGTGAATTTGGAGGACCAAATTCCTTTAAGTAAGGGAGGGTGTAAGACCCCAAATTATTTAATTGAGCCCAATATTTCTTATTAAGCTTTTATTAATTAAGAATAGAATTTTATTAAATTAATAATTGAATTTCGGATTTATTAATATTTAATTCGTTAGAAATAGTATAAGTGAAAATTCGACTACCTTAGAAAAATCCATAAAAATAGTAAACAGGTTAAGGTCGATGTAGGTAACAACTTTTCCTTCTGGCATTAAGCTATTGTAAATCCGTGGTAAGATCTATTTAGAGATTAAACCCAAAAGTGCACACTTTTGACCCATACCTAACCCTTAGATTAAAACACGAAATTCGACCTCAATACTCAACCAAATGATCTGAAATCAGTGGTAAATGGAAGGCCACAATATAAGGAACATTTACCCTCAATCAATTTGAGGTAAACCTAACCCCAAAACGTGCTGCCGACATAGTTTGGTCAAGTCAAAGATTTCGGCGCCGTTTCTAAACACGTAGCTTGCAGCAACGAATACTCCCAACTCCGAAGGCTCCAGAAGCTCTATGAGCTATCAAAATGAAGCCCTACGAGTCTTCTTTCACTTGGCTGCTGTGGGGTTCGCTGAAGTTTCAGATCTGGGGAGATCTAGCTCGATTTGTGGAGGTGGGTCAGCAGGCCGTTGGCTTCCCTTCATCCTTCTTTGATCCATCGATTGAGGTAGGAATTCTCAACCAAATTTTGATCATGAGTATAGCAAGTTGCTCATCTCGTCGAGATCTATCCATTGGGACTGAAAGCCCCAATTTTAATCAGGTGTGGAGTGAGTTATCATGGGTTTTCTAAGGTGCTGTCCAAGTGTTCTTCATCCTAGGGTTTGAGTTTTCTCTCTCCGATTTGAGGTAGGATCTAACAACCAAACTCTAATTAACTTACATGATATAATCAGCATGTTATTATCTTTCATTTAACGTAGAAAGCCCCAAATTCCATTGAGCATGTCTCGTGAATTTTGAATTTTTGTAAGAGCATACCTAGAACATGTTTCATATAGTGTTCCTTTAAGTCAGAGCTTGATTTCGGGGTAATTTTGAGTCATGTAACCTGATCTTTATGTAGCATATTATACATGGTTGGATTCATAATCGAGTTAGCTTTCTTTTGACGCAAGAATCCCCAAAATTCATTGCTTATGTTGAGAGAATTGCATGATTTAGTAGAAGTAGGTCAGGAACTATGGTTTTCATGTATTTATCATATATAAGTTGAGATTCAATCAATTTCTGTAACAATTCATGTTTCAAGATTGTAGTTTTATGACCCTAGAATGTCTATTAATATTCCTAGATCATGTGGTTTTGATTTCAACTCAATTGGACCCCATTTGGATGAGTTCATGTGGTTTTCGGTGGCAACATTCGTTGATGTTCTTGCAGGGGTCGACCCCAGGGGTCGACCCATTTTCTGGGCAACCCTGCAGGCCCGAGGGTCGACCCCAGGGGTCGTCCCCTCCTGTTCCTGCATGGGGGTCGACCCCAAGGGTCGGCCCATCCAGCTCCCTGCATGGGGGTCGACCCCAGGGGTCGACCCATTGCACAGGAATGTAGGGGTCGACCCCAGGGGTCGACCCATCTGAAGGAAATGGTGGGGGTCGACCCCAGGGGTCGACCCATTCAGCTTCCAGACCCCAGTTTTTCAGGAGTCGACCCCAGGGGTCGACCCGTACACCAGAAACCCGATTTTCTTCATTTTTCGACCCGAAGATGGATCCGAATCAGTGGGGAATCAACCCATTTAACTTAGACCCACTGAAATTATATTTTTTTTTGAAGAACAATTGACCTATTCATGTACCCCCCCCTTGATTTCAAATTTGCATTGGTCTTTTCTTACAAACATAGTACAAAACACAATGTTTACCATCTCCATTACAACACTTACATTGGTTAAATAGAAACTCACATAATTAATGATTAATGGTGTAACTAAAACCCCTGATAATGCATTCTATTTCACCGCTGTGAGAGCTTGTTCTTTACCTCGACAACTTGTTCTAGCTTGTTGGTACTTTGGCTAATACAAATGATAATGGTTAATCATGATATCTTAACTTGGTGATTAGGATTAATATGTTGATTAGCTTGTTTGATTGCTGCTGTTTTACAGTAGCGCAGCACGATTAACTCTTGTTGTGACTTGATTTCGATCTCCTTGATGATTATACTTACCTTGAAATTCTGGAAATGAATCTCTTTCCTACTTGAAGTTGTTATTGCTACTTAGTTTAAACCTTCGAATTCTGGCCATCAACTGTGGAAGTCTAGATTTGTGGGATCTTTAATCCAAAGAAATCAATGCCTGGCAAATAATTAAGGGCTCGGTCTAGTCCTGGGAAGAGCGCCCGAACACTACGTGTACCCCCGGGGAGGTGAATGACTAGGTGTGGCATTTGGCACCAGTACTTGACATGTGTTAAATCTAGGACTGTCCACTACTCTCTACATTACTTTCTACTACTTTTCACTTTCCACTCTTCACTGTTCTATACTCTACTTGTTGTTACTTTACTTGCTGATTACTTGGGCGTGGAAATGAAATTACATACGTGCTTGACATGACTTGAATTGTCTTGATATGGCCAACTTTTTTATCGTTATCTCCTGTAGTAAATTCTTGTCTTACCATTCTATTCATTATATTTCTTGACCTTGCAAGATCTTTGAATTTTGTTTCGTGATATCATTGTTATCTTTCTATTGTTTTATCATTTGTAGCATGACATTTTAAAATGTAATTAAACTGTTAATCACTTATACCTGTCTGTTATTTCCTACTGAGCGTCAGCTCATAGTTGTGTTTCCCCCCTTTTCCAGGCTTTTCAGGTGACGCGCTTACCGATGGGGAAGGGCAGGAGTGATGTCTTGAGTGTATCAGTTCTAGTGTGTTAGTAGTGTGTTATCTTACTTTAGTTGTGTTTTGGAGAGCATTTAGTCTCAGTCATGTTATTGAGCTTTAGTGATTGATTATTCCAGTTGTATTAAGTTGAACGTGAGGTTATTGTATCAGTTGTGGTTTGTTAATGATCATTTAGTATTTCCATCTTGTAGCACTTGTGTATTATTTTAGATTAGTTCTCTCTCTTGCCAGCGTGTCTCTAACTGTACGTCCCGATATTTCCGCCTTGTTCGGGGCGTGACATTGAAGGCCTTTTGGCACTCTTGACTCCAACAGAATGGCATAACTTTCATCATCAGCTTGTGGAAGGGTTGCCATCGTCCGGACAGATTGGAGATAAATCTGCGGATGTAAGCTAATCGGCCTTGTAATGACCGCAACTCTGTCAAATTCTTCAGAGGGGGTAGCTCCTAGATAGCTTTTATTTTGGAAGGGTATATTTCGATTCCCCGATGTAACGACCCGAGAATCCGATTGTCGGGAGAGACCCGATAACCCGAGACTCGAACTGCCGCCCACGAGCCGGGAGGGCTCGGAAGGGCTAAAAGGAGTGTGGAGGCACAAAGAAATAGGAAATAAAGCAGGACAATTCAACAATTAACAGAAATAAATAAACAACTACAACTACAAAAGAGTCCAATCCAACAGAAAGTACAGTCTAAAGTAGTAAAAATGTACCACATGTCGAGTGAACACTCGGCCCGACGAGCTGGCAACTGAGAACCTCCGCACCGCGTCATCGAACCTCGAGGAAGAAGAACCACCACACCTGAAAAGCAGGAAATGAGTCTCCAAAACAGAGACTTAGCAGGGATCCCGCGGAACCCCAACCGGAAACAACGGCGGTAGCGGAAAGGAGAGCTACAACTACAGCAGGAACAGCGAACCGGTGGCCGGTCAAAACTTGGCACTACAGCTACTCCTACTATACCAGAAACACACCCCGATCACACGGTCGGGGGATACCGAACTACACTAGTACCACTTACCGAAGTAAAAAACTACGGCAACCATACCGTAGAGGCATGTCTCCCAGAACACGGCCAACCTAGACACGCTGCCCATAGTGCAACCCTGACGCCTTGTCACGGGTACAGCACAACAAGGCGCAAGCTCGGTAAAGCCACTAGCACTAGTCTCACGATGCGAAAACCAACATGCATCACGGCGAAACAACCGAAACTCAACGGTCAACCCGACCGAAAACCCGAAGGTCGAAGTCACAAAGACTGACTGTCAGTCTGTCACTCCCGACTCGACAGGAGTACCTCCCACTAGAAGCAAGGTCGAATGCATCCACTGACGTCTTAGTCCGTGCCTCAGGTGTCTCCCTCCAACCCAGCGGGAACTGAGACACCATACAAGTAACCACAAACAAGTGACTAGCTGGGGTCACGCTCGTCAGCGTGGGTCCAACCGCCCCCAACCACGTGTGCACACACCGACCATCTGCTCTAGGTTGGGTCCTCTAGCTGGTTCCCCCCCCCCCCACCGGACTCTGGTGGCAAAGGCAAGGGGCCCTACGGAAACCAGCCTAAAAACCATCCTCAAGGTAGCCTCTCCACCACTCCCTGGTGGGTCCACTCGCGTGCAGGCAGGCTACGACTAGTGAAGGGTCAAGGAGTAGACTCTCAAGTCAACGAAAAATAACCTCCAAACCCGACGAAGTATGGGGACCATCTCACGTACCGACACCGTCGCACGGTGACCACAGTCGGAGAAGAAACGGGACTCACAGTCCATGGGTCGCACGCCCGGCCACACAGAAACGTAGAAACACGGTTCCCAAGGTAGCTCACAGGTCGCCAAACCAAATTCCACTCTCAGAGAAAGACGGGAACCCTCCAGTCCCAGGCTGGGCAACTGGACTCCCAATCCAAGGCCATACGCGTGGCCTACGCGGAAAGCACAGAAGCATGATTCACAGGGCAACGCACAAGCTGCCACGCCGATAACTGGACGCACAGTCCAAGGCCAAACACATGGCCCACTCGGGAATCATCTTCCAGAAAAACTCACGGCATGTGGGGGAGACCCCACCGCACCCCCACCGACACACGGTGACTCGGTCTAGTGTAACACGAAAGCCCTACACGCGAGAAGTCACCCAGACTCTCAAACCTACGGGCACACTAAATGAGGTAGTACGGTCCTCACGAGACCGCAGGTCGACCACTGGGTACCAACCGGGTCGACTAGGGACCGACACAACGCGAATCAATCGCGGAGAACACGAAAACTCATCTCGGCACCACACAGAGCCTAACGGTCTAAGCTTGGGCCGTCACAGGCTGTAACGGTCCAAGTCTCGACCGTCACAGGCTGTAACGGTCCAAGTCTCGACCGTCACAGCACTCTAACGGTCCAACACATGAGTGTTATGCGAGAGAGGCAACACCGGCTATGACGCGCCAACCCTGGTGTGTCACATGCCCTGACGCACCCAACATAGTGCGTCAGAAGGCAAGAAGAAACCGGCTGTGACGCACTCCACTCGGGGAGTCACAGTCTCTGACGGACCAACACTGGCGCGTCAGAAGAATGGGCTGCGTCAGCTCTAACGCTCCCATTCAGGGGCGTCACGGTGCTCTGACGGTCCTACCTAGGCGCGTCAGAGACTCGTGACACCAACGGTCATAAACGATGATCGAAACATTATGACGGTCTAGCACCAAGGCGTCACAACCCTATGGCGGTCTATCATGGGACCGTCAGGCCCACGAACGCCAACACTTAAAACAAAGGGAGCGTAACGCACCTGCCCAGGCGCGTTACACACCGTGATGGTCATTGGAACAACCGTCACACCGTCCCGAGAACGCTACGACGGGAAACGACCCGAAAAACGTCCCACGCCCCCATACCTCCATGGGAGAGGGGGAAAACAAGGGGGAAGCCCCCAAATAACCCCTAACATGCATCTACGGCCTCGGATCGGCCAAGAACGCAATGAAACGGTAGGAGTTTTTTTCCCAAATCGCCCCGATTAGCCCGCTCGGCTCACCACGGCCTATGAAACTCACGGGAAAGGAAGAGCATGAGCTGGGGGTCCATCTCCCTACCTCCACCGAAGATTTCGCGCCCCGAGCTCGCGGATCCACGAAGAAAACGCCGTGAAACCCTCGCGCTCCACGAACCCGCGGTCGAGCTTCCACACGCCACCGGCCCTCGATCCTCGACCCGTTCCCCGTTCCTCGCCTCCCGCCATCACCGCCTCGCCCTCCTCTGCCACCGTCGGCCGCCCGGGGAGAGGGGGAGAGAAAGAGATGAGAGAGAGTGAGAAAGAGAGAATGAGAGGGGGAGAGAGAAACGGGTTAATATATATAGAAAAATCCAAACATTCTATAAATTCAGAAAATTATGAAAAATTACCTCCGCGATCCTCGGGAGGAACACAACGCAGTGGTACTGTTCCGGAGTCGGAGAACGCCACGGTTCGCCCTGCACAGAGTTCTGAAGGCACATCAGGGAAAAACACGTGTAAAGCACAAAATACACTCCGAGACCCACTAAAATAATCCGAAAAAAAAATTGGGGCATTACAGCCCTCCCCCCTTAAAGGAATTTCATCCTCGAAATTTAGGACCAGCACCAAGCCACAGGGGAAGAATGCCGCGACCAACTGACAACGCTGTCAGGGCCCCAGTACAGAAAAACCTCGATTCTCGCGAAAGCGCCGATCATGAGGAACACGGCCAGACCATAATCACGAACGACGCCTACGCTCCGCACACCGCACACACATCAGCCACCAGAGCAGGCATAATACAAAGGCACAAGTCTGGTATCACCTCAGACACAACGGAAACCACTCACGGCATCGCTGCCACCCTCTCGCTCACCGAGGGAACGCAATCCTCTCCACAAGAACCAATCCACCGGTCAACGCCCATGCTCGGCGGACCAACCAAACACCAGCTTCTCAACCCGCTGATCAATCTCACCCCCTGCACCGCGGACAACCATCACTGAGCTTCCACCAGCTCACACCTCAGAAACGGCCACCAAAAGGCCTCGCTGGCACGCGGCTCACTCCATTCTCGAGCCCCTACAACAAGCATCTTCTGTTCGTGAAAGATCATCCACTGGTCACCAAACATTCATCAACGGGAAACCTCCACCGGCCTAGCAGGCATGATCTGACTCATGACAGGCCATCCGCTGACTCACGCACAGACCAACACCACATCCAAATGGATCCCCGCGCCAACTCTACCCTTCAGGGGAGCACGGCGGGACCCAATGACTGCATCTCCCTTCGGTCCTCACGTCACTCGACTCAGACTTATGGGGAATCCTCCCTTGCTGGCTGCAGACTAAGGATCAATATCCAACGCCAACGTCTCATCAGAGACCTCCACACACAGGCATCGACCACCGTCCTGTCTCATCGGATCCTATCTCATCAAAACCTCCATCTCAATTAATCCAAGAGGACGCCTGCCAATCCCGACTCCCGCTCTTATCACAGAACCACGGGACACACAACCTCTTACAATCCATGACACACTTCTCCAAAATCGACAAGTACCGCCTGCCACCACAGCAGGCAGGTCGACGACGCCACGACCAATGCACACGGGTCCGTAGACAATACACGCCTTACCACGGTCGACCACTCGGTCAGCCTGACCAGCCACCCACGGCCACCAATCGGGACCCATAATCTCTCAGAGATCACTTCTCCAAAACACGATCTCATCCGCGAACGCAACCTTCAACGCAAGGACAAGGTACTCATGCGGCAACCTCGCCAGCACATTTCCCCAACTCTCCACCTGCCAGTGCCATGAACGACAAGATCTCAAGCAACGGCACGGCAACAAGATGTTTCACACAGAGGGACCAATCCTCCAATGCTCAACGCAAACTCAGGAATCCGCCCGTAGAAACCAACTCTACGATCCTGAACCAGTGGGTCACAAGCCCACCAGGCTTCCGCTGCGCACTCGGATCCACGCGCACAGCCACAAATTCTCAGGAACACCGCCCAACCGGCACTCGTCCTTCCGGAAAACGCCAACACACCCTCGCATGACAAGGGAATGGGCATAGCTTCTCACAGGCAACCACCTGGCCAAGATAAGGAGCACGTCTCGCACGAACTTCATGGCACACAAGGCCAACCAATCCGAACACACAATGCAAGACGACGAATCTTAGCCCAACACAATCTCTCCAACCAAAGGAGAAACCAAACGCACTTCCGACTAACGGAAGAACTCCACGCTCGACCTGACCTCAAACCTCGTGCATGCTGGGAACAACACCTTCCAACACTGAGAAAACCATCACTTCCGTCAAGTCAGCGCCTCCGACACACTTGACGAGTGTCACGTCGGACCACAATCACAGCTTCTCTCGATGCACCACCGCTGTAATTCCTCAAACTGCAACACGCCACGCCAAGAGCCGCAACACGAGCCATAATCGGCAACCGCCAACGCTCATCCTCGAGTCTCGAAACTCACTGCGGAACCTTCACATCTCGAGCCAAATCCTAGGCGAACATACCCCATTTGCACACAAGAGCGCAGGAGCAAGGCTTACTGGGACACCACAGCACAATCCTGCCTCGAAATTCACAAAGATAATTAGGATCGACACGTCACTTCTGACGTCATAGAGCATGACAAGGACACCAGGCTCGACAAATCAGCATCTCAACACAAGATCCTCTGCCCGCCAGAGCATAATTCTCGACCATAGCACCTGCTCCAACACCTCAAACCACAACCTCAACGCCTCAGGGGCTGGACAATCCTCGAGCTGGAGTGGCCAGACTCGACAACAGCTCCCTCAGAGCACACTCACAGCCACTTAACGGCAAACGATCCTCGCCAGCCACCTGACCTAGCTGCTAATTCCTCGAACGTAGCACCGCAGCAACACACCCGCCGGCAACCTCTGCCCAACGCAACACGACCAGGGCCACCACCGATGAGGGAGAAGGCTCTCAACCTCGATCCTTAGACCCCGCACTGGCACGAAAGCCGCGAACAGCAACAACCCTCTCAGCGCCACACATCGCACTCAAGCTCTCAAGAGAGAAACAAAGCAGAAAACATGCACGAAAACCTACGCCAGCTACCGACTGTATTGGACCTTATGGACTCTTATCATTACAATATCTCGAATTCCTATGTACGTCCACAACCACAGCTCTGATACCAGCTGTAACGACCCGAGAATCCGATTACCGGGAGAGACCCGATAACCCGAGACTCGAACCGCCGCCCACGAGCCGGGAGGGCTCGGAAGGGCTAAAAGGAGTGTATAGGCACAAAGAAATAGGAAATAAAGCAGGACAATTCAATAATTAACAGAAATAAATAAACAACTACAACTACAAATGAGTCCAGTCCAACAGAAAGTACAGTCTAAAGCAGTAAAAATGTACCACATGCCGTGTGAACACTCGGCCCGGCGAGCTGGCAATTGAGAACCTCCGCACCGCGCCCTCGAACCTCGAGGAAGAAGAACTGCCACACCTGAAAAGTAGGGAATGAGTCTCCAAAATAGAGACTCAACAGGGATCCCGCGGAACCCCAACCGGAAGCAATGGCTGTAGCAGAAAGGAGAGCTACAACTACAGCAGGAACATCGAACTAGTGGCCGGTCAAAACTCGGCACTACAGCTACTCCTACTGTACAAGAAACACACCCCGATCACATGGTCGGGGGCTACCGAACTACACTAGTACCACTTACCAAAGTAAAAACCCACGGCAACCATGCTGTAGAGGCCTGTCTCCCAGAACACGGCCAACCTGGACACGTTGTCCATAGTGCAACCCTGACGCCTGGTCACGAGTACCGCACAACAAGACGCAACCTCGGTAAAGCCACTAGCACTAGTCTCACGGCACGAAAACCATCACACGCACCACAGCGAAACAACCGAAACTCAACGGTCAACCCGACCGAAAACTCGAAGGTCGAAGTCACAAAGACTGATTGACAGTCTATCACTCCCGACTCGACAGGAATACTTCCCACTAGAAGCAAGGCCGAATGCATCCACTGACGTCTTAGTCCGTGCCTCAGGTGTCTCCCTCTGGCCCAACGGGAACTGAGACACCGTACAAGTAACCACAAACAAGTGACTAGCTGGGGTCACGCTCGTCAGCGTGGGTCCAACAGCCCCCGACCACGTGTGTACACACCGACCATCTGCTCTAGGTCAGGTCCTCTAGCTGGTTTCCCCCCCCCCCACCGGACTCTGGAGGCAAAGGCAAGGGGCCCTACGGAAACCAGCCTAAAAACCGTCCTCAGGGTAGCCTCTCCACCACTCCTTGGTGGGTCCACTCGCGTGTAGGCAAGCTACGACTAGTGGAGGGTCAAGGAATAGGCTCTCAAGTCAACGAAAAATAACGTCCGAACCCGATGAAGTACGGGGACCATCCCACGTTCCAGCACCATCGCACGGTGACCACAGTATGAGAAAAAATGGGACTCACAGTCCACGGGCCGCACGCCCGGCCACACAGAAACGCAGAAACACGGTTCCCAAGGCAGCTCACAGGCCGCCAAACCAAATCCCACTCTCAGGGAAAGGCGGGAACCCTCCAGCCCCAGGCTGGGCAACTGGACTCGCAGTCCAAGGCCATACGCGTGGCCTATGCGGAAAGCACAGAAGCATGATTCCCAGGGCAATGCACAAGCTGCCACGCCTATAACTGGACACACAGTCCAAGGCCAAATACATGGCCCACTCGGGAATCATCTTCCAGGAAAACTCACGGCATGCGGGGGAGACCCCACCGCACCCCCACCGACACACAGTGACTCGGTCTAGCGTAACATGAAAGCCCTACACGCGAGAAGTCAGCCGGACTCTCAAACCCACGGGCACGCTAAACGAGATAGTACGGTCCTCCCGACACCCTCAAAACACGGACACAGAATCCCACGGGTGTCTGGGACACTCACGAGACCGTAGGTCGACCACTGGGTCCCAACCGGGTCGACTAGGGACCGACACAACGTGAATCGATCGTGGAGAACACGAAAACTCATCTCGGCACCACACAGAGCCTGACGGTCTAAGCTTGGGCCGTCACAGGCTGTAACGGTCCAAGCCTTGACCGTCACAACACTTTAACGGTCCAACACAGGAGCGTTATGCGAGAGGGGCAACACCGGCTGTGACGCGCCAACCCTGGTGCGTCACATGCCCTGACGCACCTAACATAGTGCGTCAGAAGGCAAGAAGAAACCGGCTGTGACGCACTCCACTCGGGCCGTCACAGTCTCTGACGGACCAACACTGGCGCGTCAGAAGATTGGGCTGCGTCAGCTCTAACGCTCCCATTCAGGGGCGTCACGGTGCTTTGACGGTCCTACCTAGGCGCGTCAGAGACTCGTGACCCCAACGGTCATAAACCACGATCAAAACACTGTGACGGTCTAGCACCAGGGCGTCACAGTCCTGTGGCGGTCTATCGTGGGACCGTCAGGCCCACGAACGCCAACACTCAAAACAAAGGGAGCATAACGCACCTGCGCAGGCGCGTTACACACCGTGACAGTCACTGGAACGACCGTCACACCGTCCCGAGAACGCTACGGCGGGAAACGACCCGAAAAATGTCCCACGCCCCCATACCTCCATGGGAGAGGGGGAAAATTAGGGGGAAGCCCCCAAATAACCCCTAGCATGCATCTACGACCTCGGATCGATCACGAACGCAATGAAATGGTAGATCGGCTCACAACCCCAAAACATTGAGTTTTTTTCCCAAATCATCCCGATTAGCCCGCTCGGCTCACCACGGCCTACGAAACTCGCGGGAAAGGAAGAGCACGAGCTGGGGGTCCATCACCCTACCTCCACCGAATATTTCGCGCCCCGAGCTCGCCGATCCACGAAGAAAACGCCGTGAAACCCTCGCCGCTCCACGAACCCGCGGCCGAGCTTCCACGCACCACCGGCCCTCGATCCTCGACCCGTTCCTCGCCTCCCGCCATCGCCGCCTCGCCCTCCTCCGCCACCGTCGCCCGCCCGGGGAGAGGGGGAGAGAAAGAGATGAGAGAGAGTGAGAAAGAGAGAATGAGAGGGGGAGAGAGAAAAGGGTTAATATATATAGAAAAATCTGAAAATTCTAAAAATTCAAAAATTACGAAAAATTACCTCCGCGATCCTTGGGAGGAACACAACGTAGTGGTACTATCCCGGAGTCGGAGAACATCACGGTTCGCCCAGCACAGAGTTCCGAAGGCACATCAGGGGAAAATACGTGTAAAGCACAAAATACACTCCGAGACCCACTAAAATAATCTGAAAAAAAATCTGGGGCATTACACCCGATATCTGACGACAAAAGTCGAGGAATTTCCCACTTGAAACGCCAAAGGGGCATTTCATCGGGTTCATCTTTAGATCGAACTGTCGCAGCCTTTCGAATATGATCCTGAGATCACTCAGGTGGTCTTCTCTTTTCTTGGTCTTGACGACCAAGTATTCAATGTAGCATTGGACTTTGTCATAGAGCAGCTCGTCGAATATCTTCGTCATCGCCCTTTGGTATGTGGCGCCAGTATTTTTGAGACCGAAGGGCATTCTCTTGTAGTGAAATATTATCTTAGGCGATCGGAAAGCCGTGTGAACTCTTTCATGCTCGGTGATCCATATCTGGTTGTATCCAAATGAGTCGTCCATGAATGACAGCGTCTCGTGACTAGTTGTAGCATTGATCATGACTTCAGTGATCGGCACTCGGAAATCATCTTTCGGGCATGCTTTGTTCAAGTCCCAAAAGTCCACACATATCCGGATCTGACCATTCTTCTTATTCTTGTGCTTGACTAGATAAGGCTTGGTTGGATTCATGGGTCTGATATGGGTCTGACAAAATTTTACCACTTCTTAAGGCCGAGATGGCCTTGGCATTCTCAAATTATGGGCCCTTTGGAGGATTTGGGCCTTGTGGAAATTATCTTTGAGGGACAGATGGAAGGGGCTGTTGTTAAAAATCCGGAGGATAATTTCTAGGATTGAGCATGGGTTGGCTTGGAAGTTGGCCCGGTTCTCTCCTCACATTGGTTTCTAACAGTTGGCCAATCTGGGCCTTCATCTCCATCATTTGGGCTTGGAAAGATTGATTTTGAGCCAGAATGAGCTGTTGCAATTGATTGATTTTGTCATCATTCAGGGCCACTAGCGGAGGTAAAATAGGAGGTTCGTAAACTAGGGGAGGATATGAAGATTGCCCATATGCGGGCTGAACAAATGAGGGTTGGCCATAAGATGGTTGGCCATAAGGAGGATGAGAAAGATTTGATAATTGTTGTGACAATTGGCCCTCGTGGAAAGTTTAATTTTGAAAATGGGACTGAGATTGGGACTTTGGTTGGAAATTTTGGTTCTATTGGGATTTCCAAGAGAAGTTCAGGTGATTCCTCCAGCCCAGATTGTATGTGTTTGAAAATGGGTCATGGTTGGGTTTAGAGAGTCCTTGGGTTGCATAGACTTGCTCCTGGATGGCAGGGGGTAATTGAGCAGCCACAAGACATGCGTCCACCTGATGGGTTGGGCTCTCACATAGCACACATGCTTTCTGAACTTGACCTTGGCGAGAGTGGAATGATGGTTATGATTAGGTATTAAAATTTTGTTTGTTTAACTTAATGAGTTCGCCAACTTGCTGGGTTAACAAGTAAACTTTTTCTAGTTTTTTTGAGTCAGGGCATTCATGTCATGCCCCAATTTTTTTTTCAATTTTCCGGATCAGGATCCGTGGGTTTCAGAACGCTTTCGTGGGTCCCGGATCATGTTTTGTGATTTAATCGGGTTTTTGGCTAGTTAGCCTGTGGAACCCTGTGTAGGGTGAACCGACGTGTTGTCTGGTTCCGGGACATTGTAGGCGCGTTGTGCATTTTTCAAGGATCGTGGAGAGTATTTTTTCCCATTTTTATATTTTCTTGATTGAGGAAATCCCACGTGGGATTTCTATTTAAACCCCCCACCCCTTTCTCTCTCCCCCCATCTCTCATTCTCTCCTTCTCCCTCTCACGTTCTCTCTTTCTCTCCCTCTCTTCTCCGGCGGCCAACGGAGGAAGGTGGGGGGGGAGGCTCGTGGGGCAAGGAGCACGAGGATGGGTCGAGGATCGAGGCGTGGTGGCGTGGCGTTCGTCGTTCGCGAGCTCGGGGCGCCGGCGAGGGTTCTAGTGACATTTTCGCGATGGATCGGCGTCCTCGGCGCGCGAAATCTTTGATGGAGGTAGGGGGATGGTTCCTTAACTCATGTATTCCATTTCTCGTGAGTTTGGTAGCCCAAGGTGAGCCGAGCGTGGGTTTATTTCACGCCGTGGTCAAAATCACATGTTTAGGGTGAGCTGCGGTTTTTGGCTGATTAGGGCCCTGATTGTGGTTTGAATTTGGTTTTACGATGGTAGGAATGTCCGGGGATGGATTCCCCTTGTTTTCCCCTTTGTGGAAAGGCAAATGGGGCGTGGAACCGAGCTCGTCCAATTCCCTGGAAAACGTAGGAGACTGCCACATAGGTGGCCGTCTGTGCCCTGGTCTGGGCAGCCAAGACCTTGGCCACCCAGGTCACTGGGTGGTGTGGACACCAAAAATTGCACACTTGGACATCCTGCTCGGCCTCGCGGCAGCAACGGCGCCGAGTGAAGAAACCCCGGAGAAACCAAGCACAAAGGGCCCCACAGCCCGTGGGCCTCAAAGAAAATCAAACGGGCCACAGCTCATGCTCACAGTGGGCTCAAAACTGCCCCTAGAGCCCTTCAGCGGCACACCCCCCCAAGGGGGGGGTTCAGCGGCACACCCCTCCAGGGGTTCAGCGGCACACCCCCCTGGGGGCCTTCAACGGCACACCCCCCCTGGGGGGGCCTCCAGCGGCACACCCCCCCTGGGGGGTCTTCAGCGGCACACCCCCCTGGGGGGGCCTTCATCGGTACACCCCCAAAGGGGTTCTTCCGCGGTACGCCCGTTGTGAGCTTCAGCGGCACGCCGTTTTGAGCCTCAGCGGCAAGCCCGTTGTGAGCTTTAGCGGCACGCCGTTTTGAGCCTCAGCAGCATGCCCCAATGGGCCCTCAGCGGCACGCCCATTCAGGGCTCCAGCGGCACGCCCATTTAGGGCTCCAGCGGCACGCCCATTTGGGGCTCCAGTGGCACGCCTTTTTGCCTCCCCCACGGCACGCTTGTTCAGCCCGCCAACGGCACAGCGTGAAGGCTTTTTCAACGGCTGGACGATGTGAAGCCCATGCCCTATGTATCCTTGGCGCGAAGCAAGCCGTCTGAGTTGTCAGTCGATTGTTGGGCCACGCAGGCTACTCCACTGACAGCCAGGACAGGGGAGGTCAAACCCCCATGATCACGGGCTACTTCCCGCCTTCGACGGCCATGCTCAAGGCTCCCACTGCTGGGAGTATAAAAGACTCCCGTTCCCGTTGCAAGAAAAAAGGGGGCAAGAGAGGCAGAAGAAAGGAGGGGAACAGAGAGACATACACACAGAGACAGAAGAAGAGAAGAGAGAGGAGAAGAAGAGGCGTCCCGGCGCGAGCTTCCTCCGACGACCACCGGGAAGAAGCAAGAGTAAGAGAGCGAGAGCTCGATGTAATGGGGGAGAGGGTTGGGGACGGCTTGCTTTCCTCTTGTACTCCGTTCCTCCCCCTCATGTTCCGTCTTTCTTTGGGTTTCCCCCCTGCCCACAGCCTCGTCTGGGGCACTTTCTTTTGTAATGTGCATGTAGGGCCTCGGCCCTTTGCCTCCCATGAAGGAAAATCACCATCTCCGGGTTTCTCTATGATTTTTGTTGGCTTGTGCTAGTTTTCACAGTCTTTGACGGGTTGTTCGATTTCCCTCTGTCTCCCCATTTCTCCAGTGTTCTTGGGGTTTCCACGTCAATATGATCGCCCTCCCATGATCCTTGGCCTCATGGACTCTTCACTCCCTTCCATGGCCATCTATTGTGCCCACGGGCTTGAAGCGAGAGGGAGACTCTCACTCACTCCCCGAATACCCAGCTACCAGTGGCCCATCTTTGGCCTTAAACTTCCCCTGTCCTCCTGAATAATCTGTAGGTCTCCTAGCCCATATACCTAACCCCTTTTAACCCTCAGCGATACACCTTTCCGGCCTTTGGCCGGCACACCATTTCGGCCTTCGGCCGGTGCACCTCCTTTGGCCCTCAGCGGCACACCCAATTAGCCATTGGCCGGCACACTTTTGGCCCTTAGCCCTTGGCCGGTACACACCTCCTTTGGCCCTCAGCGGCACACCCAGTTAGCCCTTGGCCGGCACACTTTTGAGCCCTTGGCCGGCACACCCTTCTGGCCTCCGGCTGCAGGCCCTTCAGGCCCTCAGCGGCACACTTCTTGGCCCTATCCCCAAGCCCTTTCCTTCGCGTTTTCTGAGGCTCTATAAAAGTGTTGTTACCTCCGGGCACCCACCTCCAGCTGTCGGGTTCCGCCACTCCGTGTGGGCGCGTTCCCTTTATCTCCCTTACGCCTCGGGTCAAGGGGAGATGCTGCCGAATTTTTGTAAAAAAAAAACTAACTAAAAAGAGATTAAAAGAGGCAAAGGGAAGCAACAAACGAACAAAAATAATTAACAAAATCTGCTAACTAAGCAAGCCACTGTCGGCGCCATGACGAGAGCTGGATCAGTTAATGACCCGACAGACCGAGCATCCAATCTGCAAGAAGAGGCTGAAAAGAACAAAGCCAAGAAGAGGTTTGTATAAAACTACATGAAAATTAAGATAAGAAGAAAAGAAAAGCCTTAAAATAAATAATAAAAGAATGGACCTTCACCGGCATGCCTGACCCTCCCTTCCACTCAAGCGACCCTTCACCGGTGCACTCTCACCACTGTCAGCGGCACAGCCATTCCCCACTTTCAACAAAACACTCCAGCAACCTTCAGCGATACACCCCCTCAATCCCAGCGGTACGCCCCTTTGAGCCTCCAACGGCGCACCCTTGCACCTTTAGCGGTACACCCTTGCACCTTCAGCGGTACACCCTTGTTGCCCCCCAACGGTACGCCCCATTCCCCAGCGGTACACCCCTCCCTTCGCCGGTACACCCGCACCCACCGTCTCAACGAGATCCAGTGTACAGACTTGGCAGATGAAGGCATAAACGCAGCAGCAAGCAATGTATAGACTTCGTATGTTGATTGCATGGGCAATGTACAGACTTCACGCTGTAGCGTATAGACTTGGGGCTGGCCAATGTACAGACTTTGTGCTGCAGCGTATAGACTTGGGCAATGTACAGACTTCATGATGTGATGTATAGACTTCATGCTGCAGGGTATAGACTTTGGGCCAGCCAATGTATAGACTTCATGCTACGACGTACAGACTTTGTGCTGCAGCGTATAGACTTTGGGCCAGCCAATGTATAGACTTCATGCTGCAGCGTATAGACTTTGGGCTGCAATGTACAGACTTTGTGCTGCAGCGTATAGACTTGAGCAATGTACAGACTTCATGCAGCGATGTATAGACTTCATGCTGGAGCGTATAGACTTTGGGCCAGCCAATGTATAGACTTCATGCTGCGACGTACAGACTTTGTGATGCAGCGTATAGACTTTGGGCCAGCCAATGTATAGACTTCATGCTGCAGCGTATAAACTTTGGGCTGCAATGTACAGACTTTGTGCTGCAGCGTATAGACTTTGGGCCAGCCAATGTATAGACTTCATGCTGCAGCGTATAGACTTTGGGCTGCAATGTACAGACTTTGTGCTGCAGCGTATAGACTTGGGCAATGTACAGACTTCATGCTGCAGCGTATAGACTTTGGGCTGCAATATACAGACTTTGTGCTGCAGCGTATAGACTTTGGGCCAGCCAATGTATAGACTTCATGCTGCAGCGTATAGACTTTGGGCTGCAATGTATAGACTTCATGCTGCAGTGTATAGACTTGAGTTGATGAATGCTGGCCAATGTATAGACTTTGAGCTACAATGTATAGACTTTGAGTTGATGAATGATGGCCAATGTATAGACTTTGAGCTACAATGTATAGACTTTGAGTTGATGAATGCTGGCCAATGTATAGACTTTGAGCTACAATGTATAGACTTTGAGTTGGCCAATGCACAGACGTTGGGCTGGTCAACGTATAGACTTTGAACTGTGGCCAATGGACAATGTATGGACTTTGAGCTGCAATGTACAAACTTTGGACTAAAGGACGTATAGACTTTGTGCGCTGGTTGAATAGACAATGTATAGACTTTAGGCTGAGGAGCGTACAGACTTTATGTTATTCCCCCCTCCTTCACCGACACACTCTCCAGCCATCGCCCTTCAACGGCATATGATTCCAGCCCTTCGCCGGCGTACTCTGCTGCTCACCTCCCTCCAGCGATACAGTCCCCTTTTAGCCCCCCTTTCAACCCACTAGGGGCCAGCTCCCCCAAAGAAAATAATAACAAATATATATTTATACACACAATATATGAATACACACATATGCATATACATATGGGCATCTAATAGCAGCACCAACAAACTAATAAAAGTCATGATGAATAAATAAACCTGAATATATCCGTATAAAAAAAATGGTGACGAGTGAAATGAGTGGCAATAATAATAATAATAATAAAGGGGGGGGGCAATAATAGCAGTGAGCAAGATAAGGGAAGTTACCCGGAACAGATGCGGGAAGAGGAATGAGCAACAGGATAATAAGAGTAATAATGATAAAACATTACAAGGTATTAATAATTCTACATTGCAGCTCTCTCTCTCTTCGTGACTCGACGCAGAAGGAACAGTGATGCCGCCCTCGCAGGCCGGGCCCGAGTCTTGGGATTCGTCCCGACATGACCGTGTCCCGATCCAGTCTTGGGCCGACATTCTAATCAGATCGGATTCATTCATCGCCCCAGTTTTCCGTCGCGTTTCTATCACGGACCCGTGTCCGAACATGAAAAGGTCCGCGAGTGACCGACATGGCCAGTGGCTCGCATCCTAATGCGTACTTTGGTGTGATTTTCTCTTGTCTCTTTCTCACGCAATTAGTATTATTCTTTTCGGCCACAGGGCCCCTAATTTTGGCAATTAATCAAGGGTATTCCCTCGTATGGGGGATGTAAATGACGTCGTAACCTTGATGGTACGATGGGATTCGGTCCCGACACGAACCACACAATTGCCTGACGAAGTCAGATCGAGCGCACCATGGGCTCTTCGGAGCCCGAATAAATCGTCACTTCGGTGACTGGCACGCCCACGCACTTAATAAGACGAAACCACATGAACCAGCGAATTAAAGTGCGTCCACAGTTCTGGCACGCCCGGTGGGACCCATCCACCCTTCATCTCTTTGTCGAAATTAGGGGCCCCGCGGCCCCCTTCTTGTAATACTAATTGTGTTACCTTCTCAAATGCATAGAGAGAGGGAATTGCAGCATGGTGCCGACGATGGCTGTCACCTGCAGCCCCCAAGTCGTGGAGAACTATGTCCGAGGTGGCTACCTGGCGGTTCCCCTCAACTTCGGGAGCTTCCCTCCCACCGTCGGCTTCCCCAACTTCTTGGGGGTGGCCTTTGCCAACATCCTCGAGGTGAAGGCGCCTGAGGAGTCCCAGATCAACTCTCCCGCTCTGGGGGCCACTGAAGCTGCTATCGGCCAAGCTATGGCCAAGAGCAACAACAGCGTCCCAGCAACGACGCTAAGCTGTAACGTGCACCACCTGCACCAGACCACCGGCCCATCCCACCAAGGGTCGGCATCCTACCGAAGAAGGCTCCGGAGGAACAACACCGGCACCGGCTCAGGGCGCCGCGCCTCCAACTCCGGGAAGTCCATGACTGTTGGGGCCCTCCGAGTCTGCCTAGACGGGCAGAGGTCCCAGGTGACGTCGGACCGCGTTGTCCCGACCATCCCAGTCCGCAACTCCTTCCAAGGACTGGAGAAGCTGAAGGAAAGGGCAACGCCCGCAACCCCACACATGCCGGCCAAACTGAAACAAGTTTGGGTACCCAAGGGGGCCCAGCCTGCTACACCCGCCCAAGCGGGGCCCAGCGCTTTCCGCCCGAGGAGGGCCCGACAAGATGATAGGGTCGAGGTGATGACCCCAACTTCCCGACCGGCACCCGTCATCCCGGCGCCGTCCGAGAATGCCCGCCGCCGTCACCGAGGGCCCCGGCACAATGCCGCCCGCCCGACTCTCACGGCCTACTCTCCTCCTGCCGTTGTCATCGACATGCAACCCCAGGCCGCTCTCCCTGACCAGGAGTGGGAAGGGATCGAGCAGGCTATGAGGAATTACCTCCGAGACCCGGGTAGCACCCCCGCCGGCCGCCAGAGACTACTGGGGGCAATGGCTTCCGCTTTTCAAGAGGAAGGCGCCCGACCCGCACCTAGCGTGGAGTCGAGGACCCGTCCGGAGGAGTCACGCCAGTCCCCCGTACGGGAGGAAGCGCCGCCCCGACGATCGGTCTTCGATAGACTGGTGTTCCCAGGGAGATCATCCAGGAGGGCGACAAAAAGAAACAAGAACAAGAAATGGCAAACATTCACCTGCAACATGGCAGGAGTTCATGGTCGGTATGGGGCCTTGCCCACCGATCCGGAAGAATTGGCCAGAATAGCCGTCAGGCCGGGACCCCTTACTAGAAGAGGGAGAGCGGCAGGCGGCGCGACACCCGCAGGCGCCGAAGGGACCTTACCTGAAGAACCCCTTGCGGCCCTCACGGCCAATGTGGTCACCACCGGCGACACGAGTGGCGGACCCTCGACATCATCCGAGGACGCCCCGGCCGAAGAGACAGGGGGCATGCCCAGTCTCCCCACAGCTGACCCTACAATGGTGCTCGTGATACAACGATTCCAGCAGGAAATCGAGTCACTCAAGAAATAGCTAAATGAGTGGAACACACCGCCCCCGATGTCCTGGCAGACCGAGGTTATACCCGAAGTACCCAGGGACAGGGGGCAGTCTTCAGAAGCAGCTCTTCTAGCAACCCTCAATCCTCTCGGGGGCGCGCCCCCACAGCAAACACATTGCACGGCAGTGGCCCCGCCACAGGCTCCGCCTTCACAAGGGTCCCCCATGGCTCCTCGAGCGACCGTGGTGGCTACCCCGAGCGCGCAGCCCGCTCATTTTTACCCGAATCCAGTCGACCCGGCAGCAGTCAGCCGGTTGATGCCCGAACAGATGATAGATATGAAGCTGGCCGAGAGGGGCGAAGGGGATCAGACGCCATTTGACGTCTACCGGGTAGCCTACCCGGCCCACTATGCTGCAAGGAAGCTGCCGGTTGGCATCACCAAGCTGCCGAAGTTTGAAAAATTCAACGGGCAAGGCTCCCCCAGAGAACATATTGCCTACTATGTGAACATCATGGGAGATCTAGCTGCTGATGAGGCCTATCTCCTGAAGTTCTTCGGCTCAACACTTACCGGGCTGGCCTTCGAGTGGTACTCCAGCTTGCCACCCGGGTCCGTTGCTGATTGGCCTGACATGCAAAAGAAGTTCAAAGAAAGATTTTATGTTGCAGAACGGGAAGTCACTGTAGCGGAACTCTATGCCACCAGACAGAAGAACGATGAGTCGGGCCTCGACTACATCAAGAGATGGAGGAACCTCAGCATGAGGTGCAGGCGTCCCCCACACCAGGAGGATGCGGTGCAGATCTGCAAACAGAACTTGAAGAAAGAGATCCTGGAAAGGATGATCGGCACCGAGGTCAAGACATTTGACCGCCTGAACAACGTGGTAGCAGAGATCGAGGCATTCCTGGCCCGATACTCCTCCACTCCAGCTGTGTCAAGCCAGAGGGCCAGGCAGGCCGAAAAGAAACCAGCTCCCTCCGAGGTGCACACATTAGACTTCCAGGCTTTTGAAAAGTAGAAAGAGAAAGCCAAGGGGGCTGCCAACCTTCCTCCCCCAAGAATCGCAGAACGGCGAGAGGGCCCCTCACTAAGGGAGAAGATGAGAAACAAGCTATATTCCTTTTCCCGGGAAAAATCCAAGCTTCTGTTCGAATGGGCAACCAGCTACAATAAAATTACACTGCCAGAGCCGAAGAGACCCGGCGACCTGAAGAAGAAAGATGACCCGCGCTTCTGCCTATACCATCGAGTGCTCGGGCATACCATCGAGGACTGCTAAGTCTTCAAGATGTTATTGAGTCCTTAATAAGGACTGGGGAGCTGGACATGGGGGAGCATAAGTAGATCCCCCGCAGCCGCATGAGCTGCCCAGCATAACCTCCACTGTCAATATGGTCTCGCTGTACCAGGAGTTGCCTGAGGAGTGGGCGGAGGCCTGCGCCCGCGCCACTTATGAGACCTTCATCATGACCCCGGCTCAGGATCAAGGAGGCTGGCAGACTGCAACTAGAAAGAATAGAAGAGCACACGTCCCTCGACCCAGCCCCGGAGTTCATCTGAGGGAGGCAACGCCCCGGCCTGCACCACCCCCAGCAAGCCCAGTTCGCCACGACACGGCCCCCCGGCTAGTCATGAGGCGGCCCACTCACAATAAAAAGAGCTCTGTCCCGCTGCGGATGCACAAGAAGACCAGCCCAGAGGTTGAAAGACTCCAGGCTATTATTGATGGGCTGGAAGATTATGAGCAGCCCGAAATTCAGCCCGTGGAGCTGAAGGAGTACGTCCCGTGGGAGGAGTTCAAATCACTCGAACTGGCTCCAGGGGCAGAAGCTGAAGCAGAGAAAGAGCCTCCCCTGTGGGCTGAACTTCCCCAAGAGCAGCCATCCGCCGCAGCAGGAAAGAAGAAGAAGAAGAGAAGACCCAGGGGCAAGAAGAAGAGGGAGGTCATCGTCGCCTGCAACACCCTCTCGGCGTTATTCGACACTGCCCTTTCCCTGGAGGAAACAGAAGAAGAGCCACCCCATGAGCCGCCAGAGGTGAATCAAGCTGAAGTCTCCACTTCCCAACATGCCACCAGGTCGGGGAGGAAGTGGGGGCGCCCTCCTCAGGATAACCTCAACATTATGCTCAGGGGGGAACAGCCATACCAGGTTCCCGACCCTGAGGTCCGAGGCATCGAGATCCCTCCTCCGTCGGGTCTCTATCCCGGAGGGGCCAGAAGCCAAGGCACCCCTTCATTCGCCGAATTCCTGTTAGCCCAAACGGCAGGGCGGGCGCACTCCCAGGGGTCTCCTTCGACCAAAAAAGAAAGCAGCTCTCAAGCTCCACCGGCGGCAACTTTTCCTCAGCCAGAAGCTGACAACAGTGACATTCCAAACCTCGCCGAATTTATGCGGGGGGCGGAGGAAGCCCAGCAGGCCCCGCCGGCTCGGCAGGCTTCAACGGAGCCCACAAAGCTGGCGTCCTCTGACCTGACACCCCAGCTCCAGGAAGGAGGCAGGCGCAGCAAGCCCGAGGAGATGAAATTACTCAAGGTGCGGGCCGCCGAACGGATAGTCAGACACCTCAAGAAGATCCCGACCCGGTTCACCGTGTGGGAGATGTTGTCTTTGGACGAAGAAACACGGCAAGCCATCATTGCCGCACTCCAGACGCCAGCACACATTGAAGCTTGCCTGGCAGAAACCTCACCTGAAGTAGCTGTGGCTTTCACAGAAGACGACATGCTCCTGCCGACCTGCAGCCATAACAGGCCCCTCTACATGAAAGGGCAGCTGAACGGCCAGCCCATCAACAGGGTCCTGATCGACCCAGGGGCAGCAGTGAATATACTCCCGTACCGGGTGTACCAAAAGCATTATTTTGATGTACACCTGGTTGAGGTCAGAAATGTCAAGATTGCTGGTTTTAACCAGAAATGTGAGGTGCCCATGGGGGTCGCGGAGTTCAGCCTGACCTTTGATGACTTCACCACCAAGGTCCAGTTCCACGTCATCAACTCCAACACCTCCTATAAGGCATTGCTTGGTCGCCCCTGGCTACACCAGAACAGAGTGGTGCCCTCCACCCTGCATCAATGCATCAAGTACCCCTGTGAAGGGAAGGAAGCCAGAATCTTCGCTGACCTCCACCCGTTCGAGGTGTTCGAGTGTCACTTGTCAGATGCCAATCTATATCTAGAGAAGGCGAAGCAAGCCCCCCAAGCCGCCCGAGACAAAGGGAAGAAGAAAGTGGAGTCGTGCAGTTGGCTTCCTCCGCCGCCCCCAGGTTATGTGGCTCCCCCACATGTACCATTCATTGCACAAGAGGGGGGGGTATTTAAGGGAGCCCCTCTCCCTATCTACTCTACACCAGGGACGCCTTGCCTCGAAGACCTGCTGGAGGATGTCAGGGTCCCGCCAGGGATCATCAAGCCCATTACAGAGATCGACTGTCAAGCGGCCGAGCGGCTGAGGACCTTTGAGGTGCCTAACCCAGAGGGGCCATCCACCATCTTTTATGTTGCCTGGGAAAAGCCAGTCATGGAAGACGATGATTGCCGGTTTCCTGACGAGTTGCATGACCCGCACGTCCCCATTGTGGGACTTCCCCATATGACCGACCAGGCAGCCAGAATGGTCAGAAAGCAAAAGATTCCCCCCTATCAACCCTCCAGTCGGAAGGAAATGTTCGAAAGAATGTGGAACCCACCAAACCTGGATCGGCGGTTGCTGCAAATCACCAAGCACCCCGGTCTGGGCTTCTCACCAGAAGATTATTACGAAACTGATGTGATATCGGTTTCGGCCTTGTCCGGCGACGACCCCGCAGAAGCTGTAGACTTGCGAGAAGCCCACCAAGAAGTATATCCCAGGCCTCCGACTGAGGAGGCACAAGACGAAGAAGTGTTCCTTTGGAACCCTCTCCGCCGCTGCTGCGTGGGGAAAACCCCCTCCCTCTCCGACAGACTAGCCTCGCAAGAGCGCACCGTCGAGGCACCCTCACTTCGGCCTACTGGCGAAGCAAGAAGTAGAAGCATGGGTCATGCCCCAAATTCCCCTCGATATGACCCCGTTATGTACGCCTTGTACCATAGGCAGCAACGGGAGATCGAGATGTTAAAAGCACGGCTGGCTGAGTTGACCTCGCTAGTTGCCGACCTCATCCAGGGCTCTCTCCGCCCGTGGGGTGGCTATATGTCTCGGCCCCGAGACACCAGTCCCGATGTCCTCATCTGGTCAAGAAGGGAGACAAGAGACACGGCAAGCCCATTAACCGGACGGCCAACCAGGCAAGGCCTGACACTCCAAGAGAAGCTGTAAAAGCCCTACTCTTTCCCAAGAGAGAAGACTCGGGGTATTTTTGACTGGGCCTGCCACTACGGCAAGGTCTCCCTCCCACGGTCCAAGAGGCCTCAGGACACCCGAGAAGTGGGGACCCACTGTTTTGTCCCTACCACCAGATACTGGGCCACGCCATCGAAGACTGCTATGTCTTCAAGGACATTGCTCAAGACCTCATTGACAGGGACGAGCTCAGAATGGGAGACTATGTGGTAGCCCCACCACGCCCCCACGCTGCGGACATCCCCAGAAGAGGAGCCTATACACTATCCATCCAGTACCAGGCGCCTGAAGATGCGGCTGCCCCGGCCCCCGCCAGAGCTGTCTACGATGATTATACAGAAGATCCCGAGGTGACCTTGTGCCTTTCTACACCAGCGGACCCCGTGGACCCGGCAGCTACGGTCCAGGAGGAGTGCGCGACAGATGCAGCCCCTGCGCCCCTTCATGAGGAACAAGAAGAGGGGGATGGCGTCCTCGAGCCCGAAGACAATGAAGATCAAGACTTCGTCGATCTGTCGCCAGCCCCGTCGGAAATTGAAAATGGCGGCCAGGCCACAGTCGACGAATTGATTGAGATCAACCTTGGCACAGAAGGTGACCCCATGCCGACCTTTCTGAGTGCTCTTATGCCCCTACAGGAGAGAGAACAATACACAAAATTACTGCAAGAATTCTGGGATTGCTTTGCCTGGAATTATAAAGAAATGCCCGGGCTCAGCCCCGAGGTGACTCAGCACATCTTGGCCATTGATCCCACAGTGGAACCAGTGAAGCAGTCCCCCCGACGTATGAGGCCGGAATTGATCAGCCAGATCTGCAAGGAGGTCGACAAGCTCATAGATGTCGGCTTCGTGGCGGAGAACCAGTACACCACCTGGCTGGCCAATATTGTGCCGGTGAAGAAGAAGAATGAACAGATCATGATTTGCATGGATTTCCGCGACCTGAATAAAGCTTGCCCAAAAGATGATTTCCCGGTGCCTATCACCGAAGTGATGATTGATGCAACCACCGGCCACGAGGCCCTGTCTTTTATGGACGGATCATCCGGCTATAACCAAATTTGGATAGCCGACCACGACCGGATTCACACAGCTTTCAGATCACCCAAGGGGATATTCCACTACAAGAGGATGCCCTGCGGCCTCAAGAATGCCGGTGCTACATATCAGCAGGCAATGACCAAGATCTTCGACGAGCTGCTATATAGCAAGGTCGAATGCTACATTGATGATCTAGTTGTCAAGACTAAGAAGAGAGCTGAACATCTGAGCGACCTCAGGGTCGTCTTTCAAAGGCTCCGGCTGTATGGGCTGAAGATGAATCCTATGAAGTGTGCCTTTGGCGTGTCCAGTGGTAAGTTCCTAGTCTTTATTGTCCGGCACAGAGGGATCGAGATTGACCCCTTCAAGATAAAAGCCATTCAGGAGTTGCCCCCTCCGAAGAGTCTGGGAGAGCTGAGGTCCCTGCAGGGCCGTCTAGCCTATATCCGCAGGTTTATCTCCAACCTGTCGGGGCGTTGCCAACCCTTTCACAGACTGATGATGAAGAATGCACCCTTCAGCTGGGGTCGCGAATGCCAACGCCCGTTCGACCAGCTAAAAGAATACCTGAAAATCTGCCAGTCCTGGGGGCACCTGTCAAAGGCAGATCGCTTATTCTCTACATAGCGGCTACTGAATATTCACTGGGGGCAATGCTTGCCCAGAACAATGATGAGGGAAAAGAGCAAGCTCTCTACTACCTCAGCCGGAGACTAGTGGGTGCGGAGGCCAAGTACACCCCGATAGAGAAAGTCTGCCTCGCTTTGGTCTTCGCAGTCAAGAAGATGAGGCACTACATGCTGTCCCATGAAGTAAGTCTAATATCCAGAGCTGACCCTATCAAGCACATCCTCCTCCAGCCTGTCCCGAAGGGACGCCTTGGCAAGTGGGCCGTGCTACTCATGGAGTTTGATATCACCTACGTACCGTAGAAGGCCGTTAAGGGACAAGCCGCCGCGATTTCTTCGCAGCACACCCCGTGCCCGAAGGCTCCCCGTTGGCCACCGAGCTACCCGAAGATGAGACACTGGAGGTGGACCATCTCCAACAAGCTATCTGGCAGCTATACTTTGACGGGGCTTCCAGAACAGAAGCGACCCCGTCCGGACACGCCAAGGTATGGGCTAGAGCCGGCATCGTCCTCAAATCGCCAGACGGAGAAGTGATGCACACTTCCTGCTGCATTACTAAGCCCTGCACAAATAATGAAGCAGAGTATGAAGCTCTGATCATCGGCCTTCAGGTGGCCCTCCAAATGGAGATCAAAATGCTCCAAGTATTCGGCGACTCGCTGCTGGTCGTCAAGTAGGTCCAGGGACAGTTTGATGTCCAAAAACCTGAGTTGCTCCCTTATCACACTAAGGCGAAGAGACTCATGGAGCGGTTCTACCTCCTTGAGATAGGCCATGTCGCCAGAGGGGAGAACGCACAAGCCGACGCCCTGGCAAAACTGGCGAGCTCACTAGCAGTGCCTCCAAATGGATCTCTCAGCATCCAAGTAATAAATCAGCGCTAGATGCCCAGCATGATAGAAGAGGAACCAGAAGAAGAAGAGCTAGAAGTCACCACAGCAGAGGCCGTCGGCCTACCCGACTGGAGAGACCCCTTGATGCAGTGGTTCAAGTACCAGCAGCTACCCAAGAAGAGAGAAGAGAAGCTCAGGCTGATCAGAATTAAGGACTCTTATGAGCTCCGAAATGGAATATTATTCCGAATGGTGGCCGACGCCAAGCAGAAATTACTCCTCCGATGCTTGTCCATTGAAGAAGCCTGGAGGGTCATGAAGGAGGTCCACGCCGGGACAGTTGGCGCACACCAGGCCGGGCCGAAAATGAAGATTGAAATAAAGAAGCTTGGCTATTATTGGCCTGCAATGTTCAACGACTGCTGCAAATATGCTAAGTCGTGTCAAAAATGCCAGGAGCATGCCACCATACCCAGAAGGCCCCCGGTGCAGTTACACCCAACCGCGCCCAGTTGGTCGTTCGCCCAGTGGGGAACGGACGTCGTGGGTCCCTTACCTGCATCTTCCACAGGTTGCAAGTACATTTTGGCAGCAACCGACTACTTCTCCCGCTGGGCAGAGGCAGTCGCCTTGCAGGAGGTCACTGGAGAGATCATGGTCAGGTTTGTCCGCCGCAATATCATATTCCAATTTGGCGCCCCCGACCGAGTTGTGTCAGACAACGGCAGCCACTTTCGCAACCAGAAGGTCTACCGGCTGGCAGAAAAATATAAGATTGATTGGAGGACATCGACTCCTTACAACCCACAGGCTAATGGGCTGGTCGAAGCTTTTAATAAGACACTTTGTACTCTCCTGGCCAAGACGGTCAGCTCTAATAAAAGTGACTGGGAAGAAAGAATGTACGAGGCGCTTTGGGCATACCGAACCGTATACAAGACTCCAACAGGCTGCTCGCCCTTTTCTCTCGTATATGGCTCGGAGGCAATCGTCCCCATTGAACTGGAAATACCGTCCCTCAGGGTTGCCATTCAGCATGGTCTTGTCCTTGAAGGGCAAACCAACGTTGAACGAAGGCTTGATGAACTCTCCAGTCTAGAAGGAAAGCGGCTCCAAGCCCAACAGAACATTCAGATCTACCAGGCCCGGATTGCACGCGCCTTTGACAAGCTTCTCAAGGAACGCGAATTCAAAAAGGGCGACCTCATCATGGTCAAGAGAAGAGACCTCATGGCTGCCAACCCTAAGGGTAAGCTGAATGAGAACTGGCTCGGACCCTACGTAGTCCAAAAAGTCTACAAAGGTGGGGCCTATGTAATTGTCAACCATCGCGGGGAAGTTCAGTTCCCGCCTCTCAATGGAAGGCACTTGAGACTGTACCACGCTCCGGCGCCCCCGTTCAATCAATAATATGACCCTCCGCCCTATTTTGGGCGGATTTGCGCGATTGATGTCCGAACAACTTGACCACTATCCATATTTTCAAAAAGCAAAAAGAGGGGAAGAGGAAGGTAAAAAAAAGAAAAAAAAAGAAAAAAAGAGAGAAAAAAAAGAGAGAAAAAAAAAGAGAAGAAGAGAAGAGAGAAAGAAAAAAAAAGAGAAGAGAAGAAGAGGAAAAGAGAGAGGAAAATGGAGAAAAAAAGAGAAAGAAAGAGGAAAAAAAGAAGTAAAAAAAGGGGGGGAAAGATACAAGAGCAAGGGAAGAGTGGAAGCCGAGAAAGGGGGAACTCCTCCCATTTCTAGCCGTCGCCCCGTAGCCACGGAAGTACTAAAAGAAATTTCTAAACAAACTCTTCTCTCCGTCCTCCCCGGGCGGTGAGTACCCCGTTGGCTCGGACCTCCCGTCTCGGTCATTGACTAAACAAACTCTTCTCTCCGTCCTCCCCGGGCGGTGAGTACCTCTTTGGCTCGGACCTCCCGTCCGGGTCATTGACTAAACAAACTCTTCTCTCCGTCCTCCCCGGGCGGTGAGTACCCCGTTGGCTCGGACCTCCCGTCCCGGTCATTGACTAAACAAACTCTTCTCTCCGTCCTCCCCGGGCGGTGAGTACCTCTTTGGCTCGGACCACCCGTCCGGGTCATTGACTAAACAAACTCTTCTCTCCGTCCTCCCCGGGCGGTGAGTACCCCTTTGGCTCGGACCTCCCGTCCGGGTCATTGACTAAACAAACTCTTCTCTCCGTCCTCCCCGGGCGGTGAGTACCCCTTTGGCTCGGACCACCCATCCTGGTCATTGACTAAACAAACTCTTCTCTCCGTCCTCCCCGGGCGGTGAGTACCCATTTGGCTCGGACCACCCATCCGGGTCATTGACTAAATAAACTCTTCTCTCCGTCCTCCCCGGGCGGTGAGTACCCATTTGGCTCGGACCTCCCGTCCGGCTCATTGACTAAACAAACTCTTCTCTCCGTCCTCCCCGGGCGGTGAGTACCTCTTTGGCTCGGACCTCCCGTCCGGGTCGTTGACTAGACAAACTCTTCTCTCCGTCCTCCCCGAGCGGTGAGTACCCCTTTGGCTCGGACCTCCCGTCCGGGTCATTGACTAGACCAACTCTTCTCTCCGCCCCCTCTGAACGACCAGAAACCGGTCCCTAACCGAGGCACCCCACCTGAGGCCAGTACGAGCTTTCAATATTGCGGCAGAACTAGGGAGTCGCCTGTTCGGTATGGTGGAGTGGTCCCCTCGTCCTCCCCCTGGGAAGGCGAGCACTCTCCTGTACCCTGACATGGGTCCCTGCATGGTTCTCCCGAAGCGAATCCTCGCGAAGACTCATACCCTGCCAATGGGTCTCAGCACAAAAGGGGGGGAAAAGATACAAGAGCAAGGGAGAGGAATAAGAAAACAATATACACAGAAGAGGAAAAGGGGAAGAGAGGTCCCTCTGGGATGAATGCATACACGGAGAACACGTGAAACTGTAACTGTTCTGTTCTATTTAAAGAAGGATCAGATTACATATGCTTCGGGGCATGCCCCTGTGTTACAAAAAGGAGAAAGATAAGAGAGGCGACGCTCAGCCGACACCCCTGAAGATGTCCTCGAGGGGGAGGATCCCGACGCAAGGGAAGTTCGTCATATCGCGTAACCGACCCCTCAATTCCTCGAGACGGGTGAGTTCGGCTTCCGCGGACACCGTTTCAACTTGGGTGACGGCGAGAGCTTCGCTCTCACTCTCGACCACCTTCTCAGCCTCGGCAATGTCAACCCTAGCCGCAGCAAGGTAGCCCTCTAGCTTTTCGATCCGACTCTTGAGGGAGTGGACACTGCCCTGGCCTTTCTCCAAGGCCTTCCCATGGTGCTTTTCATCATGGAGCCGTGCCTCCAAGACCTGCAAATACTCGTCCGCTTGGGCATCTAGCGCGGCGCGCGCATCGGGAGCCTGGGTCTCGAGGAACTCGCGACGCTTCACATACTTCAGCAACAGTAGAACCCGCAGCGACCACTCCTCCAGTGGGCAGCCCAGCACTTGTAACGCCCCGGTCAGCTGCGCCACTATGGTGTGTACCTCCCGGTATGATAAGGAAAGGTCGGCAAATAGCATCATCCGCAGCGTCACCAGAATTTGATGGACTGGCGCCTCTGACGAGGTGTGACTGACCGAAGGCATGGCTGGGGGAGTAAATTCCACGGTGCTGTCCACCTCTGCCCACAGATCAGCGTTCACCGCGGCCGAAGAAGATGGAAGAGCAAGAGTCAAGACGCCTGGAAGGCGCGGCTCGACAGAAGATTCCTGGCCAACCACGGCTGAGGAAATGGCTGAAGTCATTGCCGAAGCATCTGACGCTGCTGTCATCCGCTGCTCTCCTGCCTCCTCTGCCTCTGCTTGGTTTGCTTCTGTCACTGCCTCAATGGGCAGGGGTGCCGGTACGGCTATTTCGGCTGAAGGAGGGGCTTCGAGTAAAGCCGGGCCCGACGCCATCACCCACGGACTCTTCCCTCGCGTGTGGGATCCCTCCAAATGTGCACGGAGCCCCGCGAATACTTGCCTCAAGAAAGGGTCCTCCATCTGGGCCGGCAGCCTCGGAAGAGGTGGAAGTGGAACCAGTAGGTGAGGGACACCTCCCGCCTGCACGAGCACGGCAATAGTCTCCACCTCCGAAATAGATGCCAGGGCCGGCGCCACCAATCCACATGAAATACGGTTAGCCGCCCATCGCCGGGAATGAATTACGCGAGGACGAGAAGTGGGAAGAGCCATGAAACCCTGCTTACCTAGGCCACCGTGAAGACGCGGCCTTCGGGCGCAATCTCTCCTTCCTCCAGAGGCTCGTCCGCTGCTTCGGAAACACTTGAAGTCCCTACGGCTGACTCTTGCTCAAGAGCCTCGAATAGAAGGGCTAGTTTGCCCGAGCCCACATCGACCCCCACCTGGCGGTCGATCGGCGCAACTGGGGTACCCTTTTCCACAGCCTCCGGCAAGTTAAGCCCCTGAAACCCGGAATTGACAAGAAAAGATCATTAGGTAACCACGAAGGAGAGGAAGGAGCCGGCCCAAGCAAGCTCACACTTACAGCAGTCTTCCCCACAAAGCTCGGGGAGCTAGCAAGTAAGGGGGCCCTGAAGATCGGCTCGGGCGGCTCCGATGCCCCGGACACGCCCTCGTCAGGAGCCGCTTCATCGGAGGAGTAATTGTAGTCTACCTCTTCGCCCGATGATGACTCGACCGCCGCGGGCTCTCCCCTTGCCGGCAAAGGGGCCTCCACTTCGAGGTCAATGGCCGGCGTACCCTCCACTTCGAGGCCAATGGCCGGCGCACCCTCTCTCGGGCTAGATGAGGCCGGTATGCCGGACTTCAGCCTCCTCCTCACATACAGACTCGTCATCGGAGGTTGCGGGCGGGGCCCGAATAGCCCAGCGACTGCCTCTGCTGTGCCTGTCACACAGAAGAAAAGGTGGGCTACATCAAATCCAGTCGGCTCCCAAAGAACAAAGAAGTCGTTTAGGCCAACAAAGATAAATACCCTTTTCGGCTCCTGCAGCGCGGGGTGACCCACGGGCTTCCCCGACAGGCAAGGCCTTCTCGGGAGTCGCAGCCGCACCCACGCCCGGGATCCGCACGAGCGTCGGTTCCTCCGTGCCGCCTGTAAGAAAGAAACACATTATCGCCGTGCGCGCATCCAAGGATGGCCCAGGAGGCAAATCTAGCCCGGGTGACGTCGACGACCGTTGAACCCCGCCGGCATGGTGACTCGGCTCAGTCCGAGTGACCTCGAATTCTTCAAAGGACAACATAGGGGCCACCGGAGAGGCGGCCGCTGGGACCCGGGACCCCTCTGCCCGTCTCCGCTTCGCCGCTTGCCGCCTGGCCACCTTGGCAGCAGCCAACGCCTTCTTAACAGGCGACTTTGCTCGAGACCTTCCCTCGGCCTGCGGTGAGGGAGCCGGAGCCGCCGCCAAGGTCACCTTTGCTACGATCCCTGCTTCACCCGTGACAGGGGCGGGCACAGGAACTGGCTCCCCCGCGTCAGGAATAGGTGCGGGCACAGGCTCTTCCACAGGGGCTGAGACAAAAGAAATAGTCAGGTGTCAGGGCTTTGCTCCAAAATGAGAATACAAAAAAAGCAGAAAGACTTAAAGGACATGCTGATGGTCGAAGGTACTGACCGGCGGGTTGGCTCGGCTCGGGGCGGGCAGCTTCGAACTCTTCAAAAGATGGGACCCGTGGCGCCGGAGGAATGGCAGTCGGGGCCTTGGCCGCCTCCGTTTTTCTCCGCTTTGTGTCCCGCTGCTTAGCCGCCTTCGCGGCATCCACCGCCTTCTTCACAGGCGATTTTGCCCGGGGCCTCTTCGCTGCCTTGGGCAGAGGAGCCGTAGTCGGAGCTGGCAGTGCGGCTTCAAAGTAGGCGGGCTTCTGGACGAATCGAAGAAGATTGCGGTATGTCGCCATCTGGGTGCTATCGGGATGGTCTGGTAGAAAGAATAAATACATATACACACATGGTTAGCACCCGATAAATCTGCCAAGGACACAACCACGATAATAGAAGAAGTGGGAAAGGTCAAATACCGTGAGGGCCGGTGTACAGCCGAAGTGTTATCGGCCAGTAACTCAGGGACGGCTCCTTGTCCCGACGCGCCGCCTCTCGGACCAGCCAGCACACGTCCTCCACCTTCTGGCACCGGTCTGTAAGGCTGCCCAGATCTGCGTGCTTCTTCGAGAAGAGGTGGCAGAAAAGATTGAAGTGGTCCATACCCCACCCATCGGCATAATAATACGGGATGTGCAGGCGCTTGCCCAGGATGGCGGCCGTCTGATCTTCAATCTTCAGCCCATTCACCCGCAACAGAACATACAGCCATGTGGTGTCCCTATAATTCTCGGGCTTCCTCTCCTCCCACCTCATAAATGTGCGGTATGGGCAGATCAGGTCCATCTCTGGACACCAGCTCTTTGTGGGGGTGCCCTCCTCCTCTATCGGGAGCGGGTAATTGATGAGGTCTAGGCGGTCGCTCCCTACCCGGTACAGATCTCTCAGCGTCTTCTGATAGTTGTCCTTCGCCACTGGAGGCAACTCTACTTTCGGCGTCGGCCTCCTATCCCGGGCTTCCCGACGAGCTGCCATATATGCCGCCACCTCCTTCTCCTGTTTGTTTTTGAGCCGAAGAAGATGATCGGGCTCAATGTCAAGTACCGGCACCGTCTGCCTGTTGAGGAACCTCCTCTCGGCCCCATCCCAACAGTCGGTCTTATGCAACCGATAGAAGGCCGTCCGGGCGTTCCACCACTTTATGTAGTCTTGGGTCACTCGGGGAATGCGACCCGGGGCCGACACCCTGAAGGAGGCAGAGTCCGCCCGGTGGAAAAAGTACCACCAGCTCTTGGCATGCTCGGCGACTGAACTCCCCCGGATGTTCCGCGAGGGCAGGCCAAACTGTGCATGATGAGTAGGGATATGCTGGTCATACCCGAAGTTGCGACCGAACCGGAAGGGATAATACGGTTCCAACAGCACGTTATCCCCCTTTCTGAACACCAACACACTCTGGCGAATGGATAGTGCCCAGTCCCTCAGCTCGGGCTCCAGCAGCGGTAGGACTACATTCTCCTGGCTAATGGGGTGGACGTACTTCTCCACCTGATCGTCCTTACACTCCCTCTTATTATTCACCAGAGGGCTAGAATGCGCGGCCAACATCCAGAAATGAATAGTGCCGACCGCATCCCGGGGAACCGTTGTCAGACGGCCCCGAATGTCAAACATCCCCGCGGAAGTAGAGGTCGGCTCTGCGCTCGCAAACTCCAGCATACGCGGCACCAATCCCCAGTCCTGAAGAGCTCGTGGGGCGAACTCCGGGAACAATGAACAAACCCACGCATTGAAGAAATGTAATGGGCACACATACCGGGCCTGCCTCGGGAACTTATGGGTGCTAATATCTCCCAGTGCCTTGTAGATCAAGCAGAGCGTTGCCGGGCACAAAGATAGCTTGATCCCCCACGCCATCTGGCATGCCGGGTAGATGGCGTCCGGCCGAATCACTATCTCATCCCCGTACGGCATGGCAAATGAGTACAGCCAGTACGTGAGATAGGCTGCACAGTGAGTCTGCGGGTCGACGCCCATCGAATTGGGCCCGCTCCGGCGCCCCCTGGAGAGGATCTTCACATCGACCTTAGGCTTCGCACACTTCTTGGGGGCAACGGCGGTGCCGACGCATGGGAATTCCTCGTACTGCTTCAGCCCGTCGTAGAAATATTCCAGCCACAGGGGCATGCGTACCCTCTTCCTATCCCCGCGGGCGGGCTGCTTTCCCTTGTGCGACAGCTGGTACAACTCTCGGTACGCCTTCATCAGGTACCGGTATGAGTACCCAAGAGAATAATAGCCATCCCCGTTAGTCTCATCCTTGATTAAGTCGGGGAGGCATACTTCTTCACAAGGCTCCCCGTCAATGGGCAAGCCACTCAGCTGACTGAGACTCCATAAGTCAAGTGAAGTCTCGCCCTCCGCCGTGTAGAAGGTGTTAGTCTCTGCACTGAATACCTCTATCATGCCGCAGCAAAGACCCTTGGAGATGGGGTAGCCATACCGGGAGGCGTATACGCTGTGGTAGATGCCGGCCCGAACCAGCAGCGGGGCGTAATTGAACAATACATACTACGTAAACTCCACTGCCCCTTCCCGGAAGCTGTGGGCGTCTTGAAGCTTCAGATCCCCGAATCAACCCAGTGACAGCTCATACTTGAACCGGATGGCTAAGCAGTCCAAGATGAAGGGCTCTTCTCTGTAGCCCCATTTCAAGGGAGCCAAGAACAAGCCGAATCGAGGCGGCTCGTTGTGCACCTTCCCGGCAGACATGTCCCATCTTGCTGGAGTAAACTGAGGCGCTCGCACCAGCTTGTCTTCAGCTGGCAGCACCCCCTCGATCCCCAAGACCGGCTTCCATTCCCGGGCTTCTCCCACCAGATACATCGGAATGCTCCTGGGGACGCTGTATAATAGACTGTCCCGGGCATGCAGGATCGCTCGCTCGACGGCCTTTATGGTGCGGAAATCTCGCCCCTCTCGGGAGCGCAGGTGCTTCAGAAATCGAATAAGGTGCCTATCCTTCGGGAAGTCCTTCCGGTACTCCTCGGTGGCCCGATCAAATGTGAAGCTGCTCTCAACTCTGACAAGCCGGCTGAAGTCCATGCTCTCACTGTCGGACCCCGATGACTCCGCCAAGGCAGCTATTTCCGCATGTTCACGGTCCAGGTCCTCCACATTGAGCCATGTGACTGCCGGCACTGGACCCTCCGAAATGAGGTCAGCACCGACGGCAGCAGCAGGGGCAGAAGAACCACTTGGGGCAGCCATTTATCTGCAAAGATACATAAATAGAAGATCAGAATAAGCCACATGCGAAAGGAAATGAAAGACTGTAAAGGGGGGGCTTTGCTACAAGTCAAATGAACAAAATATTGCCAATTTCTGACGAAATTTCGGCAGAGTTTCCCCTAGGCCAGAGGCGTAAGGGAAAACACGGGTGCGCGCCCACAAGGAGTGACGGCCTCAACAAAGTCATGGTGGGCCCCGAGAGGCAACACCGGAAGTCCACCGGTCAAAGGAGTCTTCTCCCCTAGCTAAAAATCCCCTCGGTGCCCCTCCGCCGGCACACTTACACCCTGCGCTGCCCGGCACACTCTACGGACGCCTTCCCCGGCACACCAAGAGCCCCGCTCCCCGGCAGGGGCCCTCCCCGGCACACGCGGTGAGGCCTTCCCCGGCACGCCCGTCTGGGTCATTCCCCGGCACGCTTGTGCCCTGTGCTGCCCGGCACACTCCGAAGGCGCTTCCCCGGCACACCCTCAAGCGCCTCCGCCGGCACACTCAGCAAACGCCCCCCGGCACACTCGAGACCTCCCTCCCGCCGGTGCTATCGGTGGTGGCCGACGGCAAAATAGGGGAAGAAAAGAGAAGAATAAGAAAGGGGAGGGGAAGGGAAAGAGGGTGAGAGGGAAGAGATAGGGAGATGGAGGTGGAGAGGGCTAGGGCCCCCGGCCGCCGGACACGGTTGGAAGAAAAAGGAAGAAAAGAGAAGGGGGAAGAAGGAAGAGAAGAGAAGAGAAGAGAGATGGGGGACGGCCCTCACGGCGGTGCCCTCACCGCGGTAACGACGACGACGACGGCGGTGCCCGTGGCGGTGGCTCCCGGTGACGCAGAAGACAAAGGGGAAGAGAAAGGGGGGGTTTCGTCTGCCGAAGAGAGAGAAGAGGGAAGGGGGGGTTCGAACGGGGGTGGTTCAAATGAATCGCCCCCGCCCCTTTTATACGGTAAAAAAAAAAAGAAGGAAGGAAAAGAAGAGAAATAAAAAAAAGGGGGGAAACCAAAAGAGGGGAAGATGAATAAAAAGGAAGAGAAGGAAATAAAAGAAAGAAAGAAAAAAGGAGGGACAAAGAAAAAAATGAATAAAAAGGAAAATAAAAGAAGTGGAAGCAGGAGTATATGTAAAATATTAAATAAATAAATATATATATACCTATACATATGCCTACACTTACATACTCGTCCACTCACGTATGTGAAGGAGTAGGTCAGTAACGCACAGCAATAAGCGTCTCTGGGGAAATATCCCCTCCCACAATCCCATACGGACGAGCGTCCGCACGAGTAAAAACAACTTTACCCCTACAGCTCTATCCTTGTCATGGTACCACTACCCTGCCAAGGCCGTCCCGCGCACGTAGCTTCGTGCCTCAGCCACCTCCCATCATACAATATTGCCATTACGGACCCTACGTCCGAATCGACATGAATTCTCCCGTTGCGCTGCCATTGTCTTCTTACCGACGAATAAGTCCCTTTCCGGTGCAAGGCCTCGTGCCCTAGCCACTCACTCCGCACAATATTACCATTACGGACCTTACGTCTGAATCGGCACGAATTCTCCCGTTGCGCTGGCATTGTCTTCTTACCAACGAATAAGTCCCTTCCGGGCGCAAGGCCCCGTGCCCTAGCCACCCACTCTGTTCAATATTGCCATTACGGACCTTACGTCCGAATCGGCACGAATTCTCCCGTTGCGTTGGCATTTTCTTCTTGCCGACGAATAAGCCTTAACTTCCGGCGCAAGGCTTCGTGCCCTAGCCGACACTCGCATATCACTCACTAGTCAAAAAAAAAAAAAAGAAAGAAGAAAATGGGGTTAAGAATAGAGATACCCCGCCGGACTTTCCCCTACACGGGGACAAGGGTAAAAAAAAAAGGCAACAACTCGGCTGTGGCGAAAACCCGAAGGGGTGCTACAGGTAAAATTGGGTACCCCGCCACGTGAAAACCCGAAAGGGCGCGTGGGCAAAAGCAAGAGGGGGCCGGTACCGGTGAAAATCTGAAAGGGCGCTTGTATCGGTAATGTGGTTCAAAAAAGGGGAGAAAGAAAAGACAAAGAAACAACAAACCATGTCAGCCCCCGACTCCCCATCGGCACTGACGAAGAGACCAAGAGACAACAAACCATGTCAGCTCCCGACATCCTGTCGGCGTTGACGAAGAGACCAAGAGACCAACAAGCCAGGTCAGCTCCCGGCATCCTGCCGGCACTCACGAAGAGACTAAGAGACAATGAACCATGTCAGTTCCCGACACCCTGTCGGCGCTGGTAAAGAGACCAAGAGATAAAGAAATCAATAAATCAGGTCAGCTCCCGACACCCTGTCGGCACTGGCGAAGAGACAAAGAGACCAACACGCTACTTCAGTTCCCGACACCCCGTCGGCACTGATGAAGAGACCAACATACTACTTCAGTTCCCGGCACCCTGTCGGCACTGATGAAGAGACGAAGAGACCAATATGCTGCTTCAGTTCCCGGCACCCCGTCGGCACTGATGAAGAGATGAAGAGACCAATATGCTGCTTCAGTTCCTGACACCCTGTCGGCACTGATGAAGAGACGAAGAGACCAAAATGCTGCTTCAGTTCCTGACACCCCGTCGGCACTGATGAAGAGACGAAGAGACCAATATGCTGCTTCAGTTCCCGACACCCCGTCGGCACTGATGAAGAGACCAATATGCTGCTTTAGTTCCCGACACCCCGTCGGCACTAACAAAGAGACCAGCAAATAACAAACCAGGTCGGCTCTCGACACCCCGTCGGCACCGACGAAGAGAAAAGAGACAAGTACACCCACGGGCACCGCCCGGCTCATCCTTCGCCCGCGCTACCCATGGGTGGGGGGCATTTGTGGACACCAAAAATTGCACACTTGGACATCCTGCTCGGCCTCGCGGCAGTAACGGCGCCGAGTGAAGAAACCCCGGAGAAACCAAGCACAAAGGGCCCCACACCCCGTGGGCCTCAAAGAAAATCAAACGGGCCACAGCTCATGCTCACAGTGGGCTCAAAACTGCCCCTAGAGCCCTTCAGCGGCACACCCCCCGCCCCCCCCCAAGGGGGGGGGGGGGGTTCAGCGGCACACCCCTCCAGGGGTTCAGTGGCACACCCCCCTGGGGGGTCTTCAACGGCACACCCCCCCTGGGGGGGCCTCCAGCGGCACACCCCCCCTGGGGGGTCTTCAGCGGCACACCCCCTGGGGGGGGCCTTCAGCGGTACACCCCCAAAGGGGTTCTTCAGCGGTACGCCCGTTGTGAGCTTCAGCGGCACGCCGTTTTGAGCCTCAGCGGCACGCCCGTTGTGAGCTTCAGCGGCACGCAGTTTTGAGCCTGAGCGGCACGCCCCAATGGGCCCTCAGCGGCACGCCCATTCAGGGCTCCAGCGGCACGCCCATTTGGGACTCCAACGGCATGCCTTTTTGCCTCCCCCATGGCACGCTTGTTCAGCCCGCCAACGGCACAGCGTGAAGGCTTTTTCAACGGCTGGATGACGTGAAGCCCATGCCCTATGTATCCTTGGCGCGCAGCAAGCCGTCTGAGTTGTCAGTCGATTGTTGGGCCACACATGCTACTCCACTGACAGCCAGGACAGGGGAGGTCAAACCCCCATGATCACGGGCTACTTCCCGCCTTCGACGGCCGTGCTCAAGGCTCCCGCTGCTGGGAGTATAAAAGACACCCGTTCCCGTTGCAAGAAAAAAGGGGGCAAGAGAGGCAGAAGAAAGGAGGGGAACAGAGAGACATACACACAGAGACAGAAGAAGAGAAGAGAGAGGAGAAGAAGAGGCGTCCCGGTGTGAGCTTCCTCCGACGACCACCGGGAAGAAGCAAGAGTAAGAGAGAGAGAGAGCTCGATGTAATGGGGGAGAGGGTTGGGGACGGCTTGCTTTCCTCTTGTACTCCGTTCCTCCCCCTCATGTTCCATCTTTCTTTGGGTTTCCCCCCTGCCCACAGCCTCGTCTGGGGCACTTTCTTTTGTAATGTGCATGTAGGGCCTCGGCCCTTTACCTCCCATTAAGGAAAATCACCATCTCCGGGTTTCTCTATGATTTTTGTTGGCTTGTGCTAGTTTTCACAGTCTTTGACGGGTTGTTCGATTTCCCTCTGTCTCCCCATTTCTCCAGTGTTCTTGGGGTTTCCACGTCAATATGATCGCCCTCCCATGATCCTTGGCCTCATGGACTCTTCACTCCCTTCCATGGCCATCTATTGTGCGCACGGGCTTGAAGCGAGAGGGAGACTCTCACTCACTCCCCGAATACCCAGCTACCAGTGGCCCATCTTTGGCCTTAAACTTCCCCTGTCCTCCTGAATAATCTGTAGGTCTCCTAGCCCATATGCCTAACCCCTTTTAACCCTCAGCGATACACCTTTCCGGCCTTTGGCCGGCACACCATTTCGGCCTTCGGCCGGTGCACCTCCTTTGGCCCTCAGCGGCACACCCAATTAGCCATTGGCCGGCACACTTTTGGCCCTTAGCCCTTGGCCGGTACACACCTCCTTTGGCCCTCAGCGGCACACCCAGTTAGCCCTTGGCCGGCACACTTTTGAGCCCTTGGCCGGCACACCCTTCTGGCCTCCGGCTGCAGGCCCTTCAGGCCCTCAGCGGCACACTTCTTGGCCCTATCCCCAAGCCCTTTCCTTCGCGTTTTCTGAGGCTCTATAAAAGTGTTGTTACCTCCGGGCACCCACCTCCAGCTGTCGGGTTCCGCCACTCCGTGTGGGCGCGTTCCCTTTATCTCCCTTACGCCTCGGGTCAAGGGGAGATGCTGCCGAATTTTTGTAAAAAAAAAAAACTAACTAAAAAGAGATTAAAAGAGGCAAAGGGAAGCAACAAACGAACAAAAATAATTAACAAAATCTGCTAACTAAGCAAGCCACTGTCGGCGCCATGACGAGAGCTGGATCAGTTAATGACCCGACAGACCGAGCATCCAATCTGCAAGAAGAGGTTGAAAAGAACAAAGCCAAGAATAGGTTTGTATAAAACTACATGAAAATTAAGATAAGAAGAAAAGAAAAGCCTTAAAATAAATAATAAAAGAATGGACCTTCACCGGCATGCCTGACCCTACCTTCCACTCAAGCGACCCTTCACCGGTGCACTCTCACCCCTTTCAGCGGCACAGCCATTCCCCACTTTCAACAAAACACTCCAGCAACCTTCAGCGGTACACCCCCTCAATCCCAGCGGTACGCCCCTTTGAGCCTCCAACGGCGCACCCTTGCACCTTCAGCGGTACACCCTTGCACCTTCAGCGGTACACCCTTGTTGCCCCCCAGCGGCACGCCCCATTCCCCAGCGGTACACCCCTCCCTTCGCCGGTACACCCGCACCCACCGTCTCAACGAGATCCAGTGTACAGACTTGGCAGATGAAGGCATAAACGCAGCAAGCAAGCAATGTATAGACTTCGTATGTTGATTGCATGGGCAATGTACAGATTTCACGCTGCAGCGTATAGACTTGGGGCTGGCCAATGTATAGACTTTGTGCTGTAGCGTATAGACTTGGGCAATGTACAGACTTCATGCTGCGATGTATAGACTTCATGCTGCAGCGTATAGACTTTGGGCCAGCCAATGTATAGACTTCATGCTGCGACGTACAGACTTCGTGCTGCAGCGTATAGACTTTGGGCCAGCCAATGTATAGACTTCATGCTGCAGCGTATAGACTTTGGGCTGCAATGTACAGACTTTGTGCTGCAGCGTATAGACTTGGGCAATGTACAGACTTCATGCGGCGATGTATAGACTTCATGCTGCAGCGTATAGACTTTGGGCCAGCCAATGTATAGACTTCATACTGCGACGTACAGACTTTGTAGTGCAGCGTATAGACTTTGGGCCAGCCAATGTATAGACTTCATGCTGCAGCGTATAGACTTTGGGCTGCAATGTACAGACTTTGTGCTGCAGCGTATAGACTTTGGGCCAGCCAATGTATAGACTTCATGCTGCGACGTACAGACTTTGTGCTGCAGCGTATAGACTTTGGGCCATCCAATGTATAGACTTCATGCTGCAGCGTATAGACTTTGGGCTGCAATGTACAGACTTTGTGCTGCAGCGTATAGACTTGGGCAATGTACAGACTTCATGCTGCAGCGTATAGACTTTGGGCTACAATATACAGACTTTGTGCTGCAGCGTATAGACTTTGGGCCAGCCAATGTATAGACTTCATGCTGCAGCGTATAGACTTTGGGTTGCAATGTATAGACTTCATGCTGCAGTGTAACGACTTTGAGTTGATGAATGCTGGCCAATGTATAGACTTTGAGCTACAATGTATAGACTTTGAGTTGATGAATGCTGGCCAATGTATAGACTTTGAGCTACAATGTATAGACTTTGAGTTGGCCAATGCACAGACGTTGGGCTGGCCAACGTATAGACTTTGAACTGCGGCCAATGGACAATGTATGGACTTTGAGCCGTAATGTACAAACTTTGGACTAAAGGACGTATAGACTTTGTGCGCTGGTTGAATAGACAATGTATAGACTTTAGGCTGAGGAGCGTATAGACTTTATGTTATTCCCCCCTCCTTCACCGACACACTCTCCAGCCATCGCCCTTCAACGGCATATGATTCCAGCCCTTCGCCGGCGTACTCTGCTACTCACCTCCCTCCAGCGATACAGTCCCCTTTTAGCCCCCCTTTCAACCCACTAGGGGCCAGCTCCCCCAAAGAAAATAATAACAAATATATATATATACACAATATATGAATACACACATATGCATATACATATGGGCATCTAATAGCAGCACCAACAAACTAATAAAAGTCATGATGAATAAATAAACCTGAATATATCCGTATAAAAAAAATGGTGACGAGTGAAATAAGTGGCAATAATAATAATAATAATAATAAAGGGGGGGGGCAATAATAGCAGTGAGCAAGATAAGGGAAGTTACCCGGAACAGATGCGGAAAGAGGAATGAGCAACAGGATAATAAGAGTAATAATGATAAAACATTACAAGGTATTAATAATTCTACATTGCAGCTCTCTCTCTCTCTGTGACTCGACGCAGAAGGAACAGTGATGCCGCCCTCGCAGGCCGGGCCCGAGTCTTGGGATTCGTCCCGACATGACCGTGTCCCGATCCAGTCTTGGGCTGACATTCTAATCAGATCGGATTCATTCATCGCCCCAGTTTTCCGTCGCGTTTCTATCACGGACCCGTGTCCGAACATGAAAAGGTCCGCGAGTGACCGACATGGCCAGTGGCTCGCATCCTATTGCGTACTTTGGTGTGATTTTCTCCTGTCTCTTTCTCACGTAATTAGTATTATTCTTTTCGGCCGCAGGGCCCCTAATTTCGGCAATTAATCAAGGGTATTCCCTCGTATGGGGGATGTAAATGACGTCGTAACCTTGATGGTACGACGGGATTCGGTCCCGACACGAACCACACAATCACCAGACGAAGTCAGGTCGAGCGCACCATGGGCTCTTCGGAGCCCGAATAAACCGTCACTTCGGTGACTGACATGCCCACGCACTTAATAAGACGAAACCACATGAACCAGCGAATTAAAGTGCGTCCACAGGCGGCCAAAGGTCTGGCCGCCCAAGGGTGCTGGGTGGCCAGGACCCTGGCCACCCTCACCCAATATGGCCCAGGTCTGGGCGGCCAAAGGTGTGGTCGCCCAGGCCAAGGGGTGCTCGGGTGCTGGGCGGCCACTGATGTGGCCGCCCAAGCCTCTGGGCGGCCAAGAGTTTGGTCGCCCAGCCAATTCAGCCCCCGGGCCGCCATCTTTCGCATTTTCTTGCCCCGAGGTATCCGTATGCGATACGAATTCGTGGAAGAGGTGTCCGCATGATTCTTCGTGACTCGGGAGGTGTCATGATTATCTCGATTAGAGTCCCTGTGAGTTGTGAGGGGCCGGGCAACCTGTGGACACCCAAATTTTCGCGTTTGTAACAAGCTTTCGACGAAAGAAGAACAAGAAGAGTGAGGTCCCGATATCCTCAAAGAGGCAGCCCGGAGTGTGGAGGTCCGGGCGTCAATATAAGAAAATAGAAGGAAATCAAAGGAAAAGGGCAATAAAAGAAAAAAATTGGAATAGAAGAAAAGGAAAAAATAGAGAAAATATAATATAATAGAAAATAATAATAATATAATAAAAAATAAAAATAGAATAGAAGAAAAGAAGAAAATAGAAGAAAAATTAAATAGAGGGAAAGACGAAAATAAGGAGAGCCGGTGGCCTCTCCCCTACATTAAGCGGTGGCCCCTCATCCTCTTATAACCGGTGGCTCACATGCCACCGGATGCCATCATTCGCGCTCCCCCACTTCCCACCAGATCGCGTCCACACCCATCACCGGATGGCGCACTCCACTTTCCATCGGATCGCGCTCCCCCACTTCTCACCGTTTATCACTCTCTCACACTCCCCTTCCCCATTCTCTCACATTTAATAAACAAAAAAAGGAAAACAACACACTCTCACGCACGTACATACGCTAAAACACATATCCACCCACTTAACACAAACCATATACTCCTATGTAATACATGCAAACAAAAAATGCCAAACATCTGAAACGGATGAATCGGCGCAGGCACTGTTCCCTTGCGTCTCAACCTGTTTGTTCATCTTATTTTCATTTATGTATTTTTATCCACAAAAAAGAGAGATCAAGATAATTAAAATAATAATAATAATAATAATAACATAACATAACAAATAAACAGATAAACAAACAGATAAATAATAACAACACAACATAAAAAAGAATAATAACAATAAATAATAATAATAATAAATATGTATAAGAAAGTCAAACAAAAAAAGAAGAAGAATGACAACAAAACCGAAACAAAAAATGATGAAATAAACGAAAAAAAAATACAATGACAATCTTAATAAATGAAGAAAACATATTCACGCTTTCAAAAAAAGTCAAATAACTCATTAAAAAATATGATAACAATGATAACAAATTGCCAAAGATGCACACGTGCACTTAAATAAAAGTCGAATAACCAAAAAAAAAAACATGATCATGCACTCTTCGGAACCTCCGCTTCCCCGGGCTTGGCGTGAAAGGGATATCAATGTCGCCCCGCTATGTCGAATTTGGATCTCGGGAACCGTCCCGACATAGCCATGATCCGACACTTCTCGGGCCAATAGCTTATCGAATCTGACCTGTTCTAAGTGGGATTTAATCACGCTCTCTTATCAAACTTGCCGTACGATCGGTAGATATTTGCATGGGTTTTTCCGTCCTCGTTATGCTTTTAATATGGACTCTTGTCCGAATATGAAATGGTCTATGAGTAACCGACATAATTTGAATATCCGTACCCCTAATACGGGCTTTTAGCACGATTCAAGCTTCTCATTCTCTTATCTGCATTAATATAATTCTTTCGGCCGTAGGGCCCTTATTCTTGACGTTTAATCAAGTGTTTTCTCTTCTCCGAGGAGATGTAATTAACATCGTGACCTTTATGGCACGGCGGATTTTGGTCCCGAAATGACACACACAATCATTTGATTAGTCAGACGGCGTGCATCAAGGGCTTCCACGAAGCCCGAACAAATCGTCACTTTGTGACTGGCAAGCCCACGTACTTAATAAATAAATAAATACACATAATAAACTCGTAGAGAACAAACAAATGAGCGTGTCGAAAAGTGCGTCCACACAACCCAGTATATTCTCGGACTCCCGTGCATTCGTTGGATTGAGCCACCGTGTATCGGTATGAGTGCGGAGGGCTATTCCCGCACGTCGTAGCTTCTCCGAGAAGCGATTTCCGTGAGAGCCATGCGTATGGCCTATGAACTATGAGTCTTATCACCCAGCATGGGGCTGGGGGCTTTCTGAGATTTCCCTCCTTAAAGAGGATCGAACTCGGCGGCCGCGAGCTGCCTCGTAAATTATTCAATCGTGGTTTCTGACCTAGGGCTAGGCCAGATTGACGGCATTGAGTCGTCCCGGTGTGACGGTTTTGACCCAAGTCTCGTGACTCAAGGACCGTTGGGTTTAGTAGGTCTAGTTGATCATCTAGAGTCAGGTGGCCCCGAGCCACCTGGTACTCTGTGTTACTCACAATGGGTGCGTGCGTGACTTTCCGTGTTCACGTTTAGTGACCCCCCAGTAGTCGTAGCTTCTTGGGCACGCATGTGCTGGCCTACCAGGTAGTAGGTGGAGAGCTACACCCGGTGTGATAATTTTTAGGCTGGTTACCGTAAGGTCCCTCGTCTGTGCAGCCTGAGTCCGGGCTGGGGGGAAAACCGGCTCGAGGATCTGACATAGAGCGCGTGGTCTGTGTGTGCACACGTGGTTGGGGGCATCGGACACGTGCTGACGAGCACGACCCCAGCTAGTCCTTGTTCTGTGGTTACTAGTACGGTGTCTCAGTTTTGCCTGGGGCGAGGGAGACACCTGAGGCGCGGACTAAGACATCAGTGGACGCATCCAGCCTTGCTTCTGGTGGGTAGGTACTCCCGTCACGTGACGTGAGATTCTCGTGACTAGAGCTTCTGTTTCTCGTCTACGAGACATGGTTTTACGTGTAGTTTTCGGGTATTTTCTCGATGTAGAGGTCTAGGGTTTTCGGTAAGCGTACCGAGGGTTTACCTAGGCGGTGTAGGGTTCACGACGCCGAGGTCATGAAGGTGTTACCCAGACCGCATGGTCTTGGATTTGGCCTTCGTCTCCAAGGACGGGCCTCCACGATAGAGCTATCGTGATGTTCTTCTGGCAGTGTAGCCAGAGGTTTTCCCGTTAGTCCGGTGGTCCCCCAACTGTGAGATCGGGGTGTGTTTCCCGGTACAGTAGGAGTAGCTATAGAGTCGAGGTTTTATCGGCCACCGTGTTCGTTGTTCCTACTGTTGTTGCTGCTTTCTGTTACCGCCGTTGTTTACGGTTGGGGTTCCGCGGTACCGCTACTGAGCCAGTGATAGGAGGCTCACCCCTGCTTTTCAGGTGTTGTGGTTCTTCCTCAAGGTTTGGGGATGCAGCGCGGAGTTTCGTAGTTGCCAGCTTGCCAGAGCCAAGTGTTCACTCGGTGTTGGTTACGTTCCTTTCCCTGTAGATTGTACTTTGTTTAAACTAGACTCTGTAGTTAGTTTATTTAATTGTTATTAGAATTGTTGTTCCTGCTTTATTTCATATTTCTATGTACCCCACACCCACCTTTTAGCCCTTCCGAGCCCTCTGGCTCATGGGCGACGGGCCACGATTCGAATGGTATCGGGTAATTCCCGGTATCAGAGCGAATGTTTGTCGAAGTGTACATGGGAATTCGAGATATTGCAATGATCAGAGTCCATAAGGTCCAGTACAGTTGGCAACTGGCATAGGATTTTTATGTTTGTTTTTTGCTTTGTTTCTCGCTGTAGATATATGAATGTGCCACTCTCAAATAAGCAACGACATGAACTCTAAAGCATGTGGGTATATCACCTCAGGAAGGAACATCAAAGCAATAAAATAACTAAACTAACACACGTCGTGGGCGTGGAGCAATAATGATGTGAAGGAAAACGCATGCCGTGGGCGTGGAGCAATCAAAAGGAAAAGCAATGACTAACTAATGGAGAGATGATAAATACCCAAAAGCATATATCGTGATCGCCACCAAAGTTTGTAATGCAGGGTAAACCGCAATACATACTTTGGAAAAGAGCCGAGTGAAGGCACACTCGCGAGCGGGAGAGAAATCCAACTGCAGGATGAGAAACGGTCCGGGATTGGCCGCTACTCGAGATGAGACGGCCTCAGGATGGCCGCTACTGTGAGTAGAGAAGAAGCCCGGCGCAAGACTGGAAACCGTCTTCAGAAAGGCCGCCACTGAGATGAAACGGTCCTGTGATGGCCGCTACCTCAGGAAACGGTGTGAGTATGACCGCTAAACACCTAGATAGTGGAACGTGGGAACTTGATCCTCCCTCCCTCCTGGCCGGCTAGAGGGGAAGGGTCTCGTGTGGTGAGTACTGTGAACCTGCAAAAGAGTGTAGACCACAAAACAACAACCCAATTAGACCCGGGGGTGTGTAATATCCATAAACAAACTATGATTAATATGCATGAAAGGAAGGGTCAATACCTGGGGGTTGGTGGTTTTTTTAACCCCCGTGGGATGTGAAAATAATAGGAGGATGTATATGGATGCAATATGAACGAGAAAGGACGTGGAGAAAGAAGAGAAATAAGTGTTATGCAATGCTAAAAACGGACAAAAAACAGTGTGGAGGAGACACAAAATAACACAAGAACCGGCTACTCCCTGAACCGAATGACTTAAAGACGCGAAAGACCAGCTCTCCCTGGTTGATACTCGCTCTAGAATCCAACAGCACTTCGTTGCGAGCTCCAAAAATCTCCTCCCTTAGCCATGAAGTTAGGGGTTCTATTTATAGGTCCCCAAAACCCTAGCTCGGATCAGAGGGATAAATGTGAATATTAAGCCCAAAAACGTGATAAATCTCGTAGATAATACTGCCAACTATTCATAGAATCGATCAGAAGCTTCTGAGGATCGAAATCCGCAGAGAAAATCTGGGGTTTAGGACTCTGTTCGTCCACGGATAGAGAGAGAAAAGCCAGGCTGGGTTTGACTCTCAGCCCCAAATAGCAGTCTCGCGATAGACCCCCACCGTCAAGTAGCGGCCTATCGCGTGACCGCTATTAGGGTGGCCATTTGAAAAAAATAGAATAAGATAAACCTGCATATTTATCCTGCGACCAAGCCATATCTAGGCCCATTAAGCCCAAATTACGACTTATGCGAGAAACTGAGCCCAACCAGGGAGAAAACCCATAAAAGAAGGCCCAAAACCAGTCCAAAATGACCTAATAAGCTGTGAATAACCTGGGACATTATAAATAAGGATAAGAAAATGACCCAACTGTGGACACCAAAAATTGCACACCCAAATATCATGCCCGGCCTCGCGTCAACAATGGCGCCGAGTGAAGAAGCCCCGGAGAGACTGGTCGTCCGGACTCCCCAAATATGCACATTGCCGTGAAGCCGTCTCCAGAGTCACGACATTGAAGAGAAACCAATCACCAAGAGTCCCACAATCCATGGGCCTCGAAGAAAATTAAACGGGCCATGACTCGTGTCCATAACGGGCTCAGAAACACGCCCAGTTTGGCCTTCAGCGGCACACCAAAGGCCTTCAGCGGCACGCCCCAAAGGCCCTCAGCGGCACGCCCCAAAGGCCTTCAGCGGCACGGCCCCAGAGCCCCTCAGCGGCACACTCCCAGGGCTGCTCAGCGGCACGCCCCAAAGGCCTTCAGCGGCACGCCCTAGTGGGCTTCAGCGGCACGCCCTAGTGGGCTTCAGCGGCACGGCCCCAGAGCCCCTCAGCGGCACACCCCTAGGCGCCTTCGCCGGCACGCCCCCCTTTGGGAGTCTCCAGCGGCACGGCCTATAGGGCCCCTAACGGTACACTCTTTATGCCCCTCAGCGGCACACTATGAATGCCCTTAAACGGCACACTTTGAGTGCCTTCCACGGCACAGCCCCAGTGGGCTTCAGCGGCACGGCCCCTTCGAGCCTTCAGCGGCACACGTTGTTGGGCCTTCCACGATGCGCCCGTTTTGGTGCCTAGCGGCACGCCTTTTTGGCCCTCCGACGGCACACTTGTGCAGCCCGCCAACGGCACAGCGTGAGGCATTTTCAACGGCAAGACGACGTGCCGCCCATGCCCTACGTTTTCTTGGCGCACAGCGAGCCGTCCGAGGTGGCAACCGTCCATTGGGCCACGCAGGCTACCCCCCCCCTTGACGATCAAGGACGGGGCAGGCCAAACGCCATCATCACAAGGCCACTTCCCGCCTTCAACGGCCGGGCTCGAGGGCTTCGGCTGTTCGGAGTATAAAAGACCCTCCGTTTTCGACAGAGGAGGAAGAGGCAGAGGAAGAGACAGACACCCACACCCAGAAGAAGAAGAAGAGAAGAAGAGAAGAAGAGAGAAGAGAGGAAGAGAAGAAGAAGAGGGAGAGGCTTCCCCCCTGCTGCCCCGTCCACCATCGTCTGAGAAGAGAGAAGAGAAGAAGAAGAAGAGTGAGAGAAGGGAGGGGTGAGGTCTGGGAGGGGAGGAGTCCATGCTCCGTTCCCGTTCCTCCTTGTATCTTCATTTTCCTTTTTCTTCTCCTTTCCTTTTGCTGTTGTTCCCTTTTTAGTTCTCCCTACGATGTATTGGCCCTCTGTGGCCTTTCCTTTCCATGAATGAAAATCTCTCTTTTGGGTGTCTTGCTATCGTGCTCGGTTTGTGCGTCTCAGGCCTCCCCCCCCCTCTGTCTTGGCCCTCTTCATGAGGCCTCTGGCCTTAACCGCTTGCCTTCGCCTTCCTTTGCTTGCCGTTTACCACCCCTAGCGGCACACCCTGTTGGTGCCCCAGCGGCACACCCCTTTTGGTGCCTCAGCGGCACGCCCTGATTATGCCTTCAGCGGCACACCCTGTTGGTGCCCCAGCGGCACACCCCTTTTGGTGCCTCAGCGGCACGTCCTGATTATGCCTTCAACGGCACACCCTTTTGGTGCCCCCAGCGGCACACCCCTTTTTGGTGCCTCAGCGGCACGCCCTAACCGTGCCGTCAGCGGTACACCCCAACAGTGCCTCCAGCAGCACGCCCAGTCATCCCTTCCCCGGTACGCCTTTGGAGCCCCTTCGCCGGCACGGTCCTGGTGGCCTCCACCGGTACGTCCCTAGCCTCCTCCTTGCCCGGTGCACCCCCTAGCTAGTTCTAGAACAGTCTTCCACTCACCATCGCCTCCGAGTTTTCCGAGGTTCTATAAAGGTGTTGCTACCCTCGGGCGCCCACCTCCAGTTGTCGGGTTCCGCCACTCCGTGTGGGCGCGTTCCCTTTATCTCCCTTACGCTCGGTTTAAGGGGAGATGCTGCCGAATTTTCGTTAGAAACTATAAATACATTAAAAGACAAAGGACAACAACAACCAAATGAAAAGAACAGCGGTAAAATGCTTTAACCGAGGCCAGGAAATATAATTAATTCAAAGAGAGCCAAACCGAACGACAACTAAACAACTTGAACGTTCGCCCTCATGGGAGAAAGAATGGAAGATAATCAAGGGAAGAAAAGAAGAAACCCATGTAAAACTTAATAAAAATCAAGAGAGACAAGAAAAGAAGAAAAGAAAAGCCTTAAAAGAAATGGAAGAGAAGCGGACCCCCAGGCCCTTCACCGGCACAGCCACCCTTGGCCGGCACGCCCTTCACCGGCACAGCCCCCAGGCCCTTCACCGGCACAGCCTCCCTTGGCCGGCATGCCCTTCACCGGCACAGCCCCCAGGCCCTTCACCGGCACAGCCACCCTTGGCCGGCACGCCCTTCACCGGCACAGCCCCCAGGCCCTTCGCCGGCACAGCCCCCAGGCCCTTCACCGGTACACCCCCTGGCCCTCCAGCGGTACACCCCAGGCCCCTCAGCGGTACACCCTCATAGCCCTTCAGCGGCATGCCCTCAGCCCTTCGGCGGTACACCCCTTTTAGCCCTCTAATGCCCCATTCTCCCTTCCGAAAATATGAGTAATGATAATAATAATAATAATAATAAATGATAAATAATAACAAATTCAAAAAATGTATGAATAAATAAGAATAATAAAGGAACGAACAATAATAATAATAATAATAAGCTTCAGATAAATAATAACAATAATAGTAATTAGACCAATACATGATAGCAAAAAAAAATGAATAAATAATAATAACAAACTCAATAAGAATGATGAACAAATAAATGATAACCAAAATAAATAATAATAACAAACTTAACGAAACACGACAAGCAAATGAACGATAATAAAACGAACAAAAAAATAACAACAAACCTAATAATAACAATAGTAAATGAATAAATCACAAAAAAAATGAATAAATGGTAATAATAAACTCACTCAAAGACACGCACAAATTAACGAATAATAATGATAAAATTTTAAATAACAATAAAATAATGTAATCCACGTGGCAGCCTCGTCTCTCCTGTGACCCGGTGCTGAAGGAACAACAATGCCGCCCTAGCGGGCTGGGCCTGAGTCTCGGGAATTATCCCGAAATGGCCATGACCCGACCTCGTCTCGGGCTAACATTCCGATTAAACCGGACTCATCTCTCCGGCCGGATCCTTTCCGAGCCACTATTAAAATTGCCGCACGTCCGGCAGACATTAGAACGGATTCACTTCGATTCCTGCCGCGTTCTTATTACGGACCTACGTCCGAACATGAAAAGGCCCGTAAGTGACCAACATGGCTGACGGCTCTCGCCCCAATATGGTCGTGAGCCGGCATCGTTCCGGGCCGATAGCCCGTTAAATCGGATTCATTCTAACGGGATTTGCTCCCGCTCTTTCATTGAAACTGTCGTAAACTCGGCCCACATTTGCACGGGGTCGCTTCCACCCACGTCGCACTTTCAACATGGGCCCTTGCCCGAACATGGAAAGGTCCGCAAGTGGCCGACAGAATCGGAATAGAACGAGACGGCTCTCGCCACCCCTGGACTCCTCCCATGAGAATATCAATAAGACCTCCGTGGGCCATAATTAGACCTCGAGCCCGTCCCGATCATGGTCATCGTCTGGCTCATATCTCCGGTGTACAGCTTGTTCCTCTCGAACACGTTTTCAGTTCCGAAGCCTAGTCTCGGGACTTTTCCCCGTTGCCCTCCGACACCAGAAATATTAACGATGCCCACGCGAGCCCCGTTTGGATCACGGGAGGCGCCCCCGGCATGGTCCCGACTCGATCTCGCACCAGGCCAATAGATTCACGGGTTTCCGGATATAATAGCCGAGATTCAATCGAATGTTTTCAGTGTCTTGGAATAATAAAACTTGCCGTGTCCCGGCACACATACATTCTCGATCTTTCCGCGACGATTACGATATTCCCAATATCGGACACCCGTCCGAACATTAAACGGCCTCCTGAATGACCGACACGTTTAGAACGCCCGCTTCTCCGGACATAGGGCTTTTCAGCCGATTCAAGGGATATTCCCTTGTCGCCTCCTTGGCACCGGAAATATCAATGACGCTCATACAAGTCTCGTTTCGACCGCGGGGGGCCCACCGCAGTATGGTCGCAGCTTGCTCTTGCACCGGGCCAACAGATTTACCGGTTTCCGACCGCTCTAACCAAGGTTTAGCCGAATGTTTTCCGTTCTCCTGAACAATAAATTGCCGTATCACGGCATATATATGCTTCGGTCTTCCCGCGACGATCACACTTTTCCCGAGACGGACACTCGTCCGAACATTAAATGGTCAGGACATGACCGATATGATCCCGGATGGTTTTCTTCCCGCCTTCGCGTGAGGATTTCAATACCTCGTAATAGACCTTTTATGTAATTAATTTCTTGGCCATGAGGCCCTGAATCTCGGCGATTAATCAAGGGTGTTCCCTCGTATGGGGGATGTAAATGACGCCGTGACCTTTATGGTATGGCGGGTTTTGGTCCCGACACGAACCACACAATCGTCTGACGAAGTCAGATCGAGCGCACCACGGGCTCCTCGGAGCCCGAATAAATCGTCACTCCGGTGACTGGCACGCCCACGCACTCAATAAAACGAATAAACCAACAAGAGAATGAACAAGTGGAAAAAAAGTGCGTCCACACCAACTCATAGGCATAAAACATGTGTCAACAAATGCCCCTCCTTAACGTCTTCTTTGCAGGGGAGCGAGCGGAGGTGAAGCGAAAGCGAAATAGAACATGGAGATGAAGCAGAAATGCAGCGAAGCATACTGGAAAGAGGGCGTTAAGGTAAATGACACCCGTTCTTAACTAACGAGCGATAGAAATCTTCCGAAAAACTCTGAACTAATCACAAGGAATGGTCAAACCGAATGACGCATGCCTGGAGCAACTAACAAACTAAAGGAGAAAAACATGATCAACCTCATCAGTGGAACACACTTATGATAGGCGATCAGAAATGCCGAAAACAAGTAAAGGAGCAAGCGACTAAAACTCCAGACAAGAACCTTTAGCTAACCAAACCGAGCAAATAGACCAGAGAAAACCTTCCAAATCAGAATGGAATGATTTTCCCTTATCCAAGACCATGGACGCACAATTATCCACTATTACCAAGACACTTTAGATAGACTGGGCTCATGAATGCTTAAAGATGTGCATGATGCATGCTGGGCTAAAATAAAAGAAATCATCAAAATGAATGCAAAGGAAACTAGAAAAATAAAAAAATACTCGAGAATAGTATTGCTAGATCATCTGCAACCAAGTCGTGCAAGACAGAACCATCGCCCCCTAATTCTTCCAACCTAATGGCCTATCCAGCGATTAAACATGTGCACCTAGATCATCATCATTTTTGATAAAGGGGAACATCAGATCCCAGAACACATGAATAACCAGCCGGTTCTCGAGATAATATAATATAGATACCATATAGTAATGCATAAAGGGATTAGGGAATAGAGATACTTACCTGCCGGAGTGAAGTGATGCGGCGTGATATGAGGAGACGGAACAAATTTGCAATTCATCATTAATCAATCAGACAAGATATCAAAAATAAGCATAATCATGCATGAAATGAAGCCAAAGACCGCATGGGCACGCATCAAACACTGCAACACCATAAACGAAAAACTCATGGCTAACGCGGTCTTCAAAGGACCGTTTCATTCTATAAGCGGTCAGACTTAAGACCGCTAATGGTAGGGCGGTTTCAAAACTCAAAAGGCCTTCTCTTTATTCTCGACGGTCTTCATATGACCATTTTTACCTAGGCTGTGCGCAGTCGTACAACCACAACTAGAGTATCGGTTTCAAAAATAGAAACCCTTCTTCTTCCCTCTCAATCACGCACACACTCGCCATCACCGAGCTTACCACCGTCCTACTCTCATTCCCCTAACTGTTGCCTTCACCACTGAGCGAATGTCTTCCCCATCTCATACACCTCCCACAGTGACGAGAAAGAAGAGGCCAGTAAGGCGATTTATGCGCCATATGGAGGAGGAGGGAGCCGAACCGCCGTCGGCGGATCGTCCGGAAGGGGAACGGTCACCGCCGGTCGTAACCGAAGAAGGAGAGCCTTCTACGGCCGCCAGAACACCCAATGAGATAGAAATGCAAAATGAGGGTGAAGAAACGGAGGCAGCGACCGAGAAAATAGCCGGCGAAGCTCTGTCGTCCGATGTAAGCCATGAGCCTCAAAAATCCCCCATTTTTGATTTTAAATCAAGAAATGAGTACAGGATGAAGGGGGGAAAATGGGCTCACAAACCTCGTGAGGTGACTGTAGGGCCTTTGGGGCCACTCCAACGAGCAGGAGAAAGGGGAAAATGTCGTCCGCTACGGTGAAAGAGAAACGGTCATTTCAGAGACCGCAACATCAAAAAATGGTCGGCCCATGGCCGCCATTTAAAATAAACGGTCCATTCAGGACCGCGAAATGGATAAAAATGGCCTCCAAGGGGCCGCCACAGTCTGAGGGCTTCATCTCTTTTTTCTTCTTTTTTTTTTGAATGCATGAATGACTGAGTTAATAATGTCTAATATGTGCAGGGAAAGCGTCGGACCAAGATTTCTTGGCTGCAGGTTCGAGCAGTGTACATGGCACTGCTAGAGTTCCAGCGGGGGAGGCTAGCAGCGATGGGCTTCGCAGAGTTCCTCGGCATGGAGGCGCTGAGGCTGGACACGACACTCCTTTACGCGCTACACGACCGGTGGGATCTGGTGGGCCGAGCGTTTGTGTTCCCGTAGGGACACATGATCTCTACGCTAGAGGATGTGACGAGGATCACGGGCCTACGAGTGCACTGTGCACCAGTCAGCGAGAGGACGTAACCCGACTACCGAGAGCTGGCACAGCGACTACTAGGGCTCGAGCTAGTGAGGCCTGGACGACACTCTTCAGTGCTGGCGAGAGTAATTCTGTAACGACCCGAGAATCCGATTACCGGGAAGGCCCGATAACCCGAGACTCGCACCGCCACCCACGAGCCCGAAGACTCGGAAGGGTTAAAAGGATGGTGTGGAAACTACACAAGCATCACAAATAATTGCAGAAATTAAACAGTTATGATATTAAGCAGGAAATGAATTAACATTTTACATGGTCCACAATAAAATAACAACAACAGCAACAGTAGTCCACGACTAGTACAGTGACAAGAAAGAAAAGTACAGCTACACGGGGCATCCCCCGGCTCTGACCTCTGGCACTACCTCTGGGCACCCGCACCACGCTTCCGCTGCGCTCCTGACACGCTCCCCGAAGGTGGCGCCTCACCTGAAACACGGTGAAAACACGCAGGGAATGAGTCTCGGAACAAGACTCAGTAGGGATCACTCGAACCCTACCTCGAAAAACGAGAAACCACTACTCTAGCGGTAGAAAGGTACCTCGGAAAGGAAAGCCCTGTACTCTACAGAACTAGACCCTAACGGCACGCAAACCGACACACGTGCCACGGTACGAGAAGACCGAAACTCAACGGTCGAACCGTCAAAACCCGAAGGTCGGAAACACACGACTGACAATCTGTCACTCCGTACTCGGCAGGAGTACCACCCACTAGAAGCACAGCCGGTAGCGTCCCCTGACGTCTTACACCGCACCGCAGGTGAACCGCCTGACATGGTAGGTCCTACCCGAGGCGCAAACACCGTACAAGTAACCACAACAAGTGACTAGCTGGGGTCACGCCCGTCGACGTGGGTCCAACCGCCCCCAACCACGTGTGCACACACAGACCGCGCGTCCCTGGTCTGGCCCTCTGACCGGTTTTCCCCTCAGCCGGACTCTGGCTGCAAGACGTGGGGCCCAACGGTAACCGGTCCACAAACCGTCTCTAAAGGTCAGCCCGTACACCACTCCCTGGTGCGACTAGCACACGCGTACTAGTAGGCTACGACTAGTGGAGGGTCACAGAAGGAGTAGACTCTCAAGTCTCGGAAAACAACGGTGCAACTGCAGGTACGAGGAACGCTCCTTGTACCAACACCGACGCACGGTGACCAGCTGACAACAACATCTCCCGGTACACTCTGTACGACGAGAGACACACCGACGCAACCCGTACCCTTGAACGGTCCACACTGGGCCGCTCAGGGATGTGCGGTCACACAGGGACCGCACAAGGATTAGAACGGTCATATCAGGACCGTTCCACCCAGGGTCCAAACGACAGATAAACGGCCAACACAGGACCGTTCAAACAGATGTGCGGCCAACTCTTGACCGCACGTGGGTGAGGAACGGTCACCTCCTGGCCGCTCGTCTCCCAACGGTAAAAAGCCTGGACGGTTAGTCCTTAGCCGCACTTGGGGAAGGGCGGCTACGGCTTAGCCGTTCAGGTGTTGTGCGGTCAGGGCCAGACCGCACATCCAACCATAGCGCTAGGGGATGTACGGCCAGCACCTGGCCGTGCAAGGGGTTATGCGGTCAGCTCCTGGCCGCACATCCCAGAGCACTGCACAACGGTCACAACCAACGGTCAAAACCCTTGGGGTTGGGCGGTAGCTGTGGGGCCGCACATTAGGATATGCGGTCCCACGATAGACCGCCCAAGCCCACTGCGCGCCAAGCCTCACCCAAAGCGCGCCGAGCCGATGAACGGTCCGAACGGAACCGCATAGGGGTTGTGCGGCCACTGGTTCGACCGCACATCGCTCACCGGCGAGAAAATGGCGAACCTCACCGGAATCGCCCAATCGGCCTCAAAACAAACCCCACGGAGGGGGAAATGGCGAGAGAAGAACCCCCAAGCCCCCTAGCATGCTCCTACGCCCTTAAACCGTGAAATCGGGGCTCAAAACGATGGATCGGACGAACTCTCCCCGCGGCATGATCGACCCTTCCCGGCTCAAAATAAACCCCTCTCGACCTCGTCTCGAGCTGAAACTCACGGGGAAGGAAGACATGAGGCTAAGGAACGTCACCCTACCTCCGGTCCGCGACGAAACGCTCCGATCCGAGCTCGAAGTCGCGAAGAACGCCGCTAGAATCTCGCCTCTCCACGCCTCCCACGCTCGCCGTATGCCCGCACGATCGCCTCGCCGCCGCCCACGTCACCGCGCCGTCGCCCCGCCGCCGTCTGCAGCCGGAGGGGAGCTCGCCGTGGCCAACCGGGAGGAAGAGAGGGAGAGGGAGGGAGACACGGTCGCGTGAGGGAGAGAGAGGAAGGAAGAAGAAGAAAAGAGAAAAGAAGAAAAAAGAAAAGAAAAGAAAATGGGAATATATAGAAAATCCGATTTTTCGGAAAAATACCGAAAATTAGAAAAATACATTTCCGGAATCCTCGGAACGCACCGATCGCAACGGTACCACTCGTGCCTCGGGGAACTGCCCGGTTCGCCCGCAGCGAGTGTCCGAAGAAAAAGCCGAAACACACACCGGAAATCGGAAAACACGCGCGGAAAAAGCCACGGAACGCCTCCGGGCCTCCGAAACGACTCCGGATCGCGCCGATCCGAACACGAAAGATGTCCGAAACGAAATTTCGGACACAACGGAGCCGGACGCTCCGAAAACTAGATCCGGGACCCACGAAGAAGGATCCGAAAGGTCCGGGATATTACAGCCCTCCCCCCTTAAGGAATTTCGTCCTCGAAATTGAGAACAACCCAAGGGGAAAGAAGAGGAAGACTCACTCAAACAGGTACGGGAACTGCTGACGCATCTCGTCCTCACGTTCCCACGAAGCCTCACCACCAGAGTGTCGTTGCCACACGACCTTGACCAAGGGAATAACCTTGTTCCGCAGGCGCTGCTCTCGCCTATCCTCCACGCGGATCGGAAACTCTGGGAGAGAAAGATCTGGAGTCACCTCAGGCCAAACGGAAAACTCGAGCACATGAGAGTCATCGGGCATATACTTCCGCAACATAGAGACGTGGAACACGTCATGCACCGACGCCAACTCAGAGGGTAACTGCAACCGGTAAGCAACCTCACCGATGCGCTCCACAATCGCGAAAGGACCAATATAGCGGGGACTCAGCTTCCCACGCCGTCCAAACCGCATCACCCCCTTCATCGGAGAAACTCTCAAGAACACATGATCGCCCACGGCGAACTCGAGGGGCTGCCGCCTACGGTCAGCATAGCTCTTCTGCCGACTCTGGGCCGCCAACATGTTCTGACGAACCAGGTGCACAACATCCACACATTGCTGCACCAATTCCGGTCCCGTCAAAACACGCTCACCCACCTCAAACCAATCAAGTGGAGTCCGACAAGGACGCCCATACAATGCCTCATAAGGAGCCAAGCCGATGCTCGAATGAAAGCTGTTGTTATAGGCAAACTCCACTAACGGTAGGTGATGAATCCAACTCCCCTGCCACTCCAGGCAGCAGGATCTCAGCATGTCCTCCAAAGTCTGAATGGTCCTCTCAGACTGACCATCTGACTGTGGATGATACGCCGAGCTAAATGCCAACTCCGTGCCAAGAGCTCGCTGGAAACTCCTCCAGAATCCAGAAGTGAAGCGCGGATCCCGATCCGACACGATCGAAATGGGAACCCCATGCAACGGCACGATCCGCTCCACATAAAGACGAGCCAACTTAGGCACGCTCCAGCTGACTTTGACCGGTAGCAACCGCGTCACCTTCGTCAGCCGATCCACCAGCAACCAAATACTGTCCTGCCCAGTCGGGGTTCTGGGCAACCCCACCACAAAATCCGTGGTCACATGGTCCCACTTCCAAGCAGGAACATCCAAGGGCTGGAGAGTACCGCCTGGTCGCTGATGCTCCGCCTTCACTTGCTGACAGATCAGGCACCTGGCCACAAACTCGGCCACATCTCTCTTCATGCCAGGCCACCAGAACTGCCTCCGCAAGTTCCGATACATCTTCGTCGCACCCGGGTGCACAGTGTACCTGCTCCCATGAGCCTCGCGTAACACCGCACGACGAACCTGCTCCTCCGCTGGGACGTACAGCCTGCCACGAAACCTCGCAGCACCGTCCTCGCCAAGCTCCACATCAGCCATCGCAAGAATCCGGGGCAACTCAGGGTCCGCATGCTGAGCCTCTGTCACCTGACGACGAATAGCAGGAGTGACAGTCAGACTCGCAAGCACTGCCAACCCTGGCTCCTGGGGAATCTTGAGCCTGAAAGACACCTCGGGCACCTGTTCCCAGAGCCTCCACTTCCTCAACATCAAGGTACTGACCGCAACCTTCCGACTCAAGGCATCGGCGACGACATTCATCCTGCCCGGCTGATAAGACAGGGTGAAGTCATAGTCCTTCATGAACTCCATCCAACGCCTCTGTCTGAGGTTCAGATCTCTCTGCGAGAACACATACCTCAAACTCTGATGGTCAGTGAACACCTCGAACTTCTCACCGTACAGATAATGCCTCCAGATCTTCAGCGCGAAGATCACTGCCGCCAACTCAAGGTCATGGGTAGGGTAGTTCTCCTCATGGGGCTTTAGCTGCCGAGATGCATAAGCCACCACTCTACCATGCTGCATCAGAACAGCACCCAATCCGACGCCGGAAGCATCTGTACACACCACAAAACCTCCCGATCCAGAAGGCAAAACCAACACCGGAGCCGAGGTGAGCAATCTCTTCAGTTCCCTAAAGCTCTGCTCACACTCCTCGGACCAGACGAAAGGCACAACCTTCCGCGTGAGCCTCGTCATCGGGGTCGCAATGCGGGAAAAATCCTGGATAAACCGGCGATAATAACCCGCAAGCCCCAAGAAACTCCGGATCTCCGTCACCGACCTCGGCCTCGGCCATTGCATCACAGCCTCGACCTTGGCGGGATCCACGGAAATGCCATCACCAGAAATCACGTGCCCCAGAAAGTGCACCTCGCTGAGCCAAAACTCGCACTTGCTGAGCTTCGCAAACAACTGGTGATCTCGCAACGTCTGCAGCACCACACCCAAATGGTACGCATGCTCCTCAGCAGACCGCGAATAAACAAGGATGTCATCCACGAAAATGACCACGAACTGGTCCAAATACGGGTGGAACACCCTCTGCATCAAGTCCATGAAGGCTGCTGGGGCATTGGTGAGCCCAAACGGCATCACCAAGAACTCATAATGCCCGTACCTCGTACTGAACGCAGTCTTCTCCACATCGGACTCGCGAATTCTCAGCTGATAGTAACCGGACCGCAAATCAATCCGCGAGAACACTCGCGCGGACTGCAGCTGGTCGAACAAGTCATCAATCCGCGGCAATGGATACTTGTTCTTAATGGTCACGTCATTCAGCTGCCGATAGTCAATGCACAACCGCAGACTACCGTCCTTCTTCTTCACGAACAACACGGGCGCACCCCAAGGGGAAAAGCTCGGACGAATGTACCCCTTGGCCAACAGTTCCTGCAACTGCGCCCTCAACTCCCTCAACTCAGCGGGGGCCATACGGTAGGGAGCCTTCGCCAAAGGTCCCGTACCAGGTACAACCTCGATCACGAAATCGATCTCCCGCTGGGGAGGTAATCCAGGCAACTCCTCAGGAAAAACATCGGGAAACTCGCACACCACCGCAATGTCCTCGACATTCGGCTCCATCCGGTCAGACACAACCACAGACGCGAGAAAACCCTGACAACCTGAATCAAGCAATCGACGGGCTCGAATAGCAGAGATAAGAAATCGAGAAGAGGCGGAACGGATACCTTGGAAATAGAAGGTCCTCTTGCTCGGATGTTGGAAGTAGACCCTCTTCATCCCACAATCCACCACCGCTCCATGAGTCTCGAGCCAATCCATGCCTAGAATCACGTCGTAATCCCGAAGCTGCAACGCATACAACCTGCCTGGCATACTCCGCCCATCGATCCACACCGGAACCTGGTCGAAGCAATACGGAGTGACCATAAAGTCACCCGAAGGCAACTCCACAGCCAAATCACAGGACAACTGGGTCACCGGCTCCTCGACGCTCGACGCGAAATCCTCCGAAATGAACGAATGAGACGCGCCAGAATCAAATAAAACCCGAGCCGCACAACCCAAAATCTGAACGGTACCTTCCACGAGCTGCGACGCTACTGCCTCTGCCCTGGTCAAGTGCGTGATCTGGCCACGAGCTCTCTGCCTGCCTCCCACACTAGCTGACCTGGGTAGCGGCGGATACTGTCCCTGCTGCTGCTGCTGCTGGGAAACCTGCTGCTGCGGCGGCCTCTGAGGACAGTCGCGCGCCATATGCCCTGGCTGGTCACACCGAAAACAGATGATCGGCGCCGTGCACTGCCTGCCTGGGTGGGTCCCACTACACCGTGGACAAGGTCCTCGCGATCCACCCACCGATCCCTGTCGCTGCAAAGGAAACGGCTGCTGCACACTGCCCGATGAAGCCTGCCCCTGATCCTTGGACTTCTTCTTGCCGAACCCTCTCTTGAAGAACTTTTTGACCTTCGTGCCAAAGGACGCAGATCCTGTCACCGAAGCTGCCGATGCCGGTACTCCTGAACCACCCGACGCAGACTGAAAGAAACCCTGCTGCTGAGTAGCCGACTGCTGGCTGCGACCTGACACAGACTGCCCCTGGCTGATCGGTCCTCGAGTCCTCTGCATATCCATCTCCAAGGAAATCGCAACACGAGACGCCGTCTCGAGATCAGTGGCCCCATTCGCGATCAGATGGTGCCTCAGCTCCAGCCTCAAGCCCTGCACAAACTGCGTCGTCCTCACCCTCTCATGCTCCATGATATGAGGTGCGTACCGACCCAGCTCGACAAATCGGGCCCTGTACTGCAACACGGACATGTCACCCTGCACCAGCTCCAGAAACTCCCGCATCCGCTGCGTAGCAACAATATCTGGACAGTACGTACGCTCGAAAGCACTGACAAAGTCATCCCACTCGATCTGCTCAAGCGGACGAAGCTGAAAGGACGTCTTCCACTCGGAAGACCACCACCTCCGAGCCGTACCCTGCAACTGGTTGTAGGCCAACACCACTCTGTCCTCGGCAGCACTCTTCGCAGAACTGAACACCCGCTCCATCTCATCAAGCCAATCACGAGCCGCATCAGGGTCTGCCTGGCCGCTAAAGTAAGGTGGATGGAACTGCATGAAATCCCTCACTGCTCGGCCTGGCCCACCACTGACTGACGAGCCCTCACCGGCCTCTCCGCCGAACTGCTGAGCCATGAGATGGTACATGCCACGGAGAAAACCCTCGGCCCCCGGAGCCCTCGCAGCATCCGCGGCCTCGGTAGCTCCCGGAACTCTGCTATGCTCCTCCTGGTCCCTCTGGACCCCCTGCTGGATCTCCTGACCTCCAGCCGACTGCCCCTGCTGAGAGCGAGAACTCCTCCTCGGCGCCATCCTCGCTCCTTAAGCACAAGACAGAAAACTCAGAAACGGAAGGTCAGAATAAAACACGCGGTGCCCCATGCCAGCGTCACATGTACATCATCGTTGTGGACTAGTGGACCAATACAATTACCTATAATTCTCATGTAATTCCACAACCGCGCTCTGATACCAGCTGTAACGACCCGAGAATCCGATTACCGGGAAGGCCCGATAACCCGAGACTCGCACCGCCACCCACGAGCCCGAAGACTCGGAAGGGTTAAAAGGATGGTGTGGAAACTACACAAGCATCACAAATAATTGCAGAAATTAAACAGTTATGATATTAAGCAGGAAATGAATTAACATTTTACATGGTCCACAATAAAATAACAACAACAGCAACAGTAGTCCACGACTAGTACAGTGACAAGAAAGAAAAGTACAGCTACACGGGGCATCCCCCGGCTCTGACCTCTGGCACTACCTCTGGGCACCCGCACCACGCTTCCGCTGCGCTCCTGACACGCTCCCCGAAGGTGGCGCCTCACCTGAAACACGGTGAAAACACGCAGGGAATGAGTCTCGGAACAAGACTCAGTAGGGATCACTCGAACCCTACCTCGAAAAACGAGAAACCACTACTCTAGCGGTAGAAAGGTACCTCGGAAAGGAAAGCCCTGTACTCTACAGAACTAGACCCTAACGGCACGCAAACCGACACACGTGCCACGGTACGAGAAGACCGAAACTCAACGGTCGAACCGTCAAAACCCGAAGGTCGGAAACACACGACTGACAATCTGTCACTCCGTACTCGGCAGGAGTACCACCCACTAGAAGCACAGCCGGTAGCGTCCCCTGACGTCTTACACCGCACCGCAGGTGAACCGCCTGACATGGTAGGTCCTACCCGAGGCGCAAACACCGTACAAGTAACCACAACAAGTGACTAGCTGGGGTCACGCCCGTCGACGTGGGTCCAACCGCCCCCAACCACGTGTGCACACACAGACCGCGCGTCCCTGGTCTGGCCCTCTGACCGGTTTTCCCCTCAGCCGGACTCTGGCTGCAAGACGTGGGGCCCAACGGTAACCGGTCCACAAACCGTCTCTAAAGGTCAGCCCGTACACCACTCCCTGGTGCGACTAGCACACGCGTACTAGTAGGCTACGACTAGTGGAGGGTCACAGAAGGAGTAGACTCTCAAGTCTCGGAAAACAACGGTGCAACTGCAGGTACGAGGAACGCTCCTTGTACCAACACCGACGCACGGTGACCAGCTGACAACAACATCTCCCGGTACACTCTGTACGACGAGAGACACACCGACGCAACCCGTACCCTTGAACGGTCCACACTGGGCCGCTCAGGGATGTGCGGTCACACAGGGACCGCACAAGGATTAGAACGGTCATATCAGGACCGTTCCACCCAGGGTCCAAACGACAGATAAACGGCCAACACAGGACCGTTCAAACAGATGTGCGGCCAACTCTTGACCGCACGTGGGTGAGGAACGGTCACCTCCTGGCCGCTCGTCTCCCAACGGTAAAAAGCCTGGACGGTTAGTCCTTAGCCGCACTTGGGGAAGGGCGGCTACGGCTTAGCCGTTCAGGTGTTGTGCGGTCAGGGCCAGACCGCACATCCAACCATAGCGCTAGGGGATGTACGGCCAGCACCTGGCCGTGCAAGGGGTTATGCGGTCAGCTCCTGGCCGCACATCCCAGAGCACTGCACAACGGTCACAACCAACGGTCAAAACCCTTGGGGTTGGGCGGTAGCTGTGGGGCCGCACATTAGGATATGCGGTCCCACGATAGACCGCCCAAGCCCACTGCGCGCCAAGCCTCACCCAAAGCGCGCCGAGCCGATGAACGGTCCGAACGGAACCGCATAGGGGTTGTGCGGCCACTGGTTCGACCGCACATCGCTCACCGGCGAGAAAATGGCGAACCTCACCGGAATCGCCCAATCGGCCTCAAAACAAACCCCACGGAGGGGGAAATGGCGAGAGAAGAACCCCCAAGCCCCCTAGCATGCTCCTACGCCCTTAAACCGTGAAATCGGGGCTCAAAACGATGGATCGGACGAACTCTCCCCGCGGCATGATCGACCCTTCCCGGCTCAAAATAAACCCCTCTCGACCTCGTCTCGAGCTGAAACTCACGGGGAAGGAAGACATGAGGCTAAGGAACGTCACCCTACCTCCGGTCCGCGACGAAACGCTCCGATCCGAGCTCGAAGTCGCGAAGAACGCCGCTAGAATCTCGCCTCTCCACGCCTCCCACGCTCGCCGTATGCCCGCACGATCGCCTCGCCGCCGCCCACGTCACCGCGCCGTCGCCCCGCCGCCGTCTGCAGCCGGAGGGGAGCTCGCCGTGGCCAACCGGGAGGAAGAGAGGGAGAGGGAGGGAGACACGGTCGCGTGAGGGAGAGAGAGGAAGGAAGAAGAAGAAAAGAGAAAAGAAGAAAAAAGAAAAGAAAAGAAAATGGGAATATATAGAAAATCCGATTTTTCGGAAAAATACCGAAAATTAGAAAAATACATTTCCGGAATCCTCGGAACGCACCGATCGCAACGGTACCACTCGTGCCTCGGGGAACTGCCCGGTTCGCCCGCAGCGAGCGTCCGAAGAAAAAGCCGAAACACACACCGGAAATCGGAAAACACGCGCGGAAAAAGCCACGGAACGCCTCCGGGCCTCCGAAACGACTCCGGATCGCGCCGATCCGAACACGAAAGATGTCCGAAACGAAATTTCGGACACAACGGAGCCGGACGCTCCGAAAACTAGATCCGGGACCCACGAAGAAGGATCCGAAAGGTCCGGGATATTACAAATTCTATAGGAGAGCCTGGGCCTATGAGGAGCCGCGATTGCCGTAGGTGAGGTGCCAGAGCAGCATCTGGGACGACTGACAGACAGAGCCCGAGAGAGAGTAGCGGCGGGACCGAGACCCGAGGCAAACGTGGTCCTCCGACGGTTCTTGATGCTATTGTTTGGGAAGGTGCTCTTTGCTACATGAGGCAACGGGGTGAACTGCAAACTCCTACCCTTGCTAGAGGACCTGAACATGGCAGGTGAGTAAGTGTGGGGCGCAGCCGTGCTCGCCTTCTTATTTGAGACACTCAGCACCACCAGCAGGCGGACGATGCTCGGTGGGTTCTCACCACTGCTTCAGGTAATACTCAACCTTAAATGCTTGCAATTGCTCTGACTTCACGACTGCTATATGCTGACACCTTGACATGTGAAATGCAGGTCTGGGCCTACGTGTACCTACCTGGACTGGGGAGAGGGATAGAGGTGCACCCTGACCGAGTGCCCATCGCAAGGCGATGGATGGCGGTACGGGACACGGGCTCGCTACGACGCCAGATGCGGGCCATTCAGGACGAGATTGACACACTACCCTATGCATCAGTACGATCTAAACCTGAACCCTTCTTAATGCAACTATATGCTTGGACATTAATGCTTGACCTTACCACCCTTGCAGGTCCGATGGACTCCGTACCAGGGCGAGGGACATGAGGGACAGCAGTGGGTAGATGTGGCCCAGGCTTACGCAGTACGCGGCATCTAGATACACTACCTGAACGTGATCGAGCCGCTGCACTACCGGTTGATCATGATGACCTGGGGAGTACACCAGCCAGAGGTGGAGTTCCCGATGCGTGAGACGACAGAGGAGCGCGTGGGATGACACTCCCACGGGCTAGCAGGAGAGATAGACTGGATCACCTGAGCGGTGGACCATATCTGGGACTGGACCCGAATCACTCGAGTGGTGCGAGATCGAGCGACCAGCGATGAGGCCTACCTGAAGGCCTACGCCCGACACTACGGAGACTTGGTCTTCCGCGGCACTCGACGACCAGTATAGACTCTCAAACTTATACTCCTATAATGCTAATGCAGTGACAATTGACCTTCTACATGCAGCTAGACCCCTAGGGATGCATTACGGAGCTACAGGGACTCCTCTATTCTACCATCCAGCAGCGAGATGAGTTCAAGCACTCGTTGGAGCTCCTGGTGAGTTCTACTCAACCTCGGACCTAAAGTGCACCTATCATGCTTATGCGACTGACCAACCTTCTACATGCAGTGGGCCGAGGGAGCCCAGTGACGGGGACCGGATGCTCAGTCTTCCTCCTCCCAGCCATCGACCGATCATGCGGAGCGAGATGCAAATTTTGCTCGAGCAGTTGCACGTGCCGAGGAGGCCGAGGCTACACTTGCGGAGAGGGTAAGAAGTGCCCAACTTCTCTTGACTTCATGACTTATGAAATGCAACGACTAATGAGGTGAATGCATATGCAGACGAGGGAGTTGGAGACAGCGCTGGGCGAGGCCACCCGACAGAGGGAGGAGGCAGAGCGCTTATGGGCGGAGGTGGAGCGCCTTCACGTGGAGGCGGTAGAGGTGGGACGCTACCAGGAGGAGGCAGAGCAGGCCCGACGACAGGTCCAAAACCTAACGATCGAGCTACGGACAATGGAGCGGATGGTTTGGATGATAGGCAGAGGTCCTGAGCGAAGCGCATCCCAGAGTGGGACTACTTCACTGGCTCCTCCGGCCATCGGAGGAACGAGGATGAGGAGCGACGATGATGCCGCGAGGAGGCCAGCACAGCCATGGGCCTGCCTGGAAGAGGCATGAGGGTACCGGCGATAGCGGGGGCCCTGGAGAGGGACCGGCCTGACATGTGTTGGTCATTTTTATGCTCCCCTTTCTTTATTATTCATTTTGAAACCCATATGTACATGATGTTACCTTAAATGAAAATGGAATGAGATTTTGACCTATCGAATGCGACGACTTGACATCAATGGACTGACTTGTGCACGACTAACCTATTGACAGAGATAGAGGAGAGAGATAGGAAAAACGTGGGTTAGAGAGGAAGGCTAAAATAGGGCAAGACGAGAGATGAAAGGGAGACGAACGTGGGGCAGGCGAACAAAGACGGTCCCCGACTAGACCACTACCAAGAGAGGTGGTCTGGCGATAGATCGTTACCATGAACGGCAAAATCAACATATGAGAAGGAAGAAACAGTCTTGCATAAGACCGTTAATGTGGAAAGGCGTCACCATGGAGACCGTCTCTTGAGGCAGTGTGTAGAAAGAATAAAATGGTCCAACGGGGACCGCTAACAGTAGTGGCGGTCAGCCGATAGATCGCCTCCCCATGGAACCTCCCAAACCCTAACGGGACTCTTGCTCAAAGTCCTAATCCGTAGGGGAAGCAATCCAAAACGCCCCAAGACTTATCCTAACCCCGAATCTGACCCCCTTGACCTAATCCCAATGGGAAAGGATGATAATCCAAGCTCTATAAGTAGAGAACCATCCCCAAACTCGTGGGTCACAGCCAACCTATCTCTTAAGCCTTGCATACCATAGGAAAGGCCCTCTTTTCATCATGAAGAGGTCTAATGGAGAGCGTATGAGCATGGAGGGAGGCTATAATGGGCCAAAGCCTGCTAGAAGGCATCATGGGGAGCTGAATAGGCTGACCTCCATCACTCAACACTTGAGCACCAACCTCGCCAGAGAGGTAAGCGAAGAAATTCCCTTATTCAATTCAACCATCATGGTTCCATTCTCTTCTCATCTCATTCTTCCTTTTCCCTTTTCATTTCAGATTCTACCCAGCTCACGGCATTATTCTTCCTTGAAGTGGATGGATCCCATGGTACAGGGACTGCCCATAGAAGTGGTGTCTATCTTGAACACTTGGCACCTTCACCCTTTGCAAGTCCTAGTCAAAGGTTACCCGAAGATTTCACTTGATTGGCACAGTATCACAGCCTTGGTAGAATTATGGCACCCCCAAACTCATACTTTTATCTTCCCATCTTTCGAGGCCACGATTCTCCTAGAGGGGGTAGAGACGTACCTAGCCCTCCCTAAGACTAAGGCGGGTGAAGAAGACTTAGTGTGCCATACGGTGGCTCCTATAAATCCTATTCTCATTCTAGGGGAGTTCCTTCCTAATACCAAAGACATTCGGACCATGATCAGCCCACATCATATCCATAAGATTTCCTTATGCCAATGGATCATAGCTCATTGCAAAAATAAGTGTGGGTGGCATGAAGCCATAGAAAAAGCCATTTATATATGCCTATGTGGATCCATACTCTTCCCGACCACCGACCATGTCTTAGACATACCCAATCTGAGCATCATTAGCGGGTTATGGCGGGGTCTATCCATCTCCCATGCTGTCCTCTCATATCTGTATGAGGGCCTTAGCTCGGCCTCCCTTGGGGGTCCTCTCTTCGGGTCTATGATCCTCCTCGAGTGCTGGATGGGGTTGAGATTAAAGTTCCTACCCAAATAGGATGTACCTTCTGCGAGTCGAATTTTCGGGAGCCATCCACTATCCTTCATTGGCGGTGCATCCGAGTTCCCACAGCAGATTGAGTGCCGCACAGCCGACAAGAAGACTAAAGATGAGTGGCAGATCTATCTTAACAGCCTATCTTTGGAGAAATTCGTCATGCGCCCACAGATCTTTCATGGCACTACACTCAGGCTCCCTCGGATGCTGGGATTGGACCTATGGTTGGTGGGGAACACTACCCTTGCAATATATAACCCTTATAGGTGCTATCTACAGGTGGGCCTTCCTCGCACTATGGTTCCACCACTATCTCACCTACTCGCGTTACAAGCAAGGAAGATCGGGACCGAGGAGGACGAGCAGGCGGTTCGCAGCGCCCTGACCATGTGGGGGATCAGCAGGATCCGCACCTTACCAGCGGAGGTGGCGGAGGAGCAAGAGATTTATCATGCATACTTGACGGGATTGCGCGAGATCCGACCTCACAGGGACGCCCGATTGATGAGAGAGTGATACTTCACGATGTAAATGATCCATAGCTTGAATTTGATGTATTTGACATTGAATAAATGAATGAGACACTTTGATTATATGAGCTACATATTTTCCTTTTCTTTTCATGTGCATGTGTGGATTTTGCAATTCTCGGGTAAGAAGGCGGCCTGGATAGGGATTGCTACCAGAATAAAAACGGTCTGAGGGAGACCGCTAGGCAGATGAAACGGTCTGATGGGGACCGCAGCTGGGTAGATGATAGGAGGGTTTGCGCGCTTAGACTTAAGCAATTCTCGGGCACGAAGGCGGTCTAAAAAGGGCCGCCACATGAATGAGATGGTCAGAGGAAGGCCGTTAAGTGAATAGAAATGGCCTGAGCTAGACCGCAACGGGCTAGATGACAAGAAGATTTGTGGGCTCGGGGTTAGGAATTTGGAAACATGTCCCTGCACACACTAAAACATGAAAACAAGTTAATCTGTTCTTAGGCTTAACCCCTTGCGCAGAGTAAGTCAAACACAACCAATCCTTGATATTTGGTCAAGGGGTTAAGCCTTATTAAATAGGCCAAAAACTTAAATGAGGAAGATGCAATACAATGCATGCTATGCAGTGATGATGGAAATATTTGGGATATTTGATTTTTTTTTGAAATATATGATTTTTTTAGATTTTAAAATAACTTATTTTTTTGATTTTGAAATATCTGATTTTTTAGATTTTGAAATGTTTGATTTTTTAGATTTTGAAATATCTGATTTTTTTAGATTTTAAAATATCTGATTTTTTGGATTTTGAAATATTTGATTTTTTTTATTTTTGATGGCTAGCTTTGACCCGGCAGTAAGGACCCTATCTATTTCATTAGAACCCTCCGAAGTATGGCGTGCGCTATGAGGTGACAATCCCTGGCCAGGGACCAATTCGCATGACGATGCTTCTACTGGGGCGCTACCCAAGATACGATCTAGTCCTTGGAAAATAAAAAAGAATTTGGGAGACAAGCCTTAGATAAGTATAGCAGCTTTTAGGGCTTGAGTTCCTCTCACGACAACTCTTTCAGAGATTCAGTCTGTTACACCGGAGCTCTGTGTCCATCATCGAACCTTCATCCACTCTAGACACGCATACGATCGGGCTCATAATGTCCCGCGGGAAAACTGTACTGCCACTCTTGTCATACCTAGTTTTACATTTGGGAGCAACTGGGCTTTGTTCTCCTTGGCTTTGAGCTTTGATAGATGTCTTGGCTTTTGCCTTGATTTTTTTTGCCCCTTTTCTTTTCTCTTTTCTTTGTTGTTTCTTTTTTGTGGAATCAGGTCATAACGGACTGCCCCTATTTGAGACTTCCTCTCGTCAAGGTGTCTAGGTTGGTCATCGCCCACTTATTCACCACTTGCCCCTATATTCGGCCAAAGGGAGAAAAGCAGGGACCTTCACTTCCCACAAGTATGGCTAGAGGAGAAACTGTGTCATACAGAAAAGGGAAACCTGACCAGGAGCATCGTGTAGTGTGTGAATGTCACGCTCAGGATCATCCTTGGTGATTAAGGAAAGGGATACCTCACTACCGGGCCATCATTAGCCTGACTCTAAGGGGAAAAATGCTTAAAGTACAACATGTTCCATGCGTGAGACAATTCCTCGCCCTCTGCATTAACTAGACGATACGCGTTTTCTGAAAAAGCCTCGCTTACAACAAACAGACCTTCTCAGTTTGGTTGCAACTTGGACCTAGGACCTCTAGACCTAATAAATTTACACTTCAAAATCATATCACCTACTTGAAACAATTGGGCACCAAGCTTAAGCAAAGCATCAGAGGCTAAGGCTCCAAATCTTATTTCTTATCAGGCATAAAAGAACTACAACGTGGACATGAAACACGAGAGATAATGAGAATAGGAACAAATAAATAAGCACCCACCTTCTTACAATCGTTCTTACACCCTCGCCTTTCTTTCACTCCTACAGCTAGACTTCTGGAATTCAAAAAATGGAGACAAGGGTGGTTCTTCAGCGCTTCTGGTATCCGATCTTCAGCAGCCCAAAAAAAAACAACCATGTTCTTCACCGCAGGGGACTTTTTATAGGGGATTTGGATCCCAGTTCGGAGAGGGGCCTCCCCAGATGCCTTTTCCTTGTTTCTCCCGCCGCTGCTACCGCCGCCTGTGGTTGTTGGTGCTCCTCCCATGGCTACTGCTGCAGTCGCTTCGCCGGTAGAGGGGATTTCCATTCGCAGGGGGTGGCCGTGCTCCAGCCCTCATCGTTGGCGGACAAGCTCCTTGCCGGAAAGGGGCTGCACGTTGTTGACATCTGGAAGGGGTCCTGCGAGCATTGAATGCTAGGGACGGTCGAGGAAGACTTCGCTCGAGCTGGCGCGGGGGTATGCCGGTGGCCGAGGTTCTCCACCGGTCCTTCCCCCGGCTTGGTAGTCAAAGGCGTGCTCACATGTCCCTCATCTGCCGGGCAACAAAGAAAGGGGAAAAAAGGTTTTCACAAAGCTTCTTTCCTCCTGCATATTCTCCCTTTTTTTTTGAAAGAAATCCCCTCCTTTTCTCCTTTTTTATGTCTTTTCTCTTTTGGTCCATCGAATTGGGCCCTTTGGCTTGGCCCATGCATATGCGGGCCGGCCTTTTCCCCCCTTTTTTATTTCCCTTCCTTTTTTAGTGTCCACAAGTACCCTATTCATTTGCTGGAGGCTGTGTCAGGTGTAGCGACCCAAGATTCAGATACCGGGAAGAACCCGATACCATTCGAATCATGTCCCGCCGCCCACGAGCTGGAGGGCTCGGAAGGGCTAAAAGGAGTGGGAGGTATAAAGAAATAGAAAATAAAGGAGGATAATTCAACAATTAACAGAAATAAATAAATAACTACAGAGTCCAGTCCAATAAAAGTACATTCTATGATAGAGAAACGTACCCAACACCGAGTGAACACTCGGCCCGGCGGGCTGGTGCTAAAAATCTTAGCACAGCACCCTCGAACCTCGAGGAAGAACCGCCGCACCTGAAAAGCAGGGGTGAGTTACCTATCACCAGCTCAGTAGGGGTCCCTCGGAACCCCAACCGAAAACAACGGCGGTAACAGAAAGTAGCAACAATAGCAGGAACAGTAAACCCGGTGGCCGGTCAAAACTCAGCACTATAGCTACTCCTACTGGAACAAAAACCATCACCCCGATCTCACAGTCGGGGAAACACCAGTCTAACGAAAAGACCTCTGGATACACCGCCAGAAGCACACCATGACAACCCTGTCGTGGACCGTACACTTCCTAGGAAAAACCCTCGGTGACGCTCACCGGAACCCTAGACCTCAACCTTGGGAAACCACCCGGAACCTACATGCCAAAGCCACATGTCGCAGACGTGAAACGGAAACTTGAGTCACTAGAAACTCACGTCACGTGACGGGAGTACCTGCCCACCAGAAGCAAGGTCGGAAGCGTCCACTAACGACTTAGTTTGCGCCTCATGTGTCTCTCTACGACGTCCCAGGCGGAGACCGAGACACTACACAATAACTAGGAACACGAAACAAGGACTAGCTGGGGTCGCGCTCGTCAGATTGGGTCCGACGTCCCCAATCATGTGTGCACACACAGACCATGCACCCTAGGTCTGACCCTCTAGCTGGTTCTTCCCCCGAAGCCCAGACTCAGGCTGCGCGTGGGGGCCCTACGGTAACAAGCCTAAAAATCATCTCTCTTGGGTCACGCTCTCCACCACTCCCAAGTTGGTTTGTACACGCGTGCGCAGGAAAGCTACAACTAGTGGGGGCTAACAAAACGTGAACACTGAAAACCACGCACGCACCCATCGCGAGTAATCACGGAGTAACAGGTGGCTCGAGGCCACCAGACTCTGGACAGCCCACTAGACCTACTAACCCAACGGTCCTCGAGTCACACGACTCGGGTCAAGACCATCGTACAAGGATAGCTCCATGCCATCAATCTGCCCTAACCCTAGGGTCAAAAATCTCGGTACGATAATTCACGAGGTAATTTATAACTCCCGAGACCATTCCCTCATAAAAGGGACTCAGGAGACCTCTAGCCCTAGGCTGGGTGGTTTGGACTCACAGTCCAAGGCCAAACACATGGCCCACATGGAAACCATCTTCCGGAGAAACACGTGAAGTACGGAAGCAGCCCTCCGCACTCATACCGATACACGGCGACTCCATCTAGCGAAAGCATAGAAGCCCGAGAACACACGTGTCGCCCGGACCCTCAAAACTCACAAGGACACTAATCGAGGTAACACGATACCTCCCAGATCACGAAGAATCATGCGGACACCCCTTCCGCGAATCCGCATTACATACGGATACCTCGGGGCAAGAAAACGCCGAACACGGCGGCCCGGGGGTAGATTGGGCTGGGCGGCCAACCCCTTGGCCGCCCAGAGGCTTGGGCATCCACAACAGTGGCCGCCCAGCACCTGGGCACCCCAAAGCCTGGGCGGCCACACCTTGGGCCGCCCAGAGGGCTGGGCGGCCATCGACTTGGCCGCCCAATCATGGGCCTTAATAGGTGAGGGTGGCTAGGGTCATGGCCGCCCAACACCCCTGGGTGGCCAGACTAGTGGCCGCCTAGTGACCTGGGCGGCCAGGGTCTTGGCCGCCCAGACTAGGGCATAGACGGCCACTTATGTGGCCGCCTCCTGCGTTTCTGGCAGACGGACCGAGCTCTGCCGTGATCTCAGTTCCACGTCCCATTTGATCCCAACCGAAGGGGAAAACATAGGGTATCATTCCCCTGACCCCAAAACCCAAGAATGGAGAAAGAAGAAGTGAGAAATCTCGCTCAATTCGACGAATCCGTCGCACGCCCCAAAATCACACATTTTAACCCCGACGGGAAAATAGACCCTCTCAACTCACATCGGGCTACCAAACTCGTGGGAAATAAAGTACAGGGGTTAAGGATGCATCCCCCTACCTCCACCGAGGATTCCGCACGCCGAGGATGCCGCTCCATCGCGAAACCCACGCCAGTTCACGAACGCGCACCCAAGCTTCATCGTGCCACCACGCCTCGATCCTCGCCCCATCCACGTCGCTCCTTGCCCCACATGCGTCGCCACCTCACCCTCATCCGTCTCGGTCGGCCGCTCGGAGAGAGGAGAGGGGGAGAGGGGAGAACGTGAGAGAGAAGAGAGATAGAGAGAGTGAGAAATGAGAGTGAGGGAGAGAGATAAAAGGGTGAGGATTATTTATAAATAAAATCTGAAAAATACACAAAATAGGGAAAAATACTTCCCACGATCCTCGAAAAATGCACAACGCGCTGGTAACGTCCCGGAGTCTGAGAACGCAACGGTTTACCCTACACGGGGTTCTGAAGGTTCGACAGATAAAAACACGCGTAAACCGTAAAACTCAATCCGGGACCCACAAAACTGATCCGAAACCCACGGATCCTGATTCGAAAAATATCCTAAAAATCCGGGGCGTTACATCAGGCATCGGTGCTAGACCTAGTTTGGGGTTGCTAAGGAAGTCACCTGACAGAGGACGAGGACATACTGGTCGGAGTTGGTAAGCCATGTGGTTGACCTGTGTCGGAAGTTATGTCCTCGGATGAGATAGTGGTCCTAGAGAAGTGATCTCTGAGAGATTATGGGTCCCAGTTGGTAGCTGTGAGCGACTGGTGAGGCTAGCCAAGTGGTCGACCACGGCAAGGTCTGTATTGTTTGGGGATCCGTGTGCTTTGGTCGCGGCGTCGTCGACTGGGTTGCTGTGGTAGTAAGCAGCACTTGTTTGTTTTAGAGATGTGTGCTAAGGATTGATAAGGTTGTGTCTCGTGGCTCTGTGATGAGAGCGGAACTGAGATTGGCAGGCGTCCCTTTAGAATAATTGAGATAGGATAGGATTGGATTGTGTAATGGATGGTGCATGTGCATGGTGGTCCCTGGAGGGACGTTGCTGTTGGATGGTGAGCTAGCTCTTGCGACCAGCTTGGGAAGATTTTCCTATAAGTATGAGTTGAGTGATGTGAGGACCGAGGACTGTGAAGTCCTGTCATTCGGTTTCGTCGTACTCCCCTGAGAGGGTAGAGTTGGCGTGAGAATCAGGATTAGATATGGTGTCCGAATGAGGATCAGCTCGAGTTGCGGTAATGGTCTGTGCGTGAGTCAACGGGTGGCCTGTCGAGGGTTGGAATGTGCTCTTCGGATCTGGTGAAGGACCAGGAAAGAAGGAATAAGCTAATCAAGCTAGGGTTCCCGTTGACGAGTATCTGGTGACCAGCGAGTGGTCTTTCACAAACAGAAGATGCTGGTTGTTACGGATCAAGAATGGCGAGAGCCGTGTGCCAGCGAGGCCTTAAGCAGTCGATTCCGAGATATGCCTTTTCCCGGATTGGATATGGGGTTTGGTTGTCCCTTGTGTTGGACGTGAGGTCAGTCAGCTGGTAGCGAAGCTGATGTTGATTGGTTTGCCGAGCTTGATATTTTATCAGTGGCTATTTCTCGTAATGAGGAACTGCGTCTCCTCGGTGAGCGAGATGGTGACAACGATGCCATGATTGGACTTTAGTTGTGACTGAGGCGAGGCCAGGCGTGTACACTTTTGTGTTATGCCTGTTTTGATGATCGATGTGTGCTGTGTATGAAGCGAGGCATGTTGTTCGTGAGCAAGGCCTAGCTGTGTCCCTCAGGAGAAGTGTTTTTTTTTTTCGAATTGAGTTTCTGCTGGAGCTCTGGGAGCGTCGCCAGCTGGGTGTGTTGTTCTTCCCCTGTACCTTTGTGGTTGCCTCAAATTTTGAGGATGAATTTTTTGTAAGGGGGGAAGTTTGTGACGTCCCGAATTTTTTTCTTCTAATTTTTTAGATCAGGATCCGTGGGTTTTGGAGCACTTTTGTGGGTCCTGAATCGTGTTTTATGATTTAATCGGGTTTTTGGCTATTTAACATGCAGAACCCTGTGTAGGGTGAACCGATGTGTTGTCGGGTTCCAGGACGTTGCAGGCGCATTGTGCATTTTTCAAGGATCGTGGAGAGTATTTTTTCTCATTTTTGTATTTTTCGGATTGTGAAAATCCCATGTGAGTTTTCTATTTAAACCCCCATCCCTTTCTCTCTCTCCCCATCTCTCATTCTCTCCCTCTCCCTCTCACGTTCTCTCTTTCTCTCCCTCTCTTCTTCGGCGGCCGACGGAGGAAGGGGGGGGGGGGGGGCGAGGGGACGAGGCTCGTGGGGCGAGGAGCGCGAGGATGGGTTGAGGATCGACGCGTGGTGGCGTGGCGTTCGTCATTCGCTAGCTCAGGGAGCCGGCGAGGGTTCGAGCGGTGTTTTTGTGATGGATCAGAGTCCTCGCCGCGCGAAATCTTTGGTGGAGGTAGGGGGATGGTTCTTTAACCCCTGTATTCCATTTACCGTGAGTTTGGTAGCCCGAGGTGAGCCGAGCGTGGGTTTATTTCACGTCGGGGTCAAAATCACATGTTTATGGTGAGCGACGGTTTTCAGCCGATCAGGGCCCCAATTGTGGTTTGAATTTGGTTTTACAGTGGTAGGAATGTCCGGAGATGGATTCCCCTTATTTTTCCCTTCGCGGAGAGGCAAATGGGGCATGGAACCGAGCTCGGGGCGGAGCTCGGCCCGTTCTCCGGAAAATGCAAGAGACTGCCACATAGGTGGCCGTCTATGCCCTGGTCTGGTCGCCCAGGGCTGCTGGGTGGCCAGGACCCTGGCCGCCCTCACCTAGTATGGCCCAGGTCTGGGCGGCCAGGACGATGGCCACCCAGACCAAGGGGTGCCCTAGTATTGGGCGGATGTGGCCGCCCAGGCCTCTGGGCGGCCAAGAGTTTGGCCGCCTAGCCTATTCAGCCCCCGGGCCGCTGTGTTTCACGTTTTATTACCCCGAGGTGTCCATATCCGATACGGATTCGTGGAAGAGGTGCTCGCATGATTCTTCATGACTCGGGAGGTGTCATTATTACCTCAATTAGAGTCCCCGTGAGTTGTGAGGGGCCGGGCAACCCCGTATGCTCTCAGACTTTCGTGCATTTGTTGGATTGAGTCATCGTGTATCGGTATGATTGCGGAGGGATGTTCCCGCACGTTGTAGCTTCTTCAAGAAGCAATTTCCGTGAGGGCCATGCGTATGGCCTATGAACTGTGAGTCTTATGACCCAGCCTGGGGCTGGGGGCTTTCTGAGATTTCCCTCCTTAAAGAGGATCAAACTCGGCGGCCGTGAGTTGCCTCGTAAATTATTCTATCGTGGTTTCTGACCTAGGGCTTGGAGAGATTGACGGCATGGAGCCGTCCCGGTGCGATGGTCTTGACCCGAGTCTCGTGACTGAAGGACCGTTGGGTTTAGTAGGTCTAGTGGATCACCCAGAGTCTGGTGGTCCCGAGCCCCCTAGTACTCCATGTTACTTGCAATGGGTGCGTGCGTGACTTTCCGTGTTCACGTTTAGTGACCCCCCAGTAGTTGTAGCTTCTTGGGCACGCGTGTGCTGGCCTACCAGGGAGTAGGTGGAGAGCTACACCCGGTGTGACAATTTTTAGGCTGGTTACCGTAAGGTCCCTCGTCTGTGCAGCCTGAGTCCGGGCTAGGGGAAAAACCAGCTAGAGGATCTGACCTAGAGCGCGTGGTCTATGTGTGCACATGTGGTTGGGGGCGTCGGACACGTGCTGACGAGCACGACCCCAGCTAGTCCTTGTTCTGTGGTTACTAGTACGGTGTCTCAGTTTTGCCTGGGGCGAGGGAGACACCTGAGGCGCGGATTAAGACGTCAGTGGACGCATCCGACCTTACTTCTGGTGGGTTAGTACTCCCGTCACGTGACGTGAGATTCTCGTGACTCGAGCTTCTGTTTCTCGTCTGCGAGACGTGGTTTTACGTGTAATTTTTGGGTTTTTTCTCGATGTAGAGGTCTAGGGTTTCCGGTAAGTGTACGATGGTTTACCTAGACGGTGTAGGGTTCATGACGGTGAGGTCGTGAAGGTGTTACCCAGACCACGTGGTCTTGGGTTGGGCCTTCATCTCCGAGGGACGGGCCTGCACGATAGAGCTGTCGTGATATTCTTCTGGCAGTGTAGCCAGAGGTTTTTTCGTTAGTCCGGTGGTCCCCCGATTGTGAGATCGGGATGTATTTCCCGGTACAATAGGAGTAGTTGTAGAGCCGAGGTTTTGCCGGCCACCGTGTTCGATGTTCCTACTGTTGTTGCTGCTTTTCGTTACCGCCGTTGTTTATGGTTGGGGTTCCGCATGACCTCTACTGAGCAAATGATAGGAGGCTCACCCCTGCTTTTCAGGTGTTGCGGTTCTTCCTCGAGGTTCGCGGGTGCAACGCGGAGTTTCGTAGTTGCCAGCTTGTCGGAACTGAGTGTTCACTCGGTGTTGGGTACATTCCTTTCCCTGTAAACTATACTTTATTTGGACTGGACTTTGTAGTTAGTTTGTTTAATTGTTATTGGAACTGTTGTTCCTGCTTTGTTTTATACTTTTATGTACCTCCACACCCACCTTTTAGCCCTTCCGAGCCCTCCGGCTCGTGGGCGGCGGGTCAGGATTCGAATGATATCGGGTCATTCATGGTATCCGGATCTTGGGTCGTGACAGTTCACATCTAATTTAAGCTCAAACTCTCCCCTATCTTTCACCTCATACATCCCAACTTTTCTCGATGGCCCCACTGACCTTTCATATGAGGAGAGAGAAGCATGATTTATTGAATTTTCACTTAACATTTCAAAGAGATCACAGGCTTCTTCCTTAATCTTGCTCATAAAAGCACCTCCACAAGAAGCATCAACCATTTGTCTATAAGGTTCAGTCAATCCCTCATAGAAAGACTGCACAATTTGCCATTTTGATAGCCCATGGTGTGGGCATTTTCTCAACAATTCCTCCATTCTCTCCCAAGACTCATGTATCACTTCCTCGGGGGTTTGAGCAAAACCCGTGATGGCTCTCCTCATGGTATTGGTCCGACCTATAGGATATAATTTTTTTCAAAAATTCTTTTTGCATCTCTTCCCATGATCAGATGGGTCTTCCTAAGATTCCTAACCAATATTTGGCTTTATCTTTTAGAGAGAAGGGGGAAAGGGTCAACCTTAGGGTATCATCTGTGAAGTTCTGAATTTTCACAGTGGAACATATTTCTAGGAACTCATCTAGATACTTATATGGGTCTTCATTTGTAAGCCCATGGAATGAAGGGAGTATTTGGATAGTGCTAGATTTTATCTCATATTGGACCGCTGGCACATCCGGAAGATGGATACATGTGGAAGGTTGGTAGCTAGAAGGAATGAAGTATTCTTTCATATGCTTGGGCAATTCACCTTGATTAGTCATTTGTTGAATTTGATTTTGGGCTTGATTTTGGACTTGATGGATCACTCTCTCAATTTCTTGGACAGGTTCAACTAAATGTGGATGTTGGGATCGTCTACCGTGCATGAACCTCAAGGAATTAATTATTTTTTTGTTTTTATTTTTTGTTGTTGTTGTTTTTATTTTTTTGCAAACACTTGTTCAACAAATTAACCTACAAGACCTAGGGCTCCTTAGACTTAGAAGCACAAATAGTGAGAATTCCCCAAAGTTCAATTGTAATCTTACACACACCGACCTTCAAGTTGGCCAGGTAAGAGGTAGGATCGTGGGAGGTTCCCCTTACTTTCGCAAGCTCCTAATTAATGAACCATGAATCCACTTAGGCGTAGCCTTTTAACTCCTTGCCTAGACACCAACCTTAGATGGTGGTGCAAACACAATCTCTCTTAGGTTCCAACCACTAAGTGGGCTCAATGTTAGCTTTCTCACAAATCAACTTAAATCCAGCCCAAGTCCAGTATCAAATTTGTCCACTACTAGTCAGGTAAGAGGTGGGGTTGCGGGAGGCTCCCCTACTTTCGTAGGGTCCTAATTAAGTAATCACAAGCCCGCTTAAGGCGTTTGCCATTGGACCTCTTTCCTAGACATCAGTTTTCAAATTGATAATGGGTCTAAGTGGATCCAAATCTCAAAGTGAACCCTAGGGCCAATGCCTACTAGATTCTATTGGGCTTAGGAAATGCAAGATGCACGGATTGTGATTTGTGGGTCAAGAAGGGTGATCAAATCTCCATCTTATGTGATTATGGGTATTGCCCTTAAGATAATTTAAAATGATATGCAACACCACAAATTTAAATAAGGGGTTCTATGCAAATATGCATGAGCATGTGTTCAAGAAGAAATTTGGAAGAACTTACCTTGCCCCCGCAATTTTCAATAATGCAATTAACAAAAATTAAATAACAAGAGAAAAAAATGGTAAGTAATGATAAATGATGCATGACCTAAAGCATGCAAGTGTGGGTTCTACTATTGCAATGAAGATTTTTATTGAAGTTCAAGTAATTTTTTTTAATGACCCTATCTAGTCACAAGATATGAAAGTAGAGAAATGAAACTTAAATGAAAGATTTTTTTTTGAAATAAATGACTCGATCAAAAGACAAACGAAATAAAGGACCAATTACCTCTGATTTTTTTTATTTTCTTTTTTGATTTTTTTTATTTTTGGACTTTCTTTCTTTAGAACATGACCTTCGCTTACAGATTTCCTGACATATTATTTTTCTAGATTTTCAGATCTGATTTTCTCCTATTTTTTTCTTTTATTGTAAAAAATAAGATAAGAGAGCTTTATTAGTACACTATAAACACAAGGAAAACAAAATTCTTAAATCAAAAACTATCATTCTTCCCGGCAACGGCGCTAAAAATTGATATGCGAAAGTTCTTCGTTTAAAAACACGCGTGTCAATCTTAAAATCTAAACTCGCACTAGATGAAAGTAAGGCGTAATACGATGGCGAGAATGGTAGAATCCATAGGGAAGAATATATTTTTTTAAGTTAAAAATCTTGGAATCCTTTGGAAAATATTTATGATTTTTGTAACTCAGAAGAGAATTATTAAACAAAGAACGGTTCTAATAATTAATTAAAAATGTCTATGATTATGAGCCTATGCTATAAAAAAATAATTGCATAAAGTGAAAAAGAAGAGATAGAAGAAGGAGGAAGAGAGGGAAGATGAGCAAGATCTAGATCAAATGAACACTTCTTTCATTAGCTTAAAGTAAAGAGTACGTGAAATGCAAGATAAGCTTATAATAAAAATGCGACGAGATTACAATGAAGTAAAATAAAACTAAAGTAATAAAAATAAGAAGATCCTGAGACGTGAAGATGGTAGCAGCAATGGTGATGATGACGCCGTCCCTCCTTGGCCTTGGATCACTAACAACCTCGTGGAAGATGGCGCCTACGCTGTGTGGACGTCGCTTTCGCCGTTGGAGCCGCCTTTGGATGGTGTTACGTAGAGGGAGGAGAGAGATATAGGGGGAAAGGGATATGGAAAGGTAAGGATGAGATAGAGGAGAGGCTATGGTGATCTAGATGTAAACGTGAAAAGATGTTATGGATGCACTAGGTGAAAGGGAGATGGAGGAAGGAGATAGAGAGCTAGGGTGAAGATGTGAGAGGGAGAGAGCCTAGGGTTGATATGGAGAGGGGGAGGACATCCTAGGGAGAGGAGAATAGGGCTTGGGGCGAACTAGGGTGAAGGGAGAGGGAGAAAATGTTTTAGGAAATTCTCTAGCAAGCCAAAAATCAAAAGATCCCTTTCTCTCCAACAAATGGGGTATTTATAGGCAAAATGGGGTCAATGGAAGGTGGAGATTATATCAAAAAGAGATGGATGGTTGGGATTTAAGAAGAATGTGATGGATGGGGGAGAGAAAGAGGAGGTGGGCGCCCCGTTTTGGAGTTTCCTAAATGGGCAGAGATTATCCCCCAATCCCCTCCTTAATTCTCTCCTCAATATTCTCCTTGATTTTCTCAATTTAAAACTTGAATTTTCTTTTCTCTCCAACAAAAATAGGTGGCGGCTGCATTTGACTTGGTTAAACTTGAAAGGGGAAAGAGGAGGGCGCCCTAGGGTTTCCCTTCATCATCCTCGGACTGTTTTGCCCCCGACTTCTCCTGCAATTACCCTCAGTGTACTGCATACACATAATTATAATTCAATCTATAAAAATTACAATAAATCATAAATGTTCATAATTATGAAATGGAGAATTAATGCTCATGACCTTCAACTCCAATTTATTAAATGATGTCACCGAATTTATCAATTTACGTGAACGGCCCAATTTATACGCGGAGTTGAAGTTAACTATGAAATATGCATAATTACCTAATTATATACACATAAAACGGTGTGTATGTAATGGATTATCATATAAAATGGACACTTATCAGTGAGCACTCTCTGAGCGCCCACTGGTCACACTGAAAATCTCCCCGGAAGGCAGTTCGTCCCTCCAGACTTATTATGCCATGCTTCAACTTTCGCTCTCTCTCCCTCTTTCTTGCTTCTCCGTCTCCCAAGTGCTGACTTAAGTATCGAAGGGTTGTCCCCTGGGGTAACTCCCGGGGCTCCTTCTGACGCCCTTCCTTCCTGGTATTTGCAGGCTTCCACGAGTGCCGGGCGGTCTTCCCCAACAAATAAATAGAAAAGTGTGGTACGAGGGATATGGACCAGTTTTCTGCCTCTACAGTTGTATACATGTGACAAATAACATGATAGTGTGACAACGTTAGAAAAGTGACAAATGATTCAACAATAATAACAAACAGGGGTTTAAGGGTTAAATAGATCTTTAAGGGTGATAAGGGTGAAATAACGGGATAGGGTGATGTTGATAATAACAAAGATGACAATTATACGAACAAAGGTGACAAATAGATGTTTAAAGATAACAAATAGGTATGTAAGGGGGACAAAAATATGAGCATCGGTAACAAAGGTGGAAAAAAGTTGAGAAAGGGTGACGTGACAGATACATTAACAAGGAGGACAATTAACTAAACAAGGGCGACAAATAGATACTTAAGGGTAACAAAAAGCTGATTATGAGTGACAAATAGCTAGTTAAATGTGACAATTGAGCAAAGAGAAATACCTAATTAAGGGTGACAAATAACTAGTTAAGGGTGACAAATAACTCGTTACGGGTGATAAATAACTTGTTAAGAGTAATAAATAGCTAAACAACGTTAATATAGCCCTTATACTCCAATGCATCAGATACCATGCCACCATCCTTTAATATCTCCTGATCTTTTTTTCTTAACGTTGACAAATATTTATCACTTTGCCAAAAATAGAAGAAGGACGCATTGATATGGATGTTTACAAACAGTGGTGATGAAGATGATATTAATGGTGCTGTCGATGATAGCCTCTACATCGGAGCTGTGAGCTTCTATTTCTTGTACCTCATTAATTGTTGCATGGTCACCTGTTTCTTCTACCTCAATATTCGTTGCATGGTCACCAGCGATGCTACCTGTCTTGTGAGATACGCCAGGCAAATAGCTGTTTGCGATATGTGATTTATATGTGGTGCAACATACATAGGCAAGAGTGTACGACATCATGGAGGGGTAAAAGACTCGCCTCATTAGTTGCGAGACTAGCACTATAGATAGATTTACAGTAGCCTCCGACCTTTTCCCTTTCTCCATTACAACAACTGCAGACGTAGATGCTTACATGATGTCGAGCCTCTTATCTCCATTCATCTTCCCTTCTTTCATCATTGCAGATGAAGGGAACAACCCTGTGCTCGATGGGACGGCGAGGAAGAGAGTGCTTGTGGTCGAGGCGGGATAATATTCACATGTGAAAGATGGTCGTGGTCGACGCAGGAGATGAATGAGAGATAAGTTTGTTGATATTTATAAGGTCCAAAATATGGCGGGAAGGGTAAATCGGGTAATTAATTTTTTTATTTTTGAAATCTAATTTGACGTCATCATTTCTTTTGATGTAGACAATCTTGTTTCATTAAGAATACACAAATATAACATGTGTAGCTGACGTGTCTTATTTTCTAAGTGGATCAATGTACTTGCGAGACAGGTATTCTAGGTAAACAGTATTATACATTTAGACGGGTACTAAATATTTATATTGTAAAAATTTTCACAGAATAGATATGATAGTAGTCTAGTCGATTCTAACTCGATCTATTTACATCCCTAATCGCCACTGCCCCCCTCCGACCTGACCTCGACGTCAAAGCCCCACTGGAGATCCTCTTCTTTGGCGGTGAATTCGGCACCGGCAGCGGCAACCGGAGGTATGCCCTCTCTCTCTCGGCCACACATGCACGCGCGCCGCGCGCGCATACGCATACACAGAGCTCGCGCGAAGACTCGGCAGCCCACAAGCCCCCTGCTAGGGGTTCTCCATCGCCACAGTCGCACGTCGCCGCGCTAGTTAGGGTTCGTCTTGTGGTCGAAGATCGCCGCGCCCGCCCTCCCCGGCCCTCGGCTCTGGCCTCTTAGTCGCGGCATCGGCGTACCCGCGATCTCGTTTAACCTCCGATCCCTATCCCCGACCCTTCCACACACCCCGCCCCTCCCCCCACCCTCCTGAAGTGAAGGAGCAGCTAGGGTTTCCTCGCCACTGTCTCCACGCCGCCGTCATCCCGTTACCTTCGTCCCGTCGCCTCGCACCGGGCCACTCCTCTCTCTCTCTGTCGGTATCTTTCTTTGTCAATTTTGTTCACTTATATCCAGAAATATGTGTTTTTTTTTCAGCAATTTCTTTGTATCTGGACGTATTCTTGTTCTTGAGTTAATGCTAGAATTCCGAAGGACCACGTATACATTTAATTAGTTTTTTTTGCAGTTGAAAAGTCTTCTAATGAACTTTTTGTCACGAATGCTTCATATTATTATTGCTTTTTTCTTATATAGTCAATATTATTGTCATATTGTTATTCATTTTGTTCCATTATTCTGCAATTCATATGCTTAATTAATTGTCCCTCAATTTTAGATTAAAATATGCAAATGTTCCATACATGTCATTCATAACATCTACATTAGGGACATTTTTTTAATTTTTAATGAGGTGCCAAGGTGTCGCCTAGGTGGACGCCTTACTGTCTAAGAACTTAGGCTCCCCAAGAATGCCTTGGGTCGCTTGTCGCCTCAACTGTGGGCACACATATCCACCATCAAGAATGATAACCAGATACTCAGGTGGGCAAGATTGCTCTTGTTCTAACCCTCGGCCTCCTCATTTCTATCCTTTTTTAACACTTTCGGATCCGCTGTCTGATCCATTGCTAGGCACACGGCCCAACTCACCTACTTATTTTCTTGCTGTGAAATTGTTGTCATGATGCTGCCACCCATCTCTCTCCACCCTTCCCTGAGCTTACGAAGTCCTGTGCAACTGCCGGGTGGGGGGTACCCTTCCTCCCCCCCGCCCTCTCTTATTTCATTGTATGCAAGGTTATTATTTCATTGTAATCAGCTTTCTATCAATTTTATATTGAAAATTGTGCAACTGATGTATTTACTTAACTTTATTTCAATTTCATATTGAAGTGCCTGTTGGGATGCTGGGATTAAACATGTTAAAGTTTATCATTAACTCAAGTTTGGTCATATTCTTTGTTTGGTTAGTTAAAAACAGGATTTAGCATAAACTCATTTGAGCTTATCATAAACTCAAAATCTCCCTGCAAATGTGTTTTTCATAACCTACTCAGATTTGGTTTATGCCAAAGACACCTCCCATAAATAATCTTTTCATAAACTGTGTCATGTTTATGCAAAATAATCAAAGATGAATTAATAAAAGATGCATTTATGATAAACAGATTTATGATAAATGCATTTATGCTTAAGTGGATGCCTTACCACCTAAGTGATTAGGCTCCCCAAGAATCCCTTGGGTTGCTTTGTTGCCTTGACAACTATGATTCTTTGGTGACCCTTCCCTCCATCCTTTTCATCTATTTGTGCACTTCTTGCAAAAGTTTGCCTACTATTTGTGCTGTATCTAAATACTTGTACATGCTGAGGCTTTGTGCTCACCCACTTTTCTGCCCCTTTGTGGTTCTGTTTTCTCTCTCCCCCTCTTTCTCACACAGAATAAGGAAAAATAAGAAGGAAATCAGAGCTGATATTGCCTCTTTATTCCACTGTTAATTTTTCATCATGGATACAATTGCGAGAAAACTTCTTGAGGATGATGAGGTTTGTTTTCTTGAATTTTGTCTCTTCTCAAGGTTTTCTCATTCCTCTCAAGGAGGTGCGAAGATCTTTGCACTTGGCAGGTTGATAGCTTGCACCCTGGGGCAGCTGTGGAGGCACTTACAGTGGCTCTGAACAGAGACATTGGGATGGAGATAGCGCCCCCGTCTATCTCAAAGCCGCCCGATCTCCCTAGTACCTGTAAGTCTTGTTGCCTATCTCTAGCAAACCCTTTCTGAATGTTGTTGGAGGATCCGCGTGTGTTGTTGGAGGATCACTGTTTCACACGCGGAAAAGAATTTCAGAATTTTAAATATCCATTTGTTGGATAAAGATGCGTATGCTTTGGCATATTGTTAATTCCGCGTGCTTGATTTATCAGATGATTTAGGGTTCGTGTATTGGACTTTTCTCCACTGACCGGAGTCGGTGTTAATTTACATTGGAGTAAGTCCGAACACCTTTGATTAACTGTCAGAGAACATTTTTTACCTCTAATGGCCTCGATGATCCCCATTACGGGTACAAACTCTTGCAAAGAAATTTGAAGACTTTATTTCTTTAAACATATGTAATTTGAATTGCAATCGGTCTTTCAAAGCCTTTACATCTATAACATATACTATAAGAGAATTGGTGGGTTTTTCGTCACCGGTTAAAATGTTTTGGGGTTTTTTAACCCGGTTCGGTTCGTATGAATTCGGTTAACTTTCACCCTGTTCTCTGTTGTTTTGCCCACTTCCGATCGTCTTGCACGAACTCAAGTTCTCCATCCACTGCTGTCTCTATAGCAGGTTGACTTCTTTCCCGTAAACTAGTTGCACCGTCTCCTGTGCAAACCGGGCCCTACCCTCCCTTCTCTTGCTCCCCCCTTTTTCCCTACGCCCCAGTCGTCGAAACCCCAAGCCGCAGTCCGAGATGGCCGCCGCCCACGACAACACTCCCCTCGCACTCCACCTGGCGACGGTTCTCCTCGCTGTGATCTCGCTCGCCGAGGGAGCCCTTGCAACCTAGGCGCCCGCCCCAAGTCCAGCGTCTAGGTCCGCCTCCCTCCCTGCGTCGATCGCCGCCGCGCTCCTTGCCTCCCTCGCAGCATTCTTCATCGCCCCCCTCCGCCGGTGAGTGGTCCCCCACGGCAGCGGTCGGATGGTGGATCTGTTCTTCCCGGCACCCTTCATCCTCGGCAGGATGTAATAGCCATGGGAATGTAGAGATCGGAGCACGAGCTGCAAGAGAGGTAATGGAGTTGGATCCTTGGGACAGCGGGTGATACCTACTTCTAGCAAATGCATATGCAGGAATTGGTGCATACAAGGATTCCATCAAGGTGAGAGAGACGATGAAAGAGTGGAGGGTGAGGAGGAAACCATGCTATATAATGATTGAAGTACATGGTTTGGTGCATGAATTTGTAGCTGGTGGGACGCTGCATCATGATGCCCAAGAGATGAGTTCCCTTCTGAATAAATTGGGCTTACACATTTTGGTAGAAAGTATATGTCATAGATAGATTGTGAACTGAGATTGTGAACCGTGAACCGAGCATTAGGCTACCAAGGAAAGCTATTTGAATATATCTGTTGATGTATGAATTTTGCACTCAGTTGTAGTGTTATTATAATTTGAAAAAAATCTAAATAAAATCCACGCGCGCAGTGCGTTACTTTGACTAGTATAGTCCCAATTATGTAATTAGGTTTCGGGATTACATCAGGTTGCAACCAGACCATTTGAATTTGCTTCAGTCTGCATTTGGACTTTTCAATTTACTTTCATCCTGATCGGGTCATTGAATTTGTTTTTGGCCTCTGATCGGACAGTTGAATTTGAATTCCATCACGATCGGATTGTTGGATCGCCAAGAAGATCATTGTCGGTCCGTCGGTGTTGCTTCATGGCTATGATCACTCTTTGATTGTGATTAGACCCTTAAGTTGATTTGATTTTCATAAATGACATTGCCACATGAAACGGGACATATTTGTAATTTCTGACCCTTTCTAGGTGTTTCTGCAACTTTTTCAAATGTTGTGATATTCTTGTAGTTTTAGACCCTTTTTGGGTATTTCTACAGTTTCTAACCCATTTTTTGGTATTTTTGTAATTTTGGTCTCTTTCTGGATATTTATGCAATTTTGAACCCTTTCTGGGTATAGTTTCATTTCTTGACATCTTGGGGCAATTGTCTTTTCTTGACTTTTCAGGGTAGTTTCTGTCATTTCCCGACTTTCTTGGGCATTTCCATCATTTTTGACTTCCCAAGATATTTTTGTCATTTCTTGACTTTTTTGTGGTATTTGTATCATTTCTTGACACTCGGGGACATTTCCGTCATTTCCTGACTTTACTAGGCATTTTCGTCATTCTTGACTTTCTCAGGAATTTTCGTCATTCTTGATGTTCTCGAGTTCTTGCAACTTCTCGGCTCCGGTGAACTTGTCTGTTATTTCTTGACTTTTTGGGATATATTTGTATTTTTCTAGATTTCACTGGACTCATCTACCATTTCTTGACTTGCCATGGTTTATCTACAATTTGACCCCTTTTTTGGGTATATTTGCAATTTTATCCCTTTTGGGATTTTCCAGATATGATAATTCTTAGCTATGAAGAAGATATATGGACTTGGATGGCTAGCCTTAAGTCGGACTTAGGAGAGCGCACGTCTCTTGAGGAAAGTGGCGTGGTCCTTCTCCACCGAGTCGTGCAAACAACGTGAATCGGACTAAGGGCATTTCTGGACATGCCAGGAGTTTGTGCAGTTTTTGGGCTGAACAAGGGCTTTCATGTAATTTTACCACAAGTGGGATGTTTCTGCAATTTTTGGTATTTTGGATTTTTTCTATAATTTCCCACCTTCCAAGGAGTTATCTGTAACTTTTCACATTTCAAGGGTTTTTCTGCAGTTTGTCACCAACATGGGATATTTCATAATTTTTTGGAACTTCTAGGGTCTTTTCTGCAATTTCTAGACATACCAGGTTTTTTTTTCATGTTTTTCAAGGTTTCTTCCTGGACTTAGACTATTTATGAAATTCAGTTGGTTTCTCCATCATTTCAGCAACTTTGCATCATATGTAGGGCATATCCCCAATGTGAGGGACACATATGCAGCATATCCCCCTTGTGGGTTTTTGCAAATAACAAAAGTATTCAAGCCTTCAAGCTTTCAAGGCCTTCAGGCGCTCCAAGTGCTCCTTGCGTAGCTCCTCCATGCTCTTCCTCGATCTCCTTTTCTTGACTTTGGCCGCTCCCTTCCTTTTATAGGTGTTGGGGAGTGGAGAGGAGGTGTGGTGCTGTTGACACCAAAATTTTCATCTACACCAGCAAGCTTCGACCGGCCGCCTGGACTTCGGAAAAAGGGAAGAGGAAAAGAAAGAGGAAGAAAAAGAAAGAAAAGGGGGGCATGAGAAGAATAAAAGAAGGAAGGATAAAAGAAGAAAGAAAGAAAAAGGAGGGAATAAAAAGAAGGGGGGAGTTGTATCGGCAGATGAAGAGAAAAAGAAATAAAAGAAAAAGAAGAAAGAAGAAAGAAGAAAGAAGAAAAAGAAGAAGAAAAGCATGGGTCTTGAACCGGCGGCACCCCCCCGGGGCTGAACCGGCGCTCTCGCGCGTCTCATCCGGCGTTCCCCCCTTCAGCCCTCATTCGGCGCTCTCACGCGTCGCTGATCCGGCGTCCCTCCTCGCACCAGCCTTCATTCGGCTTCCCCCCTCATACCCCTATAAAAAGGGGGCTCTGGCTGGACACTTGGGGGATCAGCAAGGAGAAGAGAAGAAAAAAAGGCAATCGACGAAGGAGCGAACAGAAAAGAGAGGAATAGCTCGCAGAGAGAAAAACTCCAAGGGAGAAGAGAGGGAGAGGAAGAAGCTCTGCCGTAGGTGGGTCATTGTACTTTTTTTTTCTTTTCTTCTTCTCATGCCCGACTGAGGGCGATATCTCCTGTATTTTTATTCTCTCTAGCAATGAAATAGTCGTCTACCTGGCCTTGTTCTAGGGTGTTTGCTTTCCTTCTGTGTTCATTTTTGTGCAATGAACGTCTCTCCCCCCCCTTCACCGATGGTTTCTGGTTCATCTACGTGATCCCGACAGTACCTTCCTAGGCGGTAGCGCCCGGAGTTTACTCGGGAAGATGAGTAGGACCCCAGGACGTTGGATGCTCGAAACTCCCTTCTGTTCCCCCTTGACATGAAATGAGTGTCGTGTTTTCTCATCGATCTGTTCCTCTGATCGTGAACCCCCCGTGGGACAGGGGGGGGGGATATTAGGCTCCTATCTCCAACTCTGCCCTTCATCAGAGGGAGGAGAGGGGTGCCTAGTAGCCCAGTTTGGCAATCTACACGATCTTCGCGCTTGTTGGTTTCCCCCTCACAGCGTGACCGACAAAGAGTTCACAGTTTCCTTTTTTTTTTCTCCCGTTTACGTGAACCGGCGTGGCTATGGCACGAGGTCTGAGGCGCCATTAAACCCCCTATCTCCCCTCTGCAGTCCATCAGTGGGAAGAAAAAGTGGCCGGGGATTTGGGCCTTGCAACCCATGCACTCATCTCCCTCATTGGCCCCTTCAAAGCTTGAGTTACAAGCAAATTACGATGCTCTGTTTTCTATCGCAGTGATCCAGCGTGGTTTTGTTAAGTGATCTGGCGCAGCTATATCGGATGAGCCGGCGCGCCATTAATCCCACCATTCTCCCTCTGCAATATGCTGTTGGGGAGGGGAATATCACCAGAAATTTGTGCGTGCAAGCCCGTACATTCCTCTCCTCATATGGCCCTTTGTGACTTGGTTCATGAAAGGAAAAGCGGTGCTCTGTTCCTTCCACAGGTGAACCGGCGTGCTCATGATGGGTGTTCCGGCGTGGCTTCAGCCCGATGTTTCGGGCGTTGTTAACCCCCCTTATCCCCTTCTGCAGTCCATCAGCAGGGGGGAAAAGTTGCCAGAAATTTGGGCTTTCAAGCCCATACATTTCTTTCCTTTAATGGTCTCTTATAGCTTGATTTATAGAGGGAAATACGGCACTCTGTTTTCTTCCCAAGTGATCCGGCACACATATGCAGGTTATCCGGCCACCCATCCCAAGTGATCCGGTGCACTGTAGCATTAGAAGCCTTCCACCCATTTTTATGATTTGTTTATTGCTGCCACTATTCATTAAACACGCTTTTCTCTTCGTTGGGCCGCCGTTTGTCTTTGTACTGCCGACCCATCTGTCCTAGGGCTAAAGTGAATGGTCTCCGACACCCTACCATGAGGAGGGGCCGTTCTTGTCGCCGGATGACCAGATATTGGCAAAAAAGCGGGTATTTGTGAATAGTAACTTTAAACTATTCACTTTAAACCCAAGGAGAATTGACACCGGTTTTCTTATTCCGATGCTCATTTAGCCCCGTCAGAGCATCCAGGCAATTCCGATCCCCTTGTAGGCTGGCCCTCGGGGACACGGTGCCGGGATGACTCCGGATGTCGCCGTTTGCGCACATTTGGTTGTTTTAGGGACCGTCCCAGACCCCCCGTGGATGAGCACCCGTTTCACACCTCCCCGAATATCCGGGTCTAGGGGAGGTGTTGTCGAAATTTCACCAAGACCTTAGGACGATAAAAAGAGAATAAACAATATAAAATAACAATAGTGATAATAAGTTTAAAAATAATAAAATGACAAAAAATTCAAAAAAAGCACAACAAAGATAATAATAATATATAAAAAAGAATAAATAAATGAATAAAAATAAACATATGTACATATGTGTGAGAGCAGAAATAAAATATTTATGATCAAAAGAAAATAAAAGAAAAGAAAAGAAAAGAGAGGAGAGAGAAGGAAAAAGAAGATGAGCGTAAAAAAAAAACGTGACGTTGATCTGGCGTGGGGTGCGTCGGATCATGGCACCTCATGGGGTGCCATGATACGGCCCACCCCATTCTCTTTCTTTCAAAAGAAAAAAAAAAGAGCAGCCCGATCCGACGTGGGGCGCCGTATCATGGCACGTCAAGTCCCCCACTCTCCCTTTTTATCAAAAAAAAAAAACAAACGGCACCTGATCCGACGTGGGGCACCGGATCATGGCCTCTCATGGGGTGCCATGATACGGCCCCCCTCCCTCCCCTTTTCTCCTATTATTAATTAAAAAAAATAACGCAACACAAAACAAAAGAAAACACAAAACCAAAACGCGCGCATGGCACAGTGATTCGGAGGAATCACTGTTCCTTTTGCATTTAAACCTTTTTTATTTATTTTTGTGAATATATTTTGTTTACTATCCACCTTCTGCACTAATCGTTTTACCGAGTGTCCGTTTGGCCTCTGATCACCGTCCCGTTTGTCCCATGGGATAAAGTCCGTGATCCCCTACGTCCTGTCCAAAAGGGAGATTCTCCGGACCAGGGATGGCCGTACCGGTTTCGGCCAGGTCCGTTTTCGATTTCGGTTCGAAACTAATTAAATTATTATTATTTTTTTAAAACCCTACATTTGGTTTCGTCCCTGTTTCGGTCTTGGGTGTCGTTTCGTTTCGGTCCGAAATCGAAACGTTTCGGCCGAAATTGCCATCTATGCTCCGGACTGGCGGACAGCCGGATATCGGCGAAAAAGGGAGCGTTAATGAATAGTGATCTTAACTATCCATTTGGGCCCATTGAGAGTTGAATTCCGTTAATTTCGCCGCCGCTGTGATTCTACACTCCGGAACGAGCTCTTTTCACTGCTCACGCGACCCTCGACCACCGGGCTTCACTCTGTGTTGTACTGCCCCAGTCGGAACCTCCGAGTCACCCCCTTGGCGGCCGTTTAGTTCGATCGGGTCCATTGAATCATAAATAAAAAATGGATACAAACAGGGCATGTCGCGAGTCGGCCTTACGTCTATGGGCTTGCCCCACCGTGGCTATGACCTGATCTCACTTCGGGGCCAATAACCCTTCGGGTCAGACCCACTCTTGCTAGGTTTCGTCTTCTTTCTGAATATTAAATTACGTCGAATCATAGGCGAACATATGCCCAAAGGATTACCCATGGCATTGCTGCGTTTTCAGCATAAATCAATCTCGGATTTGTGTCCAAACGAGTTTTTCGCAACGCTTTTAGTCATAGACTGGATGGCCCGGGGCTACGCCGGTTCACCTTTGAACCTGTATGCGTATGCGACAGTGTCAACGACGAGTCGAAAGATTTGTGCAGACCTGATCGAAATGCCCCCCGGGTAATCTGAACCTCCTAGTAGGCTAGTCCTCGGGGGTGCTACACTCGATATGGGCCCGGGTGCTGCCATTCCATGCACATCTAGACGATTAAGGGGCCGTCTCATACTTTTGTAGACGAGCACCCACTACATTCCCCCCGACTTACTTCGGGACATGGGGGAATGCTGTCGAAATTCTGGTTCATCACCGCTCAAGTGGCAACACAAATAAAGGGGATATAAATGATGTCGATTGCAAGTCGATTTCGGACCCTCGGGATTGTCTCGCCATGGTCAGAATCTGACCTTGCCCGAGGTCGACAACCTTCCGGAGCTCAGTCCCACTTTCCCACCACCAAACATTAAACTATGGCGTCTCTCCGGCAAACATTTCTTCGAAGAATAACTCGCGACCTCATCGTGCTTTCGACCCGAAACGATCTCTGAATTATAAAAATAAATAATAATAATAATAATAATAATAATAATAATAATGATAACAATAATAAAACAAATAATGAATAAGTGAATCGGTCTGAGCATCCTTGTCATCGGCATGGGATGTCCCGCCATGCTTACATTTTGGTTATTTCCTTTCTTTTAATACATTCAAATTCAGGCTATAGGGCCTTTCTTCTTGGCGACTAATCAAGGGTTGTCTCCCCTATGGGGAGATGTAATTAACTCCGTGACCTTTATGGCACGGCGGGTTCCGATCCCGACACGAAATCCACTATCGTCTGATCAGTCAGACGGCGCGCACTAGCGGCTCCAGGCCACCTTGACTTTTGGAGTCCGAATAAACCGTCACTTTGTGACTGGCACGCCTACGCACTAATAAACGATATAAAAGAAGTAAATAATCAAATAAAGATAAAAAGATAAAATATAAATAGAAAAAAGTGCGTCCACAAGTCTGGCACGTCCGGTGGGACCTTGAGCCTCCCTTCATCTTTTCGCCAAGATTTGGGACCCCATGGTCTCTTCCTAAAATTCTAACTTTTTGAAGTTTGAACTTGCAAGTCGCATCCTGATAACTACAATGGCGGTAACATTTGGAGCTTTTGTTGTCGCGAGCCACGCCGAGCATGACTATCTCGCAGTGTCGATCAAGTTCGGCGATTTTCCTCCTGTCGTGGGCTTCCCCAACTTCTTGGGGGTAGTATTCGTGGATCTCTTGGAGACCCTGGAGGTGGAATTTACAGCTTCCAACTTTGTGGAGGTTGCATCAAAGAAGATCGAGACAGTGGGCTGCTACGTCCACCATGCTGATTTCCGCGCCTCTGCTGGCAGGAAGCGCAATGCGGCCGCAAGGAGAGTGGCCAAGAAGAATGTCGGCACGCTGCAAGGCCGGTTATCCGTATCGGGCAAATCTGTGCTAGTCAGAGGCGTTCGGATATTCCTGAACGGCTGGCGGGCCGAAACAATACCCGATAGGGTAATTTCCGCTGTGCCAGTGTGTAACTCGTTTCAGGCGTTGGCCCAAGATAAAGCGGATCGTGCTTCTAAGTCAATGAACAAAATGACTTCCCTTGGCTAATACCAACCCCTAGTCCCACCGAGATTCACCCCAATATATAAAACCCTTCCTTGCTTCGGCATTGATCCTATGCTTACGAATAATCAATATGCATATATTCTTATCAAACCCTTAAATAAAAGATAAAAGAAGAGAGACATAAAAAAGAGGCTTTTGCATGACCTTGATTTTGAGTGTTTGCTCATTCTACTTGCATGCTTGCTTGTAATTTAGTTTAATACACTTCCCTTGAAATTTCTAAGACCATACCTCCTTGACTAAATAATGTCGCCCAGGTTCTGGACAGGTGCGCATCATGTCATACACTGAGGAGGAGAAACCAATTTTGGTGAGTGCATACGTTAAGGAGAAGAGTCATAGCTATGTCTCTAGCGTGACTGACAAAATACACCCGAAGCAAGACTCCCACACTTCGCACATAATGTGACCAATGATTTCTAACCATAGGGATTCCAGAAATTCTTCCTAACACTTTATGGATGCTCGATTTCTTACATGAATATGAAGGATAATCGTGAGGAAAAAGCTGTCTGCCCCCTTGTAAAAAAAATGATGAATAAGTGGAATATGGATCCTAGTAACCGGGAATCCCCATTGAGATACATGAGGAAACTCGCGTAAAACGGTGAAGTAAATGTCCACAATCAAATAAAGAAGCGGCGGATCTTAGTAGTCAGGAATCCCCATTGAGACATATGAGGAAATTCGCGGCGAACGGTGATGTCCAAAACTCAAAAATAAACAAGGGGGTTGTGTGAAGCTACTGAAAGTCGATAACCCGAAATGCATGTGTAGGCGATAGAGTAATCTTCTAGTGATACTTAGAAAGTCTGCACATCCCTATGTTTGGGGTTCATTGCTCACACACCTACACTTCCACATCATAGAGAAATTGTCTTGGGTGTAGATTGTGATTTTAACTACATACATAGACTATGCGGTGTCCTCTTTACGAATGCACATCTTCCTTAGTTATACTTTGTGAACCGCACTTCGTCCGTGAATCATGGGCGCCATTCTTATCCCGTTCCTAATAAGGGGGGATTATACTACATATCTACTCTATACTTGTTCTTGATGAATGTTTGCATGCTTTAGTGAAATTTCATAAAATAATCAATAGTTGAACTGATATATATATATATATATATATATATATATATATATATATATATATATATATATATATATATATATATATATATATATATATATATATATATATATATATGAGATAATGTAAAAAAAGGGAGATAAGAATATATATCTATAAAAAAGATAGAAAAAAAAGAAAAAAGAAAAAAAAGAAATAAAAAAATGAAATAAACAAAAGAAGATAAAAAGGATAATAAACAAAAAGATAAATAAAACCCCACCAAGGAGAATAGGTCTACAAACAGAGAGAGTCGCTGTAAGCTCCTGAATCCCTTATGTGCAGGAAATGATGGCCGGAGGTAGAAAGGAAAAGGGGAAGCTACATCCACAGGTCTCGCTCATTCGTCCCTCATTCGTGACGCCTGCGAGTGGGGGGCATTTGTTGACACCAAAATTTTCATCTACAGCAGTAAGCTTTGACCGGCCGCTTGGACTTCGGAAAAAGGGAAGAGGAAAAGAAAGAAGAAGAAAAAGAAAGAAAAGGGGGACATGAGAAGAATAAAAGAAGGAAGGATAAAAGAAGAAAGAGAGAAAAAGGGGGGAATAAAAAGAAGGGGGGGAGTTGGATCGGGCCATCGGCATATGAAGAGAAAAAGAAATAAAAGAAAAAGAAGAAAGAAGAAAAAGAAGAAGAAAAGCATGGGTCTTGAATCGGCGGCACCCCCCCGGGCTGAACCGGCGCTCTCGCGCGCCTCAACCGGCGTTCCCCCCTTCAGCCCTCATTCGGCGCTCTCACACGCCACTGAACCGGCCCCCGTCAGCCACTCATTCTGCGCTCTCGCGCCGTTGATCTGGCGTCCCTCCTTGCACGCGCCTTCATCCGGCGTCCCCCCTCATACCCCTATAAAAAGGGGGCTCTGGCTGGACACTTGGGGGATCAGCAAGGAGAAGAGAAGAAAAAAAAAAGCAATTGACGAAGGAGCGAACAGAAAAGAGAGGAAGAGCTCGTAGAGAGAAGAAATCCAAGGGAGAAGAGAGGGAGAGGAAGAAGCTCTGCCGTAGGTGGGTCATTGTACTTTTTTTCTTTTCTTCTTCTCATGCCCGACTGAGGGCGATATCTCATGTATTTTTATTCTCTATAGCAATGAAATAGTCGTCTACCTGGCCTTGTTCCAGGGTGTTTGCTTTCCTTCTGTGTTCATTTTTGTGCAATGAACGTCTCTTCCCCCCCTTCATCGATGGTTTCTGGTTCATCTACGTGATCCCGACAGTACCTTCCTAGGCGGTAGCGCCCAGAGTTTACTCGAGAAGATGAGTAGGACCCCGGGACGCTGGATGCTCGAAACTCTCTTCTGTTCCCCCTTGACATGAAATGAGTGTCGTGTTTTCTTACCGATCCGTTCCTCTCATCGTGAACCCCTGCAGGACAGGGGGGAATATTAGGCTCCTGTCTCCGACTCTGCCCTTCATCAGAGGGAGGAGAGGGGTGCCTAGTAGCCCAGTTTGGCAAACTACACGATCTTCACGCTTGTTGGTTTCCCCCTCGCAGCGTGATCGACAAAGAGTTCACAGTTTCCTTTTTTTTTGCTCCCGTTTACGTGAACCGGCGTGGCTATGGCACGAGGTCGGAGGCGCCATTAAATTCCCCTATCTCCCCTCTGCAGTCCATTAGTGGGAAGAAAAGGTGGCCGGGGATTATGGCCTTGCAACCCATGCACTCATGTCCCTCATTGGCCCCTTCAAAGCTTGAGTTACAAACAAATTAAGATGCTCTGTTTTCTACCGCAGTGATCCAGCGTGGTTTTGTTAAGTGATCTGGCGCAGCTATATCGGATGAGCCGGCGCGCCATTAATCCCACCATTCTCCCTCTGCAATATGCTGTTGGGGAGGGGAAAATCACCAGAAATTTGGGCGTGCAAGCCCATACATTCCTCTCCTCCTATGGCCCTTTGTGACTTGGTTCATGAAAGGAAAAACGGTGCTATGTTCTTTCCACAGTTGAACCAGCGTGCTCATGATGGGTGATCCGGTGTGGCTGCAGCCCGATGTTTGTGGCGCCGTTAACCCCACTTATCCCCTTTTGTAGTCCATCAGCAGGGGGGAAAAGTTGCCAGAAATTTGGGCCTTCAAGTCCATACATTTCTTTCCTTTCATGGCCCCTTATAGCTTGATTTATAGAGGGAAATACGGCACTCTGTTTTCTTCCCAAGTGATCCGGCACACATATGCAGGTGATCCGGCCACCCATCCCAAGTGATCCGGCGCGCTGTAGCATTAGAAGCCTTCCACCCATTTTTATGATTTGTTTATTGTTGCCACTATTCATTAAACACGCTTTTCTCTTCGTTGGGCCGCCGTTTGTCCTTGTACTGTCGACCCATTTGTCCCAGGGCTAAAGCCAATGGTCTCCGACACTCTACAATGAGGAGGGGCCGTTCTGGCCGTCGGATGACCAGATATTGGCAAAAAAGCGGGTATTTGTGAATAGTAACTTTAAACTATTGGCACCGGTTTTCTTATTCCGATGCTCATTTAGCCTTGTCAGAGTATCCAGGAAATTCCGATCCCCTTGTAGGTTGGCCCTTGGGGACACGGTGCCGGGATGACTCAGGATGTCGCCGTTTGCGCACATTCGGTTGTTTTAGGGACCGTCCCGGATCCCCCGTGGATCAGCACCCGTATCACACCTCCCCGAATATCCGTGTCTAGGGGAGGTGTTGTCGAAATTTCACCAAGACCTTAGGCCGATAAAAAGAGAATAAACAATATAAAATAATAATAGTGATAATAAGTTTAAAAATAATAAAATGACAAAAAATTCAAAAAAAAGCACAATAAAGATAATAATAATATATAAAAAGAATAAATAAATGAATAAAAATAAACATATGTACATATGTGTGAGAGCAGAAATAAAATATTTATGATCAAAAGAAAATAAAAGAAAAGAAAAGAAAAGAGAGGAGAGAAGGAAAAAGAAGATGAACGTAAAAAAAAACGCGACGTTGATCTGACATGCGGTGCGCCGGATCATGGCACCTCATGGGGTGCCATGATACGGCCCACCCCTTCTCTTTCTTTAAAAAAAAAAGAGCAGCCCGATCGGACGTGGGGCGCCGGATCATGGCACCCCTTGGATCATGGCACCCCTTGGGGTGCCATGATACGGCACCCCTCCCCCACTCTCCCTTGTTATTTAAAAACATATTTTTTTAAAATTGCACCTGATCCTGGGTAGGGCGCCGGTGGGGTGCCATGATACGACCCCCCTCCCTCCCCCTTTCTCCTATTATTAAAAAAAATAACGCAACACAAAACAAAAGAAAACACAAAACAAAAACGCACGCACGGCACAGTGATTCGGTGGAGTCACTGTTCCTTTTGCATGTAAACCTTTTTTTTATTTATTTTTGTGAATATATTTTGTTTACTATCCACCTTCTGCACTAATCGTTTTACCGAGTGTTCGTTTGGCCTCTGTCCTCTGATCGCCGTCCCGTTTGTCTCATGAGATAAAACCTGTGATCCTCTACGTTCTGTCCAAAAGGGATTCTCCGGACTGGTGGACAGCCAGATATCGACGAAAAAGGGAGTTGTGATCCTCTACGTCCTGTCCAAAAGGGATTCTCCGGACTGGTGGACAGCCATATATCGGCGAAAAAGGGAGCGTTAATGAATAGTGATCTTAACTATCCATTTGGGCCCATCGAGAGTTGAATTCCGTTAATTTCGCCGCCGTTGTGATTCTACACTCCGGAACGAGCTCTTTTCACTGCTCACGTGACCCTCGACCACCGGGCTTCACTTTGTGTTGTATTGCCCCAGTTGGAACCCCCGGGTCACCCCCTTGGCGGCCGTTTAGTTCGATCGGGTCCATTGAATCATAAATAAAAAATGGATACAAATAGGGCCTGTCGCGAGTCGGGCTTATGTCTATGGGCTTGCCCCACCGTGGCGATGACCTGATCTCACTTCGGGGCCAATAACCCTTCGGGTCAGACCCACTCTTGCTAGGTTTCGTCCTCTTCTGAATATTAAATTACGTCAAATCATAGGCGAACATATGTCCAAAGGATTACCCATGGTATTGCTGCGTTGTCAGCATAAATCAATCCCGGATTTGTGTCCAAACGAGTTTTCTCAACGCTTTTAGTCCTAGACTGGATGGCTCGGGGCTACGTCGGTTCACCTTTGAACCTGTATGCGTATGCGTATGCGACGGTGTCAACGACGAGTCGAAAGATTTGTGCAGACCTGATCGAAATGCCCCTCGGGTAATCTGAACCTCCTAGTAGGCTAGTCCTCGGGGGTGCTACACTCGATATGGGCCCGGGTGCTGCCGTTCCATGCACACCTGGACGATTAAGGGGCCGTCTCATACTTATGTAGACGAGCACCCACTACATTCTCTCCGACATACTTCGGGACGGGGGAATGCTGTCGAAATTTTGGTTCATCACCACTCAAGTGACAACACAAATAAAGGGGATATAAATGATGCCTATTGCAAGTCAAATTCGGACCCCCGGGATTGTCCCGCCATGGCCAGAATCTGACCTTGCCCGAGGCCGACAACCTTCCGGAACTCTGTCCCACTTTCCCACCACCAAACATTAAATTATGCTGTCTCTCCGGCAAACATTTCTTCGAAGAATAACTCGTGACCTCGTCGTGCTTTCGACTAGAAATGATCTCCGAATAATAAAAATAAATAATAATAATAATGATACCAATAATAAAACAAATAATGAATAAGTGAATCGGTCTGAGCATCCTTGTCATCGACATGGGATGTCCCGGCGTGCTTAAATTTCGGTTATTTCCTTTCTTTTAATATATTCAAATTCAGGCTATAGGGCTCTTCTTCTTGTCGACTAATCAAGGGTTGTCTCCCCTATGGGGAGATGTAATTAACGCCGTGACCTTTATGGCACGGTGGGTTCCGGTCCCGACACGAAATCCACTATCGTCTGATCAGTCAGACGGCGCGCACTGGCGTCTCCAGGCCACCTTAGCTTTTGGAGTCCGAATAAACTCACTCTGTGACTGGCACACCTACGCACTAATAAATGATATAAAAGAAGTAAATAAACAAATAAAGATAAAAAATATAATATAAATAGAAAAAAGTGCGTCCACAGGTTCCTCTTATGGAGATCTTGGAAGTTACTCTTCCAGTGGAAGGTGAAGAGGTACGGTATGTTCCTTCGCCTCCTCCCTTGTTTCTCTTCTTTTCTCCTTTTTTTTGTATATGCATTAGAGAGGAGGGAGTGGAGGGGGTCCCCCTCCGGTCAAGTGTCACCGGAGGGGGGGCCCCTCCGGTGCTGCAGGTGACCGGAGGCCCCTCCCTCCAGTTGGATGACACTGGAGGGAGGTTCCTCTGGTCTGCATTCGCACAGCCGGAGGAGGGTCCCTGCGGTCCTATGCAACTGGAGGGGGCCTCCCTCCGCCTATGCAGATCGGAGGGAGGCTCCCTCCGGTCCCCTGCTCACTTGGGGGGGGGGAGAGGGGCGGAGGAGGTGGCTGGGCCCATGGCAGCAGTCCCTAAGAGGGCCATAAAAACCCTAGGACTCAGGTAGTTTTGCATTTTTTCTGGTAGGTTGTCAAGGTGGCTCCATGTGGAGGCTTTTCGTTTGTCTTCTTGTACCCTTGACACCGTCTTGCTGTCCCAAGACCTTGTGGTGCAGGGATCACGGCCTAATTTTGCTGGGAACACACGAACCTTCATTCTTTGTTCGTTCACTGTGTGGGTCCATAACTTTGTGCCGCCCATCAAGTGTTTATTAAAATTCCCGTGCATGAAAGCACGTAAAACTTTTGTAAATAGCCCCGTCTGACGGAACCCCGAGGGTGTTCATGTAACGGTGATGATTTTGTATCATTTTTGCCATGACATAATGCATTTTATTTTCTGAAAATATCAGAAAAATGTTATTAATGTGTGAGGTTCAACAATCACCATAATTAACATTTATTAGCATCAAAATGGCCATTATATACTAGTAATTCGTTAGTTGTCAGAAGTTCACAGATGAACGTCTACAGGATGTCCATCAAGGTTATCAGTTTGTTGGAGTGTATTAAACACTTTCGTATAGGATTTTTCATGTTCCGAAGCTCTGATGTTACCTACAATCCGGTGATAGTTCTGTGTTGAGCAACTTTTCTTGTCTACAAATGTTTTCTTTACTAACTTGAAGCTAAATGCTGTAGGTCCGGATGAATGTATACAGGATGTCCATCAAGGTTATCAGTGTGATGGAGTGCATTAAACACTTTCGTACAGGATTTTTCATATTCCAAAGCTCTGATATTGCCGACAATCCAGTGATAGTGTTCTGGGTTGGGCAACTTTTCTTATCCACAAGTGTTTTCTTCACTAACTTGAAACCAAATGATGTAGGTTCCGGATGATGAAAATTTTAGGGAATTATTTTTTTCTTTACCTTCCAGTAGGCCACAAGAAGCATCGATCATTTTTGTCCTTGGTTGACAATTAGGTTAGAAGTGTAATAACAATATTCTTTTGTACATGGTGTTGCAAACTTGCAATTAACAACTGGAGAAGGAATAGAGACCACAGTTCTCTTTGCTCAGTTAAAGACTAGGTTAAACTTCTCCACTGTTAACAGAAAAAAAGGTCTAGATGTTTCTTAGCTAGAAAGTAAGTCGGTAGTATGCTTTGACTATAATCCATGATATGTGATCAGAAGATTTCACCTGCCTTGACATAGAGCTTGATGCTGCATGCAATAATCTTTCAGTTAAAGGGGTTCTCTGTGAAACCATTAACTTTAGAGGCTCTGCAATTCAATCAGGATCTAATTATCGATAACGAAGTACAAGTAGGGTGAGGTGAAGAACGTGCGACATTATTAAGTATGTGATGAATATCTTAGTGAACAATGTAGGGCTTACATAATTACATTTTGGAAGCTGACTTTTGTTCTTGCTTCATTTCTCTGCTTTGATGAATATAGAACATTTGACTGCTAGCAAGTCTGCAACTTCTTCAAGCAGAGAACTTTAGATTTACATTACAGGGATGGAGAAGGGGGGGTCACTTGTGGGCAGACCTGGTGATTCCCTCTAGTGGCCTGGATGATCTGTGGACTCTGATCATGCGACATAACTGAGCGAGTGAAATTTTGTTCATGGGCCAACTGTGCCACAGGACCCACCTCTATGGGCAACTGGCATGATGGGTAGAAATAATGGTGTTATCACATGTTTGGGTTTGGAACAAGAATGAGACTGAAAGTTTACAAAAGCTTTCATGGACATGATTGCAGAACCGTACTTATCAAATCTTCAAATATTACTTCGTATTTGAAGCAATTTATGGAACTCTGCCATGGCCGGTCTCAAGCCCGGATGAGAAAGGAGGAGGGTTTGCGTTAGGTTGACAGCCAGCAGTAAAAATTTGTCACATCTCTCACATGAATTCTGATCTAAATATATTTTGTGCTAATGCTAGGGCGTCCCCCGGAAGCGACGCGTTACATCGGAACCCGGATGGAATGATAAGTGGGCTAGGGCTAGCTAGGGCGTTCCCCTTAAGCAACGCGCCGCAATGGCGCCCGATTGCGGTGTCAAATAGGCAAAGGTTCCCGTGTGGGGTTGGACGTTCACGGGTAAAGAAGTTAGTCTAAAAACATAAGATCCGTCTAGCTACTTGGAATATAGGAACTTTAACGGGTAAGGGTTTAGAATTGGTTAAGATAATGAAGGACATGAGGGTTAACATAACTTGCCTACAAGAAACTAGGTGGAAAGGACATAAACCTAAAGATATTGATGAATATAAAATTTGGTATACGGGTAATAATAACTCTAGAAATGGTGTTGCTATAATAATAGATAAAAACTTAAAAGATAGAGTTGTAGATGTTAATAGATTGGGGGATAGATTGATGTTAATTAAACTTATCTTAGGTGAGGATATTTTAAATATAAGTAGTGCATATGCACCTCAAGTAGGATTAGAAGAGAGCATTAAAAAGTAATTTTGGGAGGCTATTGATAGTTTGATCCAAAATATCCCTAGTGAAGAGAGAATCTTTATTGGAGGGGATCTTAATGGTCATATGGGTAAAGATAATAGAGGTTATGAGAGGATTAATGGAGGGCTTGATTTTGACAATAGAAATGATATGTGTTATACTATTCTTGATTTTGCTATGGCCTATGATCTAGCAATTACTAATATCTTCTTTAAGAAGAGAGACGAACACTTAATAACATATGAGAGTGGAACACATGTAAGTCAAGTTGACTATTTTCTTATTAGGAAGGTTGATAGGGTTTTATGTAAAGATTGTAAAGTTATTCCTGGTGAGAGTCTAGCCCCTCAACACAAGTTGTTAGTAATGGATGTCTTTATCCCTAAATTCAAAAGAAAGATCATTATAAATAATCGTTCTAAGATTAAATGGTGGAATTTAAAAAGTAAAAGTTTAGAAACATTTAAAAATAATCTATTAAAGGAAAATATTTAGAATTTAGAACAAGGAACTAATGTAATGTGGAATAATGTTACAAATTGTATAACGAGTGTAGCAAAACAACTCTTAGGCGAATCTAAAGGTAAAAAGAATTTAGAAAAAGAGACTTAGTGGTGGAGTGAGGAAATCCAAAATACCATTAGAATAAAAAATGAGTGCTTTAAAGTTTGACAAACTAACAAAAATAATCAAACCCTAGAAGCTTATAAAATTGTTAAAAAGAGGGCTAAGAAAATAGTTAGCGAAGTTAAATCAAAGACATTTGAAGATTTATATAATAAATTAGGAACCCGAGAGGGTGAAAAGGACATATTTAAACTTGCTAAATTAAGAGAAATGAAAACTAGAGATTTAGATCATGTTCGTTGTGTTAAAGGTGAAGATCAAAGGGTTTTAACTAAGGATCTTGAGATTAAAGAGATGTGACATAGTTATTTTCAGAAGTTATTTAATGGAGATTGCGCCAATGATTCTTCTTTAGAAGGTACCCAAGAGTTCACAATATTTGATAAATATCAATATTTCAGGCGTATTAAGATGTCAGAAGTGGAGGATGTTTTAAGGAAAATGAAAGTGGGCAAGGTCTTAGGACTAGATGGCATACCTATTGAAGTATGGAAAGGCTTAGGAGACATTGATATTCAGTGGCTAACTAAACTTTTTAATAAAATTTTAAAATAACGGAGAATGCCAGGAGTTTGGAGGAAAAGTGTTGTAGTTTCTTTCTATAAAAACAAAGGAGATATTCAAAGCTGCAATAATTATCGTGGAATTAAGCTTACGAGTCATACTATGAAACTTTGTGAAAGAGTAATCGAAAAACGCCTCCGATATATGACTACTGTATCGAAAAATCAGTTTGGTTTTATGCCGAATAGATCTACTACAGAAGCTATTTTCTTACTACGTCAGCTAATGGAGAAGTATAGAGAGATGAGAAAAGATTTGTATATGGTTTTTCTTGATTTAGAGAAGGCGTATGATCGAGTACCGAGAGAATTGATTTGATGGACATTAAGAAAGAAAGGAATCTCACAATGATATATTGATTTGATTAAGGATATGCACGACGGTGTTATTACTAGTGTTCGAATTATTGCTGGAGAGACTGGTGAATTTTTAGTTTCTATAGATTTGCATCAAGGTTCTACACTAAGTCTGTATCTCTTTGCCTTAGTTATGGATGAAGTAATGAAACAATTGCATGAGGATATCCCTTGGTGTATATTATTTGCAGATGATATTGTCTTAATTGATGAGAGTATTGATGCTTTAAATGTTGAGTTAGAGCGTTGGAGATTTGCCTTGGAGTCTAAAGGTTTTAAAATTAGTAGGAGTAAGTCAGAGTTTATGTATTGTAATTTTAATAATGGGAGAGTGGTACAGGAAAACATGGTTCTAAGTGATGGGCATAACATTCCGAAGAGTAGTAGCTTTCGATACTTAGGGTCTATCATACAAGAGAATGGGGAGATTTATGACGACGTTACACATAGGATTAAGGCAGGCTGGCTAAGATGGAGAAGTGCATCAGGAGTCCTCTGTGATCGTCGTATGTTTGTGAAACTCAAAGGGAGGTTTTATAGAACGGCTGTGAGACCTGTTTTGTTATATGGTACTGAGTGTTGGGCAGTACGAAAGGAATACATTCACAAAATGTGTGTAGCAGAGATGAGGATGTTGAGATGGATGTGTGGCAAGAGTAAGAAAGATAAGATTATAAATGAGCGCATTCGTAATGACTTGGGGATGGCCCCAATTGATAGTAAAATGAGAGAAAATAGACTCAGGTGGTTTGGTGATGTGCTTCATCGTCCTAACTCAGCGTCGGTTAAAAGATGTGACTGAATCTTAGTAGATGCTAGTAAAAGAGCTCGGGGAAGGCCTAAAATGAGTTGGTGCGATGTTATTAGGAAGGACATTAGCTTCTTGGGTTTAAATATGAATATAGTACTTGATAGAAATCTTTGGCGGAACAAGATTCATGTAGCCGACCCCAAATAATTGGGATAAGGCTCTGATGATGGTGATGACGATGATTTGAAGCAATTTATGGCCAACTATAATTTACAAAAACATGCTTGAATAGAAAAGTGTGGTTACATGTAATTGTATTCATACCAGTTTCATCAAGTACTATCAAATGTATGAAGGTTGGGCAAAATTGGAGGGAACTTCTAATATTCCCTTATCATTATTGGTGCTTGTTGGGTGAGAATGGACCAGGCTAGGTTGGAGACATGTTAAGAGCTATGTAGTCAGAAGAGGCCTCAAATGCCTAGGCAATGGCCTAGGCGTTTGATGCGATATTTTATTAAAATAATATATATAATTAAGAAATAACAATATGTCTAAATATCACAAAAAGTCCATACATAAAATCAGTAAACTTCCTAAAGTCATTCATTCCTAAAATCAAACAAATTTAAATAAAATTAACAACAAATCTGAACAAATTTAAACAAATTTAAACAAAAATTTCAATTTACTGTTTAAGCTCATTGTTGCCCGGAGTAGTCCAAAACAAGCATTTCAGTGTTCCCCTGCAGCATACCTGCATGAGAATACGATTAGAAAGAGAGAGAGAGAGTGAGGTGAAATGGTAGAGAGAGAGAGAGAGACAGAAAGAGAGGGGGCTCAATCCCTCTCTCTGCCTGTGTGTGTGAACCCCAGAGAGAGAGTTAGAGAGAGAATGTGTGTGTGTGAGACAGAGAGAGACAGAGACAGAGACAGAGACCCCCCCTCTGTCTGTGTATGTGAGACAGAGAGAGTGAGTGACAGAGAGAGAGACAGATTGGGAGAGGGTGAGACAGTGAGGGAGAGAGTGAGACGGAGAGAGGGGCTCGGCCCCTGTGTGTGTGAGAAGAGAGAGAGAGAGAGAGGTACCCGTCAACGCCGCCAATCCCTCGCTGTCGTTCACTGCGCCGCTCGCCGCTGTCTGCCATAGGATGTGCTCGCTGATCGCCATTCGCATGGGAGGGGGGAGACGGGAAGGACCTAGGGCTCGATCGAGGATAGAGAAGAGAGGGGGGCTTTTATAGGGGCTCAGCTGCGTATCCCTATCAGGCTCGTGGGCCTGGGCTGGGGCGTGCCGAGGCGGGCCAGTCACAGAACTGGCCCGGGGCATGTGGAGGGGGGCTGGGTGTGCGAGGCCAGATGTAAACAAGTGACCTGTGGCTTCCTCGTATCGCGTCCTTGCCTAGGTGCTCACCTCAAGCGATTATGATAACATAGGTTAAGACTGACCCAGTCCCAGTCCTAGCTGGTCTTAGGACACAAAAAGTTGATTGGATGAAGTAACTGACCCAGTCTGGATGGCTTGTCATGTTTCTGGACGAGGTTGGGGCTTAACAGGGCCCAGCCTGGGGGCTTGGAATTTTCTGAACTCCATGTCTCTGATTCACAGTTCGGTTGTCAAACTGTTGGCCAAAGAGCAAGTGCTTATGGTGTCTGCAGTGATCGGTGTCTTACTGGGGCACAAAAGGAGTTCACCTATCACCATATGTGCGCCATCTTCAGTGTGTTCAAATCTGGTGGCCATGGTGAACTTGCAGACATCTTCACCCCACCTCGCACCATGATTACATTTGTCTGCATCCATTTTTTTAACTGGTAGCTGCAGTGAGGTCTCTTCCAGTTACCTTGAATGCTCCCTATTTGGCATGTATGCACCTTTGACAGATGCTTAGATCTGCCATATGTCATTTTTGACATTTCAATTGACTGACTTGTCCCCATCCAGTGAATTCCATTCTCAACTGCCATGATGTGCATCAGTTCTGCAGAGGGGAAGGCCTCGCTCAGATCAGGCGTAGAAAATTTTGGCTGGGCCAGGTCCAAACCTCGATAACTTGGCATATAGTGATTATTGGCAATATGTCATCAGTTGTCCTTTTCAGTGATGGAACCATCAATGCTGAACTTATGAACAAAATTTAACTTTGATTTGGACTATGAAATGATAAAAGAAGGGGAGTTATTTTACTATAGTTTTTTTGAGGTAGGTAAATTTTTTTTTTTTGGGGGGGGGGCGAGGGGAAAAGCGGGGGTCCGCGCCTCCCTGCGGGAGGGTGTGGCTCGAACCCGCAACCTCCTGTGCACAGGAGGGTGTCCACTGCACCATCAGGCGCAGGACTTATTTTACTATAGTTACTTGACTTGTCCTTTTTGGTATTTTCATTGCACCGTTATTTCATATGGCATTGTTGAGCCAAGATGGAATGATTTTGAAACATTTCTCCAAAGTGCTTGTGACTAGCCTGTGCAAAGGGGGCCATTATGTGTATGCTTGCAGAGATGTCCAATCCCATTTCTAATGCTACAAACCTGTTAGTGGCACTACCCACTTTCATAAAAAAGAATGCTGCAAGCCTGTTGCTTTGAGTTTGTGTGTGTGTGTGTTTTTTCTTGTCTTAATGTTACTCTTCTTGACGGGTTTGCACCTTAATCCAGTGGGAGCATCGGTCACTGACGGCAGTTCTACATCAAACCAGCTTATCGGTGAATGGCAAGCATCTAGTCAAGAAGATCACACTACCCATCGGACTCAACAAGCAGAGGAACTGAAGGGTCTGCAAGCTCAGGAACAACACTCACCTTTACTAGAACAGCCAAAGCAACCACAGAATGTTCAGCATCAGCAACAAGTTGACAGTCATTCAGAGAATGAAAACCTGACTGTTCAGCAAGAAAATCTTTCTACTGATCAGTATCGGCTACCAAAAGACCAGGTGGTTGAAAACAATCTCGTTCCAGTTTCTCAGGAAAATTCTGTTCACGAGTCTCAACAAGATAAACTTCAGCATTCTGAGGACCAGCAGGAAAGCTTATCACAGCAGTTGAATGATCAGCAGGCATCAACTTCAGATCAAGCAAATAATCAGATGAGGCGGATGAAATCTAGATCTATACCCTTTGACGTGCTGATTTCAATCTTACGCCCTAATCTTGATAAAGATAGGAATATGCATCTTGAAGCTGTCTTTGCTAAACTGAGGGTTGGTATTCACAATGAAATTGCAAAGAAAATTTTAATTCAATTAGAAAAAATGGATATATGTTTTGTTTTCACAGTATAATTGGGTCAGATATGCATTAGAAAACATTTTTTTTCTATTTTCCAAGACCAAAAAGAATTGGAGTAAGAATAATTGGAAACAACTGTTTTGGAATCAGAAATCGGAATTCTTGTTTGCATCCCTTCACCACGTCCATGAGTGTTTCCTCTCTTCTTTTTTCTGAGAAGTACATTTCCTCCTCGTGTGTGTGTTTCCAAGATGAGGGATGCATGCAGGGGTGGCCCATGCCTTTGGTCCATTTTGGGGTTGGAATCATCGGATTTAAATCTTCTTATCATGAAAGGAATGTTGCTTTACTGGACAAGGCCACTGATGTGGTCAAGGGTGTGTGTGGAAGTGGAACCAGTGTCAAGGTTGATCACCATGTTTTAGACTACCAACTTGCGGTTTGGTGGGTAGAGGTCCACTTCAGACCAACAGGTGACCAATTAGGCAAAGGCTAGTTCTGTGGAAGAGGAAGGGTAGTGGATGAAGAAAAGGAAGGTGTTGTAGGCTTCTCAGGGAAGACATCATGGTTGAAGGAGATGAACATTTCTATAACTTAAGAGTGGTACAGAAAGGGAAGGGAGGGAGATAGTGGCAGGCCAAAGCCCTAAGGGCTAAGGCTTGAAAACATCCACCTGTTGCTATTAAATATTATAATTTCTTTAATACAATTAAGAAATATATTTGTATTATTATTGGTGTTATCATAAATACAGATACAAGGAAAATTTCTGATCGAAGACTTTTGTTTATGATTCTGATAGTTACAGATAATAAAACGTGGTTCCAAATCCAAACCTGAATGTGTTGGAATTGGGTGAAAATTGGATTTCTTTTTACACTGTTATTTTGTTTCACTAATCTATCATTCCTTCATCCTGAATTTATTTACTCATACTTTCCTTTTGTTCAGACTAATGAAATCACCAAAGAGGTTTGTTTGAGAGCAATCAGGAACATCGTTGGTGTCCAGATCCTTAGGCAGGCAGCCCAGAAACTGCTACAGGCAAGGAGATTACTTGTTTACTGTAATTAGATAATATGATTGTATTTTTTTAGGGATAATCGGCATATTTCATCTTATATCCAAGCCTATCTTTGGCATTAAGATTAGGCAAGGATAAGACTGGGTTATCCCCATTTTGTTTCTAACCATGTTCTCTTGGTTTCAAATGTGGGGGGACATGGGGTAATCACCTCCAACTCATTTTCTAGCCATGCCACTCTGTGGACGCTATGGGGGGAAAGGAACAATCACATTTTTAAGAGGGAGGCTAGAGCTGAGGACACCATTGTTAATTTTGTTTGTGATAGAGTGAGGGAATGGGTTGAGGTTCTTTGTAATACCCTCAACTCTACACTATTTGTTTTGCTGGGGGGTTAGAGTGCTACACACTGTCTTAGTGTGGCCTTCTTTTGTACGGGGTGTTTTTGGGTTTGGATTGACTATACTTGCACAAGCCCCTTTTTGTACATCCCCCTTTCTTATTTAATACATTAGTGGTATTACCCACTTTCAAAAAAAAAAACTAAGTAAAAGCCAAGGTAAATTATTCCTGCTATAAGATAGTTTATTAACATTTTATTTTCAAATTCTATTAACAAGAAAGACAAGATACTGTTTTTATCACACACATGCTCTCCTCCGTCAGTCATGGTTAAAATCATCATTTTTCTTATCCTACGATGTTAAAGACTTGCATTCATAAATCTGTCCCTATCCTAGGCATCTTTCTTCATCCCCGAATGAACATGAAAAACATATCAAAGGAATTAACTGTCCACCTATTTCACGTCCCTTTCATCCTGATGCTAAACATGGGTCAAGAGACTGCAATCTAAAAGGTTGTAGATATCCCAAAAGGAGAATTTCAATTCATTTGATACTTCCATGAAGGAAATGTTGAATTCTGGTTGCAGATGGCTGCTCAAAATTCGCAAATTGGTTCAAGCCAGCACCAGTTACAAGCTTCACAACAGCAAACATCTCGTAGTGCTCAACAGTTTGTTGAAGGCGAGCTGATTTCTCAGGTTCATTCCTTATCATCAATGCAGCATCAGATAGGTCAGATATCAGCTAATGTGCAACAGGTTGTTGAAGGTCAGTCTATGCACATATTCTTCCTATGCCATTAACACATCCTCAGAAAGGCAAGATATTGCCTGCTGTGGGAACATGAAAATAGTAACTCATCGATATATCATATATATTTTCCAGGACTACGGAATAAATCCTTAGAATATTATGGAATATGTTCATCAGGTTTTATGGGTTCATGTGTTGGAGCTTTCCCCACCAACCTTAATCGGTGTTAATTACATCAGCTGGACGGCCGATAACCCTTGATTAACTGCTCATAGATGCCAAACAATCATAATCACAAATAAATATATATATAAATGTGCCACTTATACAGGCTCTACAAACACGTTTGTCAGTCCGTAATGGGTTAAGAGGTATTTTAAGTGGGTTTAGGTTGATTTGGGTTGACTTTAAGTTATTTGGGTCACAAGGGTATTTTGGTCATTTTACTTGTTCATGGGATTTTAAGGACCATTCTAGCGTTTAAAGTATGTTTTAGTGACTATGGTGGGTTTTAGAATCCTAGGCCATGTTTTTGAGGAATTTTGGGTATTTTGGTTTCCAAGGGTATTTTGGTCATTTTGTGGATTTCTAGGGTTTGGACTTTGGAGTGATATTTCTACGATTTAGCATGTTTAGGGATCTTTCTATGATTTTTTTTGGAATTTTAGGGAATCAAGGGTATTTTGGTTATTTAGACCATATTTTAGGGTTTTAGGGGTATTTCAGGCACTTGGGTAATTTTTATATTTTTTGGGATTTTTATGATCTTAGGGGTAAATTTGTAATTTTGGGCATATTTTTAGGGGTTTGGGGGTATTTTGGTTATTTTGCGCATTTTTACATTTTTTTGGGGGTAATTTTTAGGGATTTTTGTTATGTTGAGGGTATTTTGCTCATTTGGGTAGGGTATAATTGGAGTGAGGTCCAAACAAGGTTAGAATGATATTTTAGACATTTCACCCATAGGATCGGCATCACACATCCACACACACACATAGGAAGGCACATGAAAAAAATGTAACTTTTATTCATCATTATGGAGGAATTACATCAAAATTGAGCCGAATTGGCCAATGTATATGGAAAGATTGGGTGCATCGACTAATTAGGCACAATTAGGCCGACCAGACATAACCTTTTGGGCCACTTGGGCCTAATGGACTTGGTAGTTCAGATCAATTGGGCTAATTGGGCCTAGGATGAGCCAATTAGGCATATTGGATTCAATGGTTCGAGCCAATTAGACTTAATGGGTCTTATTGGGCCTATAGTGAGCCAATTGGGCATAATGGACTCAATGATTCAAGCCAATTGGGCTTATCGGGCCTCGCTGGGCCTATGATGAGCCAATTGAGCATAAATGGACTTGGTGGTCTGTGTCAATTGGGCTAATTGAGCATAAATGGGCCTATCATAAGCCAAGTGGGCATAATGGTCATAATGGTCCGAGCCACTTAGGCTAAATGGGCCTAATTGAGCCTTATTGGGCTTCATTGGGCCTTATTGGGTTTTGTTAGTCAAGGGGTTTGAGCCACTTAGGCTAAATGGACCTAACTGAGTCTTATTGGGTTTTATTAGTCAAGTGGTCTGAGCCACGTAGGCTAATTGGGACCTAATTGAGCCTTATTGGGCCTCATTAGTCAAATGATCTGAGCCACTTAGGCTAAATGGACCTCATTGAGTCTTATTAGGCCTAATTGGGCCTTATTAGTCAAGTGGTTTGAGCCACATAGGCTAATAGGGCCTAATTGAGTTTTATTAGGCTTTATTTGACCTTATTGGGCCTCATTGGGCTTTAATGGGTCTTTGGGCTATGGGTGAGATTTAGCCAAATTAGGCCTTAGGCCTCACGTGAGTGATGGAGAGAGAGTGGGTGTTGCAACTTGTCAAGGGAGTTCTTCCTTTTCAAAATGGGCCCCCCATGGCGGTATTTATAGGCTCTAGGGGCCTTGGGAAAATTACATGCACAGTCCCCTATCAGGCTGTTTTCAATTGAGTTCAGAAAAATACTTGTACCGCCATTTTATTTTTTTTAAGCCCTATTGGGCTGGTTTTGAGAGGAGGGAATGATCAAGGATTTTTTTTGCAAGAAAATCCCTGGAGTTTTAACCATTTATGTGCCTCTCCCACCCAATAGCCCACGTCCTCCCTTTAAGGAAGAGAGAGAGAGGCAGTTGAGATGGGGAAGCCATTGGACAGTTATTATTTCTTGGGGGGAATTTATATAAAACCCCTTTGCTTCCACCCAACTTCATAGCCATCGGGTGGTTTGTGTCTTGTGGGCAATTTATGTAAAAGTCCTTGGGAATATGAGCATTGTTCTCATTCCAAACCAAAACCCTTGAGTGGTCTATGAGTGTGGTAGGAAATTTTTATAAAACCCCCTTGGAATATGGGCATTTAATAGTGATAGCCATTGGGTGGTCTTTGAGTGTGGTTGGAAATTTAATAAAACCCCCTGGAATGTGGGCATTTAATATTGGTAGCCATTGGGTGGTTTTTGAGTGTGGTAGGAAATTTTTATAAAAAACCTCTTGGAATGTGGGCATTTAATATTGATAGTCATTGGGTGGTCTTTGAGTGTGGTGACAAATTGTCATAGAACCCCCCTGCAATGTGGGCATTTAATATTGATAGCCATTGGGTGGTCTTTGAGTGTGGTGAAAATTTTTCATAAAACCTCCCTGGCAAACTGTCATTCATGCCCACTCATGGCCTCCCATGCCCAACGGCCTGCTTGAGAGAGAGGGAAAATAGGGGCGCAGGTAACTAAGAGGCCTAATTGGACTCCTTCCTCTCTTTCCTTCTTAATACCCAATAAATCCCCATTAAGTCCCCTTAATTACGCAGGAGAGGGAGAGGGAGAAATTGGCCATCGGTCTCTTTTCTGATTGGACAGAACAGAGAGTGGGAAAGAGAGGGTGCAGGTTGTTAAGAGTCTTAATTAGACTCCTCTCACCTTTCTTCTTTTCTGACTGTTCAACAGTTGATGTGCGGACTGATATGGGCACTGCAAGGTCAAGCGTCTTCTACTAATGTGAATGTGGTGAACCAAGAAAGAGAAGTTTCTTTGGCTTCAATTCAAGCAGTTAACAAGCAGCAACTACCTCCACAACATCCACCATCCTCTTTATCACTGCATGGAGGCACAGCTAATTTCAATTCTCATGTATTTCCGAGGCCACCTAGCACTGCTTCAGAACTTCTCGGAAATCTGAGTCTCAGGGTTCACAAATATGGCAACTCACACCACAAGGCATAATTCCTCCTCAATCAGGGGCAACTCAACCTATGAACATAATGAATGCTTCTAAGTATGAGTTGCAAAGGACTGTTACTGGAGCCAATAGACATGGAGGCGCTGATTCTCACTTAACAAGCCATTTGTCCCCCCCTACAAAATCAAGTTACATGGCAATCATCCACCAGCAAAAAGCAGAAAGCTAGCGATGTCTTTTGTGAAACAGGAAGTTGTTGAACAAACAGTTGAGCAACAGAGCAGGCCTCAATTTTCAGGACTTCAGGGCTCTTTTGGTACAGTGCAGATTGACTAAGGGGGTCCAGCCCTTAGCTCTTCAAAAGATGAAACCGATGCAAAACAGCCATCTAGGATCACTTTTTCTTCATCAACATGTACAGTGATGACAAACCAGGTGTCTGGTTATATGACATCCCAACTGGAGTCTGGGGCGCAGGTTGAGCATTTATGTTATGCCTTTTAGCAATTTCATTATTGTTTGAGACTTCATCTGTGCTTAAACATACTTTATGAGGTATGCCTCTATTTTTGAAAAGTGGGTGGTACCACTTTTATGTTGAAAAAAGAGAGGGATGTACATGTATAAGTTCTTAGTTCTCAAAAAATCCTTAGAGAAAAAACACCGCACCCAGAAGGTGCACCCCAACTTACTGCCCAAGAACAAAAAAATGAGGAATTTTTAGCCTCCACTTTACGTGAATGTTTCACCCAAAAAGCCACCATGTCACAAACAATAGAGAAAATCCTATCTTCTGATTTTGCTTCCCTTTTGAAGATTCTTCTATTCCTCTCGCTCCACAGGGTCCAGAGAATGGCATGAAGGACCAGCTATCAAATCACAGAATCGCCCTTTAGGATCCATCTCCTATGTCACTTGATGAAGAGCTGGTGTACCCCTGCAAAATGACTAATTGGTTGCAGGAAGAGCTGGCAGATCCTTGTCCAAATGCCATTCGCGAAGGGGCAGCTTGTGAACAAATGATCCATGTCCTCCTCACATCCCCACACAAGCAACAGAAAGTGGGTTTATGTTGCAGGAATATGTGGTATGTCTCTATTAAAAACCAAAAGTGCAGGTAGTCCAATTCTACATATAAATTTTGACATAATAGACTATTGGTTCACTTACCCTGGAATCAAGTTCTCATTGCCTGGAAATTCAGTTACACATCATGCCACCCAGCATGACAATATTTATTGTGAGTTCTCCATTTGTCCTTTTCACTGAGAAAGATATTGGCGGTGGAAATGATTAGTATTCTTGCACTACTATAAAAAATCCATGCATGTGGACCTTGCAGTTTTTCACGAGTCCTATGTACATATTATATCATTCCAATGAATCTCCGCAAGTGTTACTGCTTATGTTGTCCAGCGAACTGATCATTAGAATTATCTAACAAAATGTCATTTAAAACTTTGCATATGATGAGCCATGCTGGCAGCAATGTTGTACACATTTACAATGTTGTTGATGTTGTACACGTCACTGAACCTAAACCTGTTACATATGTTTCTTCAAGTGTATAGAGGATTTATCATGATCTGACTTACAGGCGAGGACCTCTTCCTATCTTCCTCTAGACTCTGTCCAAGGGAGGATATTGAATTATGACTTCTTTAGGAATCTCCGCAGGTACCATACTTTTCTGTCTACCTAGGATTCTGGCAAATGATGATAATATTACCCCCATTGCTTCGTCATCGGGGTCCCAAACTGTACAACCTAATCCTATAGGTTTGGGATTTGGACATAATTATGTGAACTTCCTTCCATTTGATATGTATCGACCACATATGTGAACCGCTTATAGTGTCCACATTTTAGGATACTATTGTTTTCATATGTGATTTGCACGTCTAGATTTGCACTGATCTCTCCTTCCTTTGTCTTGGATGGGATTATTTGAGCAGACTCCAAAAAAATCTAAATTATATTTCTTTCTTTGCAGAGAGCACTGGAATAGAAGCACAACCATTGATCTCTCCTCCATCAGTGGTTTCTGAACCCATGGAGGCAGTCAACTCTTCTTCAATGCCAGAGGACAGAGTCACTTTGGAAGTGGAGCTTGGGCAATCCGCATCCTTAGTCACCCTTCGTGGTAAACAAATCCTTGCGTCATGCCATACTTTTTTTTTGGTTAAAGCTGCTTAGAAAGTATAAATCTTCACATATTTTGCCCTTAGCTCTTTTACAGGCGCAACAAATGGGACTTCTCTTGAGTTGGCCCACCCTGAGTATACGATGGAAGTACCTCAGAGCCTTTTGAGTCTTGGGATTGAGTGGCCCGATGCCCCACAGATATGCCCATTTGTGGGGGAGGGGACAGCAGCTATGCTTATTGCAGATCTCCAGTCTTTCCTTCACCGAGAACCTCTCCCTTCTATTGAAGCTATGCGAAGGGACCTTGAAAGCCATACCAAGGCGTATCACATGTTGGGGTTGCCAAAGGAACCTTGGATGACTGCGATGGAGAGTCTTTGGAGTGAATATTCCTATCTTCATGCAACCCAAGAATGGAAAGCAAATGCTTTGGTGCAGATTCAGCGACTTGAAGAGGAAATTGCTACACTGGAAGACGGAATCAGAGACACGAGTGCCAAAATAAAGGCTACACGAGACCACGGGGCTATATTGGTAGAGGCACACATTCGGAAATTAGTCCGAGCGGCTGAACTGAGAAGAGAAGAATTAGAGCTGCTCATGTCCTCCCAAAAGGATGCTGAAGGGATGCGACAAGCACAAGAGGAGGTGAAAGTTCTTGCCCAGGAAGCTATTCACCTTCATGATAAGATCTCTTCAAAACGGGCTACAATTGAGGAGTTGAAGAGAAATGAGCCTAGGCGTCTTTGAGTTCCTATCTTTTGTTTGTTGATCATTTTCTTCATCATTCATTTATTTTATAGTTACCCTAAGAGTTTGTCTCAGGCTTCTGTTTTGCTGATGAATAAGAGAACTCATAACCTTCATTGAATTGTTATTGTCTCATTTCTCCTCCTTTCCCTCTTTTTTCTTTTTTTTTTCTGAGGATAAAGAATGATACATATGCGGAGGAGTATGAAAGGATTTAAAGACTGAAAAATACTATAGGATATAGGATATGGGACTGTAGATTTGAAGGTTCTCAAAGGCTGTGAGATATAGGATGAATGTAAGAATTAAAGGCTCTTAGGGGCCATGGGATATAGGATTCGAGACTTAAAGGCTCTAAAAGACTGAGATTTGAGACTCAGAAGGTTCTCAAGGAACATGAGACTATAGAATTTGAGATTTGAACGCTCTCAAAAGCCATAGAAATATAGGACTTGAGACTTGAAGACTCTTGAGGACCATGTGAATATGGGATTTGAGACTTGAAGGCTCTCAAAGGTCATGAGACTATAAGATTTGAGACTCGAAGGCTCTCCAGGATTATGGGAAGATGGGGTTTGAGACTTGAAGGCTCTCAAGGACTATGAGACTATAAGATTTGAGACTTGCATACTCTTAAAGGTCATGGGAATATAAGACTTGAGAATTGAAGGCGCTCAAAGACCGGGAATTTGGGATTTAAGACTTGAAAGCTCTCCAAAGCCATGAGAATTTAGGACGTGAGCCTTGAAGGCTCTCAAGGACAATGGGAATATGGGATTTGAGACTTGGAATATAGGACTTGAGATTTGAAGGCTCTCAAAGGTAGTGAGAGTGCAGGACTTGAGACTTGAAGGCTCTTAAAGATCATGGGAACATGGGATTTGAGACTTGAACCATTTTTGGGCCATGTCATATCAAAAATGAGATTTAAAGGCTCTCAGGGCCATAATACATCAAACATGACATTTAAAGGCTCTAAGGGTCATGACACATCAAATATGAGATTTAAAGGCTCTTGGAGTCATGATACATCAAACATGAGATTTAAAAGTTCTCAGGGTTGTGATACATCAAATATGTCAAATGTGGGATTTTGTGATAGCAGCATTTTTTCATCTTGGGATCTCAACCCTCTTCCTATTGTTAACCAAGGAGTTGAGTTTCCCTCTATCTCTCAACGGCGGAAGGACATCATCCTCGTCGCCTCAGTCGTAGCCTTTATATACAGTTACCTGCCAAATGCATGGTAAGATGAAGGGTTGTCTCGTCATTGGCAACTTTGTTGTCCTCCTTTTTATGAAAGGTTGCGAGATGCTCCATCCTTGTCTAAAGAAGGTGGAGAGAGTCAAACCCTTAAGTTGGGATATGCGTGAGTATTTGGATGCCTGGGAGACTATAAACCTTAAATATTATGGCTAGCACCACCATATGGTAATGTCCAAATGAGGCATTGGTCAATCATCCCACATATGAGCTTCTATGATGCGGCACCGTCTACTTTCTCCAGTTGTTGTTTGTTGAGGAACTCATGCAAGCTCCACGTGTTTTCCATTGGCCAAATTCCTCTTATGGTCTAAAAGTGTATAGGAGTCACCTTCATATATTTTCTTGACTACATATGGGCCCATCCAATTTGCATCAAATTTATTTTTGGGCTTGGTTGTCATAACATCTTTCTTTTTAACCATGACCATATCTCCTTTCTTGAAGGGTCTTTCTTTCACCAGCTTATCATAAGCTCGTGACATCTTGGCCTGATACATTTGGAGGTGCTGGTATGTAGTAAGCATGCCGCCTTCCAAGACTACCGTCTCGCCATATTGCCTTCAATTTCATCTTTTTTCTTAGAGTATGTAATGGACAACCACTCTGTAAGAGGATAGTTCTATCTCCACTGGGACTACCGCCTCTAACCCGTAGACTAGAGAATATAGGGTGCACCTCGTGGGTGTTTTGTATATTGTGCGGTAAGTCCATAGAGCTTTATGCATTTTCTCATCCCTATCTCGCTTGTGGCCATTCACCAACTTTGTTAGGAGCTTACATAGGGTCTTATTGAAGTCCTCAGCTAAGCCATTGACCTGAGGGTTATAGACGGTTGAAGTCCTCCAATCAATGTGGGATTTGGTAGCCATTTTATGTACAATCTGATTCTTGAAAGGTGTCCTGTTATCAGACATGAGTCGGCTAGGCACACCGTGTCTATAGATAATTTTTCTAACAAAACGGGCTACAATTTCACCTGTCACCTCTCTGAACAAAAGTGTCTCAACTCATCATGAAAAGTAGTATGCTGTAGTCTATATATATTTGCAACCCTTAGATGATGGCGGGAGCGGCCTACAATATCCATGTCCCATTCTGCAAATGGCCATGTGGGCTGTTGGGTGAAGTTGACTAGGTGGTCTTCTAGGAATCGGCCCATGAGCTTGGCATTGAGGATAATTTTTTGCGAATTTCTCACAATTAAGGAACATAGTTGGCCAAAAGAAACTCATATTCTTTATATCAATCTTCATCTTGGGACTAGATTGGTAAGCACCACATAGTCCCGCATGAATTTCTTTTATCATTTTCTTTGCCTCCTGAGGTGAGAGGCACCAGAGAAGCATAGCTTTCTCCTTGTGAGGTGTCAGTCTAAAGATCTCACTATTAATAAGCTTGTATGAGGCTGCCCACCTTAGCAGTGGGATTCTCTACGCTCTATCTTTGAGTACCCAACCATTCTTAATTTTGATGAGTGGAATGCGTCGATCATCGCCCTCCCTATTGTCATCTTCTTCCAAAGCATTGATTTCTAATGTCGTCAGACCATTCTAATGATCAATAGTGTTTGGGAACAGTTTCATGTCTTTGATGACAATATCCATTTCTCCCTCTAGAGGTAATCTGAGGATGACCACCAATTTGGCCAATGCATTAGCTCGAGCATTTTAACTTCTCCAAAGACGATCAATTTTGAAGAAGTAGAATCTCTATTGAGTCTCATTGCAACAGCACGATAAGACACTAATTCTTATTTTATGACATCGTAAATGCCAAGGATTTGCCTTACCACTAGCAACGAATCTCCATAGACTTCAATACACTTTATGCCATGTCCAATACTATATCCAGTCCAATTATAAGAGCCTTATATTCCGCCTCATTATTTGTCAAGAATTCAATCAAAGCACAAGAATTATGTAATATACCCCTCTCAGGTGTGACAAGGATAATTTCGGTCCCGACTTTAATGGTTGGGGTACCATCAAGTAGTACACTTGTCCTTGATGTCCCATCAAAATGCAGCTTCCATGACTTGATATCAGTCTCTTGGACTTCGTATTTCTTTTTTGTTGACACAATTTCTTTATCAAGTAGCTCTATGTCGAGCAGTGAATTTTCTATAATTGGATGTGCTGCTAGGAATTCAGTCAGGCCATGTCCCTTTATAGTTTTCTGTAAGAAATAGGTGATGTCAAACTCCATGAAGAGGATAGCTCACTTCCCTGGCCTTCCGGATAAGATAGGTTGTTACGATCCGAACTAATAGCAGCAGAAACTACTAGGAACGTGGCATATAACGGTCATATCAATCAGAGCGTCAGGAAAAATAAACCTAAAAAATAAATAAAATAAGGTCAATTTGGATAAAAATATAATTCCATTAATAATTCAAAAGTCATTATTATAATTTCTTGACTCAATTTGAAATTCAAAAGAAAACTAAAAATAAGACTCACTATACAACTAGACTCAAGAAAATAACAAAATGACTGGTCTTCTACGACTCCAAACATTCTTGATCACTCTTTGCCCATCCCATCTGAGTGGATTTTATTTACTTTATTACCTAAAAAATGTTAAGAGAACTGAGTGAGCAAAAATGCTCAGTAGAAATTACATCTCTATTGTCAAGTAAAATATAAGTAATTAATGTCTTTCGATATGCAATGTGTCTATATGCCAATCGGTATAAAACCATGCACTAAATCAAGAGACAATCAAGGACACATGATGGCATGATCAGTGAGAGATAGAAATTCTAGAAGTACGACATTATTCAAATATCAAGGAATAGCTGACAATGAAATATATCATGAGGGAATCAATAATAAGCTATCATGGTATATCAAGGATTTGAACGTTACAATGAACATGACAATTGAATTGGCCCAATAACATTAGAGTTTCAATAACAATTTATCCATACCGGATCAAGAATAATCCTATTATATCAATCAATCAACTCGATCATTCATTCAATCATTCATGGGTTTTTTTGCATGAAAACCATTGTTAGAGGTGAATTTACAAAAAAATCACTCCTAAAAATGCATTAGCAGGTTTATCACTGTGTAAATCTGAATTGTGTAAAAATATCATATTTATTTGATTGCATATCACTTCTTTTTACCAACAACTTACAAAAAAATCACGCTTAAATGGCATTTATGCACTATTTGAATTAACCAAGTGATATGTCTGCTAATGTATTTCTAAGAATGGTTTTTTTACAAATTCACCTCTAACAATGGTTTTCATGCAAAAATCTCATCATTCATTTAGAAATGTCTAGCATTAATCTTGCGTTGGGTAAGTGCAATGCCAACACACCATTTGATCAATACTCCCGCTGTTAATGAGTAATTCGAGTGCTCCTCCCAAGACCTGACAGGGCCCTATCGCACTGGCATTAAGGTTGATTGGACCATATGTCACAATTCAGTAGTTTCTAGATAATTTCATTCATTCATTAGTGGCCAATGAATCCAAAGAAGTTATGTTCCAGTAATATGAAAGAAGTCAAGGGACTATAGGTCATTGCAATATCAAGAATTTCATTGAAATGCGAACTAAGTTTAGAACTTAGATCAATCTCATGGACAATTTCCAATAAAGTCAAGTTTAAGATACACTACTCTCAATAATACCTCCAAAGGGGTCAGGGATAATGAGGAAATATGCCAAGCATGATAACCTCGGACTTGGGGACATGTAGGCACTCAATCATTGCAAAAACTCGATCATCGGAAACATTGGGTTTAACGCGGTTGGTCAGCAGGCCGCTTCTGATGAATGCGGTCAGGGTGGAAACCGCCTTCAGAGATGAGTGCGGTCAGACCAAAGGCCACAATCCACTCAGGGTTTGAAAAGGACACTGTAATACCCTGGATTCTTATCGAATCTCCTGGATCCTTATCGGAGTGCTTTCAGATCACTTTTGTGGGTCCTGAGTTGAGTTTTACGATCCACGTGAGTTTTTCTCTCGTACAAGTTACGGAACCCTGTGGTGAGTTTATTTCTCAGTTCATCGACTCGAGGACGCTACAGTTGTGATGTACTCTGTGAGAGGATCGTTTCGGCTATTTTTTCATATTTTTTTAAATTAGTCTATTTTTGGGCTAAAAATAGAAATTTTGGAAATTAGGAAAATTCATATTTTCCTTTCCTTTTTCTTTTCTTTTCCTCTCTCCTTTCCTTCATTCGCGCACGGCGCACCCTCTCTCTCTCTCGTTCTCTCCCTTCTCGCCCTCTCTGCTCCGGCTGCAGACGGAGGAGGTCCGTGGGTGAGGTGGCGACGGCGTGGAGCTGCTGTGGTGCGCGATGGTGAGAGGATCGGAGCGTGGTGGGCGCGATCCCGATCGGTGGATTCAAAGCCGACGAACGGGCTCATGAGACGATTTTCAGCGCAGTTTAGTCGCTTTGGCACTCAGAATCTTCGGTGGAGGTAGGGAGACGGATCACCTACTTCTCCTCTGCGTTCTCTCGCAGTTTCACGCCGAACGGTGTGCATACGAGTGGGTTTCGTCCAGTTTCAGAAAAAGCATGCTTTGGGGGTGCGTCGGGTTCGCCTGAAAACGGCGATGGTTTTCGACTAGATTAGTTTCATTGTGACCCCCAGCATGTTAGCGTTCCATATCTAATGTTTTTATCATGATTGGTCGTCATTTGGGGCCGGTACGAGCCCGAGAACCCCGGTGACCCAATTAGGGTCGATTCGTTGGAATCACCCGTTTCTTGTGATTGAGATGTTGCATGTGTCCCTTCCGAGCTGTGGAAGGTGTTTCTCGTCAATTAGGACTGTTTCCCCATCGTTTAGACATGATTGGGGTGTGGAACGGCCAAGATTGGCCATTCCCCTAGTTTTCCCGCCGTATTGTGCTAGCGGTCATTTCAGAGACCGCTACTGGTCTCTGGCGGCCCCTCGATGGACCGCCACACTCTATAGTGTGTCGGTTAGTTCAGGTCGGTTTAGGCTGGCGGCCTAAACCTAGACCACCTCTTGCTGTGGCGGACCTATGGTGGACCGCCAAGCTCCGTCCGTGGTTCCTCGATTTTAGTGTAAGTCGGTTGGCTGAGCGATCGTACGATAAATCGCTACGCCTGCTCTAGCGGCCCTTTCTTAGACCGCTATGGGTCGTTGACGTTAGTCAACGGGTTAAGTCGGTTGGCCTTGGCGGCCCAACCTTTGTGCATCTCTTCGTTGTAGCGCGCCTTTCTTAGGCCGCTATAGTCCGGTTGTCTTAGGTCAATAGGTTAAGGCGGTTAGTGCGACGGTTTACTCTTGGACCGCCTAGTCTGTGTAGCGGGTCTATATTAGACCGCCTTGGTGGTTTGACCGAATAGGTCAGTTTAGGGTTGACTAGGTTTAGCGGCCTAATCCTTGACTGCTGTAGTCCCCTAGCGGCCCATTCTATGACCGCTAGCGTATGTTCCTCCGCTTAACCCCTGCGTTTCGTTTCTCGATATTTTGGTTTCCAAGTGCCTCGGCTTGACCTCGTGGGTTGCCCATTATCCCGTGGACGCCTTTTGATGTCCTATGAGGGCTATAACCATGTTATAAGGTAGCCAGGCGTACTTTACTAGGTTTATGTACTGCTTCCGAGTCATTATTTAGGTTCTGGTCAACCCGGTAAGACCCAGTGGTTGACAAGTAACCTTGTGTGTGTCTCGACTATTCTGGATAGCTCGAGACAGTGGTTCTGGACGCCTTGAAGTACCGTCCTACCTCAATTTGTGTGTCCAGGTGTGTTGAGGGTCTTGGTGTTCCCTCAGGTTTCCGTGAGTCGTTTTATACGGTTGTGTGGATCTGAAGATCCATTGTCATTTTCTGTGGCTTAGGATTAGGCTGATTGGCGGTTCGTCACCACCATCATGCGACGATCTTGACTCTGAGTCGTGAGACTCAATGATCGTTGTGTGAACAGGTCTATTGCCCTGTCCTAAGTCTGGTGGTAGTTTTGGTATGCTGCCTTGGTGCTTCGTAGTACGTGTGACAGTGCATGCTAGCCTATCTGTACTTCAGCACTTATGTTTTGGAGTCGTGTCTTGTGAGCCTCCACTAGTCGTAGCCTGACGACTCACGCGTTCCAGTGTGTCGACCCACCTGGGAGTGGTGGTAGGGCAGTTCCCGATGTACGGTTTGTAGGCTAGTTTCCGTGGGCTCCCGTGCTTGCAGTAGCGTCCTGTTGAGGGAGAAAACTAGCTAGAGGCCCGGCTCAAGGCAGTGAGCTTGTGTGTGCACATGTGGTCAGGGGCGTTTGGACAAACGCCGACGAGCGTGACCCTGACTAGTCACTCGTTACTGTAGTTCATGGTTCGGTTCAGTGAGTATCTCAGTCTTCGTCGTTCTCGGCGTCCGTAGTGAGATACTTGTGGCGCAGTGTAAGACGTCCATGGACGCATCTGGCTGTTCTTCTAGTGAGGAGGTGCTTCCGTCACATGACATGTGACTTCCTCGTTTCTCGCACGTCGTGACCTCTCCGGGTTAGTCTTTTCTTGGCCTTACCCGAGGTCAGTGGCTCAGTGCTGTGTGGTATGCACGACGATCCAGTCGTGTATGCGTTTGCGCTTAGGGAGAGTGCACGACAATCTAGTCGTGTATGCTTTAGTGTTCTATGTCTGTCTAGATCTCTTCTAGGCCTTTTACCCGTTTCCGTAGGCCTTAGCTTTAAGGCTGGTGTCTTGTCGACGGATCGATAACTCCTGACTTTGTGAGATCAGGGTTCGCCCTTCTGTCGTTGTTTGGAGTAATTAGGGAGCCGAGGTTTGTTCGGCAGCCGTGTTTTGTTTGGTACGACTTTTCCCTTTTCCTTTAGCTGTTCTGCTCCTTCCGTTACGGCTTTCTTTTACAGCTTTGTAGTTGTAGTTTAGCTTTTCCTGTTTTATTACTATTGTTGTTTTAGCTGTTGTTCCATGTTACTGCGTTATTTTCAGTGGGGATCCGCGTGCCCCCTACTGAGCCAGTGACACGAGGCTCACCCCTACTTTTCAGGTGTGGTCGTCTCTGCTTCCTTCGCGATTCCTGATGTGGTGTGCTCGTCGTTGCCAGCAGTACCTGCGTCGGACTTCCCCCGACCTCAGTGTACATTTTTCTTTCTGTTGGATTGTACTTGTCTTTTCTTTGGATTGGACTCTGATATAATTGTTAGTCTAAACTGTTAATTAAAAATTAATTTTATTTCTACTACTTTAGCTACCCTAATTAATGAAATTTAATTACTTACTGTTATATCTGCGACTTCAATGTACTACACGACAATCCTTTTATCCTTTTGGAGCTTTATAGCTCTTGGGAGGCTTCACGGGTTCCAAGTGGTATTGGTTCTACTCGGTAATCCTATCGGGTATATCCGGCATCTGGAGTCCGAGTCGTCATAGTTGGTATCAGAGAGTTGTTGTGTGAAGTACATGGAATCCGAGATATACAGTGTCCAGAGTCCTTAAAGTCCAGTACAGTCTTTCGCTGGCTTAGGTTTCGCGATTCCTTGTCGCTTTGTTTTCTATAAGTGGTCTTGTGCGTGCTGTGTTGGCACTGTACAAGATGGTTTTGCTCTCGTCAGGATGTGACAGGATGCTCCTTTTCGTCCTGGTGTTTGTCTCGATCATGCTGTACTTGACAGAGTTCGCCGGTAGGCTTGAATCTGCAGTATATTGTTCGAGATTTTTCCGTATTTTGTTTAGGTGGCTGGTGACTTTTCTGGTTGGTGTGATGGCCATGCACATTCTTATATTGTTTTGGTCGTCCCAGCTTAAGTCTATGCAGCTCCTGAGGTGTTTCGCTTCTGTTGAAGTGGTTGCTTGTTTGCCTCGATTGAGAAGATGCTCGAGCGAACCTAGGATTCTCCTTCATGGTGAGCTACTGTTGTTGAGCTTGATGCTTCTTATCCCATTTGGTGGAGTCTTTTTGAGGTAAGCCTTAGAAGTGCTGTCTTGGTGAGACCTTTGTCCTGCGTCTACTTAAGTGTGGACAGTATTTATTCTGAGCCTGATCTGCTCTTTGTTCGATGGTTGCTTGGCTTTAGACCTAATCTTTATGTTGAGAGCCGTTGTGCACCGTGTTTGTCGTGCTGTGTCTAGCGGCCGATGTGTTGTGAAGGATCAATAATCGTTTCAGGACGTAATGGTAAGCTGAGATTAGCCTTTCTTTGTACTTTGTGCTGAAGCTGGTACTCTCCTTGGTTTGCACCTAGGCGACTTGTGATCGGTTGTTAGCGAGATCAGTACTCGTGGTGTGATCTATTGCGATTTTTATGAATTGCGATGGCGTCGAGTGTGTGCTGAGATGCGGATACCGAGGTATTTCTGATGCCTATGTGCGTTGTATGAGTGCGCAGCAGAAGCGTGTGGGCTGATAACCCACGGGTTCAGGATCGTTGGTTGTAAGATTCTGGCCAGTTGAGAGAATTATTTTCCTCGATGTGACTTCGTCTTGGCTTCCTGTGCCTTGATGTTATTTGTTGCCGTGCCATTGTTCTTGGAGGCATTCTGGTGGTTGGCACTGGCACTTGTAAGTATTGGGGAGTCTGTCGACATATCTGCTGATCGAGTACCCTATGCTCTGTAATTCTTTCTTGGGTATTGTGCTCTCGGGACGTGATCGTGGTCCTCGAGATGCATTTTCCAAGATTATTGTTCTCGTTGTTGTGGGTCTTTCCTTGGTAAGCTGTTTGATGCATGACTAGTCCATCGTAGTCGTGTGCCCAGCTGTTATTGTGCCCTGATGTGACCCAGCTTGCAGTCGTGTTCCGTGGTTCTGTGTTCAGTACGGAGCCAGAATCCTGCAAGTATTGTTGCTGCTGTCATTGTCATTTTATCGTTGTTTCCTTGTGAATATGTCTTGGCACTGTGTGGACCGAAGTCTTGTCAGTTAGTTGTGTTGTACTCTTCTTTCCTGGTAGAGTTAGCATGCGACTCAAATCAAATGTAATATCTGAGTGAGGACTGACTTGATTGTGTTTGTGGTCCGGTGTTGTCGTTGGTGTCCTGTGTGCCAGGTTTCGTGGTTGCCCTTGGCACTGGAGCCGATGTGTCGAGGGATCAGCTGAAAGGACTATGTTTCCTTGTTTAAGCTGATGCTTGTTGTGTCTGTCGTTTCGTGTTATCGGTTGCTGTTGTCGTGGCATGAGTCGTGTCTCCTCCTTTCCTGTGAGACGTAAGCGACGTTGCCTTGTTTCAGAGATGTCAGACTTGTGTTCACTTGTGTGCCATGCTCGTTCTGTGGATCGATTTGCCTTGCGATCCAGAGCGTGTACGTGCGATTATGGTCTGACAATGTCCCTCTGAACTGTGTTTTTCGAGATTTGTATTGTTCCGAGTTCAGATGTTTGGGTTTGTTCTTCCCTGCTTCTCCTTGGTCGTTCCTTAAATTTCGAGGATGAAATTTTTTGAAGGAGGGGAGGTTGTAATACCTGGATTCTTATCAAATCTCCCGGATCCTTATCGGAGTGCTTTCGGATCGCTTTTGTGGGTCCTGAGTTGAGTTTTACGATCCATGTGGATTTTTCTCTCGTACAAGTTACGGAATCCCGTGGTGAGTTTATTTCTCAGTTTATCGACTCGAGGATGCTACAGTTGTGATGTACTCTGTGAGAGGATCGTTTCGGCTATTTTTTCATATTTTTCTGAATTAGTCCATTTTCGGGCCAAAAATCGAATTTTCGAAAATTAGGAAAATTCCTATTTTCCTTTCCTTTTTCTTTTCTTTTCCTCTCTCTTTTCCTTCATTCGCGCACGGCGCGCCCTCTCTCTCTCTCGTTCTCTTCCTTCTCACCCTCTCTGCTCCGGCTGCAGACGGAGGAGGTCCGTGGGTGAGGTGGCGTCGGCGTGGAGCTGCTGTGTTGCGTGATGGTGCGAGGATCGGAGCGTGGTGGGCACGATCCCGATCAGTGGATTCAAAGCAGACGAACGGGCTCGTGAGACTGTTTTCGGCGCGGTTTAGTCGCTTCGGCGCTCGGAATCTTTGGTGGAGGTAGGGAGACGGATCACCTACTTTTTCTCTATGTTCCCTCGCAGTTTCACACCGAACGGTGTGCATACGAGTGGGTTTCGTCCAGTTTCGGGAAAAGCATGCTTCGGGGGTGTGCGTCGGGTTCGCCGGAAAATGGCGACAGTTTTCGACTAGATTAGTTTCATTGTGACCCCCAACATGTTAGCGTTCCTGATCTGCTATTTTTATCGTGATTGGTTGTCATTTGGGGCCGGTACGAGCCCGGGAACCCCAGTGACCCAATTAGGGTCTATTCGTTGGAATCGCTCGTTTCTTGTGATTGAGCTATTGCATGTGTTCCTTCTAGGCTGTGGAAGGTGTTTCTCGTCGATTAGGACTGTTTCCCCGTCATTTAGACACGATTGGGGAGTGGAACGGCCGAGATCAGCCATTCCCCTGGTTTTCCCGCCGTATCGTGCTAGCGGTCGTTTCAGAGACCGCTACTGGTCTCTGGCGGCCCCTCGATGGACCGTCACACTCTATAGTGTGTCGGTTAGTTCAGGTCGGTTTAGGCTGGTGGCCTAAACTTAGACCGCCTCTTGCTGTGGCGGACCTATGGTGGACCGCCAAGCTCCGTCCGTGGTTCCTCGATTTTATTGTAAGTCAGTTGGCTGAGCGGTCGTACGATAAACCGCTACGCCTGCTCTAGCGGCCCTTTCTTAGACCGCTATGGATCGTTGATGTTAGTCAACGGGTTAAGTCGGTTGGCCTTGGCGGCCCAACCTTTGTGCGTCTCTTCGTTGTAGCGCGCCTTTCTTAGGCCGCTATAGTCCGGTTGTCTTAGGTCAATAGGTTAAGGCGGTTAGTGCAGCGGTTTACTCTTGGACCGTCTAGTCCGTGTAGCGGGTCTATATTAGACCGCCTTGGTGGTTTGACCGAATAGGTCGGTTTATGGTTGACTGGGTTTAGCGGCATAATCCTTGACCGCTACAGTCCCCTAGCGGCCCATTCTATGACCGCTAGCGTATGTTCCTCCGCTTAACCCCTGCGTGTCGTTTCCTGATATTTTGGTTTCCAAGTGCCTCGGCTTGACCTCGTGGGTTGCCCATTGTCCCGTAGACGCCTTTTGATGTCCTATGAGGGCTATAACTAGGGCTGTCAATGGGCCGGGCCGGCCCGACAAGCCCCCGGGCCTGGCCCGATTTCGGGCAGGGTCGCAAGGTCATTTTCGGCCCGCGGACTTTTAGTCGGGCCTAAAAGCCCGGCCCGATTAGACCCGCGGGCCGGGCTCGGGCTTTGAGTTCGGCCCGCGGGCCGGCCCAGCCCGTTCTCTTTTTTTATTCTCACTTCAAATTTTAAAAATTATTTAGCTAAAATTATATTATTTTACTTAATTAGAAAATTTAAAACTCTCTTTTCACACAAATTATGTAATTACTGTCAAATTTTTAATTGATTTAGTGAGATTATAAGTTTTATAATATTAAATCTATTAATTTTTATTATTTTATTTAAGTTGTCGGGCCGGGCCGGGCCTTAGTCGGGCTTTGCATTTTTTACATAAGTCAGGCCCGGGCCGGGCTTGGGCCTTAATTTTGATGATTCGGGCCCGGGCCGACCTAAGCCCGGCCCGGGCCCGGCCCATTGACAGCCTTAGCTATAACCATGTTAAAAGGTAGATGGGCGTACTTTACTAGGTTTCTGTACTGCTTCCGAGTCATTATTTAGGTTTTGGTCAACCCGGTGAGACCCAGTGGTTGACAAGTAACCTTGTGTGTGTCTCGACTATTCTGGATAGCTTGAGACAGTGGTTCTGGATGCCTTGAGGTACTGTCCTACCTCAGTTTGTGTGTCCAGGTGCGTTGAGGGTCTTGGTGTTCCCTCAGGTCTCCGTGAGTCATTTTATACGGTTGTGTGGATCTGAAGATCCATTGTCGTTTTCTGTGGCTTAGGATTAGGCTGATTGGCGGTTCGTCACCACCGTCATGCGACGATCTTGACTCCGAGTCGTGAGACTCAAGGATCGTTGTGTCAGCAGGTCTAGTTGCCATGTCCTAAGTCTGGCGGCAGTTTTGGTATGCTGCCTTGGTGCTTCGTAGTATGCGTGACAGTGCATGCTAGCCTGTCTGTACTTCAGCACTTATGTTTTGGAGTCGTGTCTTGTGAGCCTCCACTAGTCGTAGCCTGACGACTCACGCGTTCCAGTGTATCGACCCACCTGGGAGTGGTGGTAGGGCAGCTCCCGATGTACGGTTTGTAGGATAGTTTCTGTGGGCTCCTGTGCTTGCAGTAGCGTCCTACTGAGGGAGAAAACTAGCTAGAGGCATGGCTCAAGGCATTGAACTTGTGTGTGCACACGTGGTCAGGGGCTTTTGGACGAACGCCGACGGGCGTGACCCTGACTAGTCACTCATTACTGAAGTTCCTGGTTCGGTTCAGTGAGTATCTCAGTCTCCGTCGTTCTCGACGTCCGTAGCGAGATACTTGCGGCACAGTGTAAGACGTCAGTGGACGCATCTGGCTGTTCTTCTAGTGAGGAGGTGCTTCCGTCACGTGACACGTGACTCCCGCGTTTCTCGCACGTCGTGACCTCTCCGAGTTAGTCTTTTCTTGTCCTTACCCGAGGTCAGTTGATGCGGGACGGGACCACGGACACGGCAAGCTAGCGGTCGTCCCTTAGCGAGGGAAGCGTCGGATGTGCGCGGTTGAGAAACCGGCAATGAGCTAGGGTGGTCAGCTCTCTTTTGCGCCCGGATCGGGTCACGGGACGGTCACTCTCTCACTCGCAGCAGTGATATGATAAATTAAAAGCGAGCTAGGTAACCCTACACATGCTCTCTAGCAGCGGCATAAACAAGCATATATAGAAATAAGCGGAATGCCAAGCAAGGAGCGAATACGATACCTCCACGCGCTCGGCGTGGCGAAGATGGCACCCGGCCGAAACTCGTACTCCCGGGAACTTAATACATTAAGATTACAGCAATACAAGTAAGCCCACTCCACGCAGGGAGGTAACGGGCGACACAAGGGGGCCCGGGAGGACCAATTCCGGGTTGACGGGTGGTTTCCGGGCACGGCTTCGGCTTCGCGCGTACTCGTGCTAGTGGGGCCCACGTGTGGACCGGAGGGGTCGTGTGGGACCTGATGCCTCCTTTGGTGTGGGTACACTTGGGAAGCGCTCCCCTAGGATGGCGAGTTGCTGGAACGACCGCCGGACGCCGGGCGGCCCTCGGACGACGCTCGCGGGAAACCGGCCACAAGTCTGCACTTGCTGTCTTCTCGCGCGCTGTCCGGCGAGATCGGCTGCTGTGATCAACCCCGTCGTCAGAATGCAACGAGATTGGCGCCGTTGGAAAGAGGACTCCAAATACTTCGACGTAGGGGCCTTCAGAAAAAATAATCAGATACGTATATCTGACTTATGGAATTTACACCCTTGCTGTAAACAGGCCAGAACTGCAGGGGCAGGTTCTGACTTCTCTGAAAATCACCGTTGACCGGTGGGAGGACCTTGGAATATGGAGATGAGTTCTTCAGAAAAGTTGAAGATCTCTGAGATAGAAAACCGGGACTATTTTTGGTTTTTGATTTGGATAGGAAATGGATTTTATGGGGTTTTTTGAGTGGACCTGGGTCGGATCTGGGACACTGTGGAAAAATTGCTCACAGGAATTGGTACGAAATTTGAAAAATACCTAGAGACCTTATCAAAAATTAAGAAAATTCATGGTGGTAGACATATGTGGACAGAAGTCTCAGTAATTTTTAGAGCCCCAACAAAATTCAAAACATGGGTCGAACAAGGTAGACTCAGAACTGTTGAACAGTAGACAGAACCTGGACAGAACTGAAATTTGAACTTGGACGAAAATCTAAAAATATCTAAAGGACGAATTTTTGCCTGAAATTTTTTGTGGAGGTAAGGGTTCAAGAGGGGAACCAACCCTGAAAATTGGAGCTTCAGAAGATGAGGGAAGAGAGAGAGACAATTCGGAGAAGAGTGGTCTGTCCAGAGTGGACAGAAAACCGAATTCGTTGGTGAAGACGCGTCGGCGGCGAGACGGCGGCGGCGGCGATCACCGGAGCTGCTTCAGAAGTTGGAGAGGATCAAGGGGGAGGGGATTACACTCTAGAAAGGGGCTGGAGGTGGAAGAACACCAGGGAGAGAGGGGAGAGGGGCGCAAGATCCAAGGAGGCAAATGCTCATTTCTTCTTCATTAATTCATTCAAAATGAAAATTACAACCTTATATAGGATGCCAACCAAACTCAATCTCAACCCTTGGATCTAGGGGTTTGGATTGGATGGCTGGGATACAATGAGAATCCCACATTGAATACATTAGTTTAATCAAATTGACCACATGTGTTCAAACTTGGTGTAATTCCATTCAAACACAACCTAACTACAACTACCAAGCCTAATAAGGCCAAAAGAGCATGCGCCCCCTTCTTGGGCCAAGCCCATTCTTGGGCCAAGAGCCACTCCAAATGGCATGCTAGGCATGGGCCATTCCCACTTTGATGGCCCATGAGAGGATGGAATCCCATTTGGGCTTTAAGAGCCTTAATGACCCACTTTGAAACCAAATGGCCCAATATGAAGGAGCCATCTTAAATGGACCTTAAACATGCTACCTAGTTATGGACTCTTCCTAGAAAGAGGCCCATTGGCTTAATTAAGCCTTACAAGGATGGCCCAAAAGAAGGAAATCAAAAATTACACACTTTCAAGCTAATACAACCCATAAAACACACCTATACAAGCTAATACACACTAATACAATCCATAAGCTCATGATGTCCTCATCAATTCTCCCCGGGTGGGAGAAACTCGACCCCGTCGAGTAGGGGTATGGCTGCTCGAGTACTCTGGCGGATCCGTCACCGTGCCAAGTAGCGCGGGTATGCTCCACTCCAAGTGATCGGCACCTGCTCGTTCCACATATACTCGATATGCGCACTGCTATGGCCAAAGGTGGTCACTCCGAAGGGGCACTCTCAACGGAAGGAAACAGTTTAAAGACTTACTAGGAATCACTGCTGAGTCCCTATAGGTGACTGATCCGGGTATAGAAGTAAACCGATCCCATACTCGTCAAGTGAGTCGACTCGCTTCACACTCATAAGAGAACGACACGAGCTTGCACAAGACACATGCAGACTCACCATGCACTGACACATGAATGAAAATCACACAAACAATCGACTCAAAATCACCACACAAACAAACCACACAAAGAAAACACACTGACTCAACTATGACCCTAGACACACCTAATGTTAGTCCGACCCGTACATGGGTGACAGCGGACCAGGACACCCGAATATGTGCCATGCATACACTAGATGTACTCGATGCTTGACGGAATGGATGACTCCTAGACACCCTAAGATGTACCAATCATGCATTGGCGACCTATGGGATTTGGGTGGGGAAGGACTAGGAGATCCAAAACTACCCTCGTCATCATCCCTAGATGTAGAGACGGCGTGCCGACTAGGCCGAGGGGTATGAGTGGAATAGTGAACTCTTCGGAAGAGGTGGAGAGAATGTGATAGCTCGGGAGCTTCACTAGTGGAGGGGTCAAAAGGGTCAAAGAAGGTATGACCCCATGAGGTGGGTTCCAACATGACATGGTCCCAATCGTGAAATTCTTGAAGGTGCGGGTGGTCACCTTCCTCCGTCATGGTAGATGGGACCGTGTATAGAAAATATGACTCCTCCCTCGGAAGCAAAGTCATGAAGTCGGGCTCATCCGGTAGCGGGAGAAGTAGAAGAACCTCCGTGGTGACACAACCCACGGTGCACTCGGAGGTAATGGACCCTATGGCCAGATGGGTGAAGCTAAGACTAGCGGGTTGGTCAAAGCCTCGGGCCAAAAGATGCGTCAACTCCCATTGTGAATCTAATCCCATGACAAGATCATCCAACGTATCAACATGGTGACGAGATCGAAATGTGGTATGGAATGAGTTGACCGGCACTAGTGGTAGTGTGGGGTCCATTGATGGGAAGGGATGTGGGACCAAGCCATCCTTGAGCCATCTAAGAAGTGGCTCGGCTATATAAAGTGTTCCCATAAGAAACACGGGTGGCTCGGGCTTTGGTAGTTCCCACTTTGATGGTTTCGAATGAAGACCGGAGGTAGATAACAATGGAGCATCCATGGGTGGTGGAGTAGCTTGTGTCCTTTCCCACCAATCCAAAATCATTTTCTTTATTTCCTCTAAGGAGCGAGTTGGAGGAGGGACCTTGGGGTGGACTAGCTCCTTAACTCTCGGCTCGGGTGTGGGCCTTGGCTCGGTTATAAGCGGGACTTCCACTCGGTTGGAGGTGCTTGAGTGGGTTGGGATGGGAGTGCCAAGGGGAGGTTGGTTGGTGGTGCATGGGCGGGCCACTAGATTGGGGTCACTTTGGTGGGCTTGGACGGCGGTGAAGGGGTGGGATTGGGTAGAGGTGTGGCCCACTTGATTGTGGGTGAGTTGGTGGGGTTGGTGAGTGGAATGACCCCCGTGGTTGGAGGTAGGTGGGCGGGGAACGTAGGCCCTCCTAAGCACTCTCTTCATTTCCCACCATGACTCGATGGGCCTTAGATTCCTATCCTCCCTCCAATATTTGATGTCCCTCCAAGTTGCAGCGGCTTCACCAAAAAGTCACCTTTTGGCAACATCAACTTGCATGGGCCCGTACATGATGTACACCTCGAAGTAATCATCCATAATGGCTTCCCATTCTAGATAGACACTCGGGTCATCGGACCCGTAGAAATCCCGGGTTTCGGGCCTCGTGGGGTGGTTCGGGTGGTCCTTCCATTTGAGATAGTATCGCCACCATCCGGGAGTTTGGGACTCCATGGGACACGGGGAAACTAGTGGGTGGCCATGCCGACACTCGGACCAAAACACTAGACACGACACTAAGTAATGCAAAGTTGGAATGCACTAACTAATGCACACTAAGGACCCTAGACGTAAACCAAGACTCGGTACGGGGCGGAGACAATCGACCCGAAGGTCACTCGCACAAGTGTGCGGCCTTCCCGATAGGCGTAACCTAACGGTCGGACAACACCTTTTTATATACCAAGTAAAGGGATGTATGCGACCCAAAAATGACTCTTTTTGTTGTTTTAAAAATGTGATGATCCTAAACACGACTTAGACCGACTAATGACTACATGACACTCTTTTTTTTTCTTTTTGACACCCTAGACTCAACTCGCTCTGATACCAAATTGATGCGGGACGGGACCACGGACACGGCAAGCTAGCGGTCGTCCCTTAGCGAGGGAAGCGTCGGATGTGCGCGGTTGAGAAACCGGCAATGAGCTAGGGTGGTCAGCTCTCTTTTGCGCCCGGATCGGGTCACGGGACGGTCACTCTCTCACTCGCAGCAGTGATATGATAAATTAAAAGCGAGCTAGGTAACCCTACACATGCTCTCTAGCAGCGGCATAAACAAGCATATATAGAAATAAGCGGAATGCCAAGCAAGGAGCGAATACGATACCTCCACGCGCTCGGCGTGGCGAAGATGGCACCCGGCCGAAACTCGTACTCCCGGGAACTTAATACATTAAGATTACAGCAATACAAGTAAGCCCACTCCACGCAGGGAGGTAACGGGCGACACAAGGGGGCCCGGGAGGACCAATTCCGGGTTGACGGGCGGTTTCCGGGCACGGCTTCGGCTTCGCGCGTACTCGTGCTAGTGGGGCCCACGTGTGGACCGGAGGGGTCGTGTGGGACCTGATGCCTCCTTTGGTGTGGGTACACTTGGGAAGCGCTCCCCTAGGATGGCGAGTTGCTGGAACGACCGCCGGACGCCGGGCGGCCCTCGGACGACGCTCGCGGGAAACCGGCCACAAGTCTGCACTTGCTGTCTTCTCGCGCGCTGTCCGGCGAGATCGGCTGCTGTGATCAACCCCGTCGTCGGAATGCAACGAGATTGGCGCCGTTGGAAAGAGGACTCCAAATACTTCGACGTAGGGGCCTTCAGAAAAAATAATCAGATACGTATATCTGACTTATGGAATTTACACCCTTGCTGTAAACAGGCCAGAACTGCAGGGGCAGGTTCTGACTTCTCTGAAAATCACCGTTGACCGGTGGGAGGACCTTGGAATATGGAGATGAGTTCTTCAGAAAAGTTGAAGATCTCTGAGATAGAAAACCGGGACTATTTTTGGTTTTTGATTTGGATAGGAAATGGATTTTATGGGGTTTTTTGAGTGGACCTGGGTCGGATCTGGGACACTGTGGAAAAATTGCTCACAGGAATTGGTACGAAATTTGAAAAATACCTAGAGACCTTATCAAAAATTAAGAAAATTCATGGTGGTAGACATATGTGGACAGAAGTCTCAGTAATTTTTAGAGCCCCAACAAAATTCAAAACATGGGTCGAACAAGGTAGACTCAGAACTGTTGAACAGTAGACAGAACCTGGACAGAACTGAAATTTGAACTTGGACGAAAATCTAAAAATATCTAAAGGACGAATTTTTGCCTGAAATTTTTTGTGGAGGTAAGGGTTCAAGAGGGGAACCAACCCTGAAAATTGGAGCTTCAGAAGATGAGGGAAGAGAGAGAGACAATTCGGAGAAGAGTGGTCTGTCCAGAGTGGACAGAAAACCGAATTCGTTGGTGAAGACGCGTCGGCGGCGAGACGGCGGCGGCGGCGATCACCGGAGCTGCTTCAGAAGTTGGAGAGGATCAAGGGGGAGGGGATTACACTCTAGAAAGGGGCTGGAGGTGGAAGAACACCAGGGAGAGAGGGGAGAGGGGCGCAAGATCCAAGGAGGCAAATGCTCATTTCTTCTTCATTAATTCATTCAAAATGAAAATTACAACCTTATATAGGATGCCAACCAAACTCAATCTCAACCCTTGGATCTAGGGGTTTGGATTGGATGGCTGGGATACAATGAGAATCCCACATTGAATACATTAGTTTAATCAAATTGACCACATGTGTTCAAACTTGGTGTAATTCCATTCAAACACAACCTAACTACAACTACCAAGCCTAATAAGGCCAAAAGAGCATGCGCCCCCTTCTTGGGCCAAGCCCATTCTTGGGCCAAGAGCCACTCCAAATGGCATGCTAGGCATGGGCCATTCCCACTTTGATGGCCCATGAGAGGATGGAATCCCATTTGGGCTTTAAGAGCCTTAATGACCCACTTTGAAACCAAATGGCCCAATATGAAGGAGCCATCTTAAATGGACCTTAAACATGCTACCTAGTTATGGACTCTTCCTAGAAAGAGGCCCATTGGCTTAATTAAGCCTTACAAGGATGGCCCAAAAGAAGGAAATCAAAAATTACACACTTTCAAGCTAATACAACCCATAAAACACACCTATACAAGCTAATACACACTAATACAATCCATAAGCTCATGATGTCCTCATCATCAGTGCTGCGTGGTATGCACGATGATCCAGTCGTGTATGCGTTTGCGCTTAGGGAGCGTGCACGATAATCCAGTCGTGTAGGCTTTAGTGTTCCGTGTCTGTCTAGATCTCTTCTAGGCCTTTACCCGTTTCCGTAGGCCTTAGCTTTAAGGCTGGTGTCTTGTCGACGGATCGATAACTCCTGACTTTGTGAGATCAGGGTTCGCCCTTCTATCGTTGTTTGGAGTAATTAGGGAGCCGAGGTTTGTTCGGCAACCGTGTTTTGTTCGGTACCGCTTTTCCCTTTTCCTTTAGCTATTCTACTCCTTCCGTTACGACTTTCTTTTATAGCTTTCTAGTTGTAGTTTAGCTTTTCCTGAGTTACTACTATTACAGTTTTAGCTGTTGTTCCGTGTTACTGCGTTGTTTTCAGTGGGGATCCGCATGACCCCTACTGAGCCAGTGACACGAGGCTCACCCCTACTTTTCAAGTGTGGTTATCTCTGCTTCCTTCGCGGTTCCTGATGTGGTGTGCTCATCGTTGCTAGCGGTTCCTGCGTCGGGCTTCCCCCGACCTCAGTGTACGTTTTTCTTTCTGTTGGATTATACTTGTCTTTCCTTTGGATTGGACTCTGATATAATTGTTAATCTAAACTGTTAATTAAAAAATAATTTTATTTCTGCTACTTTAGCAACCCTGATTAATGAAATTTAATTGCTTACTGTTATATCTGCGACTTCAATGTACTACATGACAATCCTTTTATCCCTTCGGAGCTTTACAGCTCTTAGGAGGCTTCACGGGTTCCAAGTGGTATCGGTTCTACTCGGTAATCCTATCGGGTATATCTGGTATCCAGAGTCCGAGTCATCACAGACACAGTCTCTGATCAGGCATGTTCTCAAACATAATCTGAACGCGGTTTGAAGACATGCCGCGTTCAATACAGACTCAATAGATCGCAGATAGAATCTCGTTCTATCTTTCCAAAGGCCGGTTCACATCCTACACAGTAGGACGTGAATTCCAATGGTTTTCAGAGTTTTTAGGGTATAATTTGCTCGGCGTCCTGTGGGAATCCTAAGCTCGCGGAGACTTACAGAGACCTTAATGAAGAAAGTTCTAGTCCGACGAAAGGAGTATCTGGCGAAATGTTCTAACTTCACCAAGAATTGTGTTCCTATTAGTCTACCAGAAACAATGAACCGGCGGTAGTTTAATATCACCGGAGTGACACAACCCTCAAAGCAATTATACAAGTTATATCATATGATAAAATCATGAAATTGCTTAATCAATATACTAGCATGTGAGAACGTTTAAACCATGCTATGAGATGAACATTTTTAGGTTAACGGGAAGTCCTCTACTCTTTTATCATACTAAGAACAATGAAGCTATGATGAGACATGGAATAAAGAGGAAATATGAACATGGACCATGAACGTAGGAAATTAAGATTTATATACATTCCCTATTAACTTTAGTTGGTTCAGATGACGTGCAAACATGCAAACATGCATCTAGACTCAATAGCGCTAACCTAGCATGCTGGAAAGACATTAGGGTTTCTGGAAACCCGTGATAGAACGCGATCGATAGAAGCACAGTGATCAGAAAGAACGAGGTCAGTCAGGGCACCGCGATCATTACACAAATAACTAAACAAAAATATAAAATACATGTTGAACGTAGTTTATCGGGGAATTGTGATTAGAACGCGATCTCTGCTAGGGCCGCGTTCACATCCAGAATGGTGTTTCCGGCAAAACCAGACACATCTCGACTCAATCATGAAATGCATATAATATGTTCATTGGAAATTGGGGAAAATGATCCTAAATCAATGGAGACATACATGGCAACATTTTTGATGCATTGATTAGGGGTTTGGCTTGAGAGAACACCTACCTTAAGTTGCTCAAAGGAAGAACAAAGGAAAAATGCAAAGAACACAAAGAACACCTCTTAAATCCTCGATTCCTCCTCCTAGATTGCTCCTCCAGTGTCCACAAACCTTTTCCCACGTACTAGGGTTGACTAGGGAGGCTATGGGGTCAGTTTTATAGGGGTTAAGGCTCTTAAGAATCCTAATTAGAGTTAGGAAACCTAGATAGGGAAGAACTCTAAAAAAATATGTTTTTATCTATATCTAGTGTTGTCCCCATCTTATCTAGTTTGAATTAGGGTTAGGATTTCTGTAGGGAAGGACCTAAATATTATTGATTTTGATTTGGGATCCAATTGATGAAGTTTTAGCTTGTTTAGCCCATTTAGATTTAAGGTTTTCCTAAATTACAAATTTTAGTCTTTTATTCCAAATTAACCCAATTAGATTCATCTTTTAGCCCAATCAATCACTAGATATTAGCCCACGTCAAGCTATAGAATTTTCAATTTATTTAGCCCATTACAATGTTATGAAAATTAGCATTTCTATTAGGCCCATATTACTATTATACAAAAGTTAGCCTATTTCATTAATTACAATTATCACCAAAATTCTTATTTTATATCAAAAGTATCATGTGGAATTTAACCTCTATTTTTATCTAAGGAAACATATTTATTCGAACAGTAAACTTATTTAAATCCGGATTGCAATGATGTAGTCTTGTTAATGAAATACAAGATTTTCCTTCAAAATTACTTGTTATCATATTATAAAAATATCGGCTAAAGAACATAGTTGATTAATTGAATTAAATCTGGCAATTATAATTCCTCAGTCTATTTATGTATTTGTGACCATTTTTAAAAGAATAAAATATTATCATAACATTTAGATGAAAATACCATTAAAAGTTATTAATTAAATATCAATTTCTTTTCACATCTGGAGTGCAATATTATAAGTTCATTCCCTTTACTTTGCCTATAATCTTACCAATTATTTTTACATTAGCACTCAACTATTAAATCTCTTGTTATTTATAACCCACTCGATCGATTAATTTGATCTAATTAAGTTTCCCTTTAATCTATCGTTTCTTGATTTAACAAAATCTTAAATCAATTATTTATTTACCATATTTATTCACATGAAATTTATCTAAATGTAATTTATTTAAGCAATTATAATATTAATCTTTTCTATCTTAATTATATATATATATTTAATCCTTATTAATTAATCGGGGTATTACACCCTTTTCCACTAAAAAGAATTTGATTATCCAAATTCACGTGACATTCTTTTCCAAAGAAATTTCTCAAGATTATACCGTGACTACTAATTATCTAAATGTAATTTATTTAAGCAATTATAATATTAATCTTTTCTATCTTAATTATATATATATATATATATATATTTAATCCTTATTAATTAATCGGGGTATTACACCCTTTTCCACTAAAAAGAATTTGGTTATCCAAATTCACGTGACATTCTTTTCCAAAGAAATTTCTCAAGATTATACCGGGACTACTAATCACCGAAATAAGCATGCTAATATTAGAATTCTAAGATCTAAGATAAATGAAAAGATATAAGCTAAAGGTTAGGAACGAGGGATACCTCCTATTGATCCTTCTTCTTCGATGGAAGACTCGGGCTCCTTAAATGCTTGCTTCGGTCTATCTTGATTCTTTACTTTACCCTGCGAGAGTTGGACATGACAAATGGCTATCCTATGGTCTTTGCTTTCACACCGAAGGCATGCTCCCGACTTCCTCCAACAGTTCTCCAACCGGTGACCAACTTTAAGACAATGAGGACACCTTTCTTATGACGAATCTTTTCCTTTCTTAAACTTTTTATTATTCCGAGATTCTTTTCCTTTACCACCACTAACTCTCTTTCTTCCAATCACAACATGCCTCTCCTCTTTTGCTCTTTTACCATCCTCGACCGCATCCTGTAACAATTGAACTCTTCTAATTAAATCAGCATAAGCCTGAATATCTACCAACATAACCTGAGGAACGAAACTAGACTTCAATTCCTCCATAGACTTCTTCGCTTCCATCTCAGCTAAAGCCTACTCCTGCAGAATAACTACAAAAATTAATAATCTTATGATTTTTGTTTATCTTGTCTCTTTTAAATTTGTAAATACATTTTATTACTTAACCCAAGACACTACCAAATGTCACCGGGTAACAAGAAACGACACAATCATAGGACCTAATACTCAAGACAACCTAAATTTATGACCAAGAACCTAGGGTTTAAACAACTTAGGCTAGGATATCACAACTGTCACGTCCCGAACCAATAACAGCGAAAACTACTTGGAACATGGTAGATAACAGTTATGTCAATTAGAATACTAGAAAAAATAAACCTCAAAAATAAATAAAATAAGGCCAATTTAGATAAAAATATAATTTCATTAACAATTAAAAAGTCATTATTACAATTTCTTGACTCAATTTGAAATCCAAAAGAAAACTAAAAATAAGACTCACTATACAACTAGACTCAAAAAAAAATAACAAAAAGACTCTGGTCTTCTACGACTCCAAGCATTCTCGATCACTCTTTGCCTATCCCATCTGAGTAGATTTCATTTACTTTATTACCTGAAAAATGTTAAGAGAACTGAGTGAGCAAAAATACTCAGTAGGAATTACATCTCTATTGCCATGCAAAATATAAGTAATTAATATCTTTCGATATGCAGTGTGTCTATATGCCGATCGATATAAAACCATGCACTAAATTAAGAGACAATCAAGGACACATGATGGCATGATCAATGAGAGAGAGAAATTCTAGAAGTACGAGACAATTCAAATATCAAGGAATAGTTGACAATGAAATAGATTATGAGGGAATCAATAACAAGCTATCATGGTATATCAATGATTTGAACGTTATAATGAACATAACATTTGAATTGGCCCAATAACATTAGAGTTCCAATAATAATTTACCCATACCGGGTCAAGAATAATCCTATTATATCAATCAATCAATTCGACCATTCATTCAATCATTCATTTGAAAATGTCTAGCATTAATCTTCCGTTGGGTAGGTGCAATGCCAACACCCCATTTGATCAATACTCTCGCGGTTAATGAGTAATTCAGGTGTTCCTCCCAGGACCTAACCGGACTCTATCACACTGGCATTAAGGTTGATTGGACCATATGTCCCAATCCATTAGACAATTCCATTCATTCATTAGCGGCCAATGAATCCAAAGAAGTTATGTTACAATAATATGAAAGAAGTCAAGGGACTATAGGTCATTGCAATATCAAGGATTTCATTGAAATGCGAACTAAGTTTAGAACTTAGATCAATCTCATGGAGAATTTCCAATAAAGTCAAGTTTAAGATACACGACTCTTAATAATAACCCCAAAGGCGTCAGGGATAATGAGGAAATATGCCAAGCATGATAACCTCGGACTTAGGGACATGTAGGCACTCAATCATTGCAAAAACTTGATCATCGGAAACACTGGGTTTAACGCGGTCGGTCAGTAGGCCGCTTTCTGATGAATGTGGTGAGGGTGGAAACTGCTTTCAGAGATGAACGTGGTCAGACCGAAGGTCGCGATCCACTCAGGGGTTGGAAATGACATGGTCTCTGATCAGGCGCCTTCTCAAGCATAACTTCAACGCGGTTTGGAGACAAGCCGCATTCAGTACAGACTCAATAGATCGCAAATAGAATCTCGTGCCATCCTTCTAAAGTCCGATTGAATCCTATCATACACAGTAGGACATAGATTCCAATGATTTTTAGGGTTTTTAGGGTACAACCTGCTCGGCGTCCTAGTGGGAATCTCAGACTCGCAGAGACTTTCGGCGGCCTCAATGAAGGAAGTTCCAATCCGACGAAAGGAGTATCCAGCAGAGGGTTCTAACTTCACCAAGAATTATGTTCCTATCAGTCTACCAGAAACAATGAACCAGTGGTAGGTTAATATCACCAGAGTGACACAACCCTCAAAGCAATTATACAAGTTATATCATATGATAAAATCATGAAATTGCTTAATCAATATACTAGCATGTGAGAACGTTTAAACAATGCTATGAGATGAATCAATTTTAGGTTATCAGGAAGTCTTCTACCCTTTTATCATCCTAAGAACAGTGAAGTTATGATGAGACATGGAATAAAGAGGAAATATGAACATGGACCATGAACGTAAGAAATTAAGGTTTATATACATTCTCCGGTAACTTTAGTTGATTCAGATGACGTGCAGACATAAAAACATGCATCTAGACTTGAGGAGGGTAAAATCAGGTCGGCCCATGTAAGGCCCAATTCTGCCTGACCCATTTGGGCCCACGGTCTACAACGCGCTTAAAGACCCTCGACAGTCGTGGCCCGTCACAAATGGCCCATGACGATTGAGCCTCGGATTCGATAGCGCAGGAAGGGCTTCGACTTAAGCGCAACGGCCGCCGGATGACCCTCCGACGACCGAACATTGCCCCCCACGACATCGGCCTTAACGCCGCTAAGGGCGAGCAAGCCCCACGGGCGCAGTAAGACTCGCCAGAGAACCGTTCGACTCCAAATGAACATGCCCTCAATGGGAAACCCCCCACGATCGCGGGGAACGTTACTCCACGAATGGCGTCCTTCCCTGTTAAGGGATAGGCTCCATCCTCCAGGGCAAACCCCTATAAAAGGGACATCGACGAACAAACACCAACATGGTCAATTCCACCAAGAAAACTCCCAGAGAAGTCAAGAGGAAACATGTTAGAGAGAGCTCCACATCTTGATGCTACTGAGGAGGTCTCGACCATCCACCTGCGGAGAGAGCAACCCTTCCGAGCACCCTTACGGCCCAGTGAGCACTCGTTAAGTGGTCACTGGCAACGGCGAGCAGTCATCCGGAAGACCAGCGGCTCCCCCGGGCCTACACAGATGATCTCCTACTCCATCTTTTCACCTACTCTTCTTCTTTCTCTATTCAATTCAGTGCTGGCTTAAGTATTGGAGGGTTGTCCCCTGGGGTAACGCCCATGGCTCCTTCTGACACCCTTCTTCCACGAGTGTCAGGCGGTCTTCCCCGATAAATAAATAGAAAAGTGTGGTACGAGAGCTAGAGATCAGTTTTTTGCCTCTACACTTTTTGACGTCATATGTGGGAACCTCGGTCAAAAAGCCAATGGCACCTCGTGAGAGTCTCCGCTACGCCAGTAATAGGGGGCGCGTTCTCACCAAAGTCCCAATTCCCATCGTGGATCACATGAAGCTTCTTCCTCTACCCGTCCACGCTAGGAAGTTACTGCAGACGATCTCACCGAGTTACGCCAGCAGATCCAGGCCCTGACGGGACTGTGTCAGGATCTCTTGAATAGACCCGCGGACCCCCAGCGCATCCTGTCGGAACGACCTCAGAACGGGGGGGCTCAAACTGTGGTGAACTCCCGCCAGGTACGAGAAGCCTCCCACCTCTCCGCCACACGAACCCGACGACCGCGCAGCTCGCCCGCACCAAGAGTGCGGAGTCCATTGCACTCCAACCCGGAGATGGACCGGCGGCTCCAACGCATCGATGAGATCGAAGACAAGGTCCGTTATTTAGACAACGTCCTACTCGCCGCCATGACTCGCGGCCTCATCGACGATGATCATGACTTCCACGCCCCTTTTTCTAAGGAGATCATGGAAGCCCCCATCCCACCGAAGTTTCAGTTGTCGTCGTTCACCCCCTACGACGGCACCACCGACCCGGCCGACCACATGCATAGTTTCGAGTCCAACTTGGTGTTCCACCAGGCCTCGGATGCTGTCAAATGCCTGGCGTTCGTCACCACCCTCCAGGAGAACGCCCGGACTTGGTTCGAGTCCTTGCTGGCCGGGACGATCACCTCCTTCTTGCAGCTAAAGAAGTTGTTCAAGGAGAACTTCATTGGCTGCCGCAAGGAAGCCAAGTCTGAGGTGAGCTTGCTCGCCATCAGGCAAGGGTGGGAGGAGACCCTCTGGGACTACGTGTCCCACTTCCGAGCAGAGGCACTCCGGATCCCTCGCCTCGACATCAGCATCGCCACCACCGCTCTCACTCAGGGAACCTGGGATTCGATCCTCACGCGATCGCTTGGGGTCGAAGCCCCAACAACCCTTATGGACCTCCTCGCCCTGGCACAGAAGCACGCCAGGTGAGAGGAGAACATTGCGTCCCTTGGCCGCGCGCGACCGGATCGGCCCGACTGCAAAAGATCTGCCGAGTCATCTCAGGAAGGACAGGGCAAGCGAGAGGGGCGAGACCGGGATCTCCGCGACCACCCTGAGAACAAGGATAGGGGCAACTACCGCCACAACATGCCCCTCACGGCTCCACCCGACCAGATCCTCGTGGAGATCGGTGAGGAGCCCTACCTCAAGTGGTCCCCGAAGATGAAATCCAACCCGAGGACGAGGAGCAAGAAGAGATACTGCCGCTTCCACCGCGACCATGACCACGACATCACCGACTACATCCAGCTCAAGGATGCCATCGAGGACCTCATCCGACGAGGACTCCTCGATAAGTTCATTGCCAAGGCCGAGGAGAAGCGACAGCACGAGTGATCCCCTCCGCCACTCGATAACCGACCCAACGGGAAGGAGATCATGATGATCTCTGGAGGGCCGGCCGCGGGAGGCGATAGCTCGAGGAGGCCTCGATGGTACGCGTCAGCGATCAACACCGTGGAGCGAGGCAACAGTAGCCACCGAGAGACTATCGCCCGGGAGCACCTCAAGGACCCCATCGTCTTCTTAGACGAGGATCTAGAAGGTGTGACCACTCCCCACTCTGACGCTTTGGTGGTCTCGGCCACCATTAATCAATGTACCGTCCGACGTATTTTAGTTGATAATGGAAGCGATCTCGATGTTATTTCTTACGACTGCTTAGTACTCATGGGTGTGGATCTATCCCTGATAACACCACTACACACACCTCTGTATGGGTTCTCTGGCATGACCGTCCTCCCGGAGGGACGCGTCTCGTTGCCTATCACGTTCGGGACCGCACCTAAGCACGTGACGTTCCTAGCGGACTTCACCATAGTTCGCGGGATGACATGATACAATGCCATCATAGGGCGAGGCATCCTCAAAAGCCTCCGTGGCGTCCCCTCCTCTTATCATCAAAAGCTGAAGTTCCCCACTCCTCGCGGGGTGGGAGAAGTCTGAGGAGACCAGAAGGAGTCCAAGAGGTGTTATCTAATATCCACACGCGATCGACGAGCCGAGGAAGCCCCGCCCGAGAAGAAAGCAAGGACCGAAGATCCGGGTCCGAGCACGAGCATCCCAGCGGAGGACCTGTACCTCATCCAGGTGGGGGAAGATCTGAGCAGAACGTTGAGGATCGGGGATACCCTGTCTGAGCAAGAGAAGGAAGCTTACACCAACTTCCTCATAGCAAACCAAGACGTGTTCGCCTGGTCCGAGGATGAGCTCCCCGGAATCCCATCAGAGATCATCACGCACCAACTAAAGTTGGACCCGAACTGTCGCCTGTAGATCTATAGAAAATCCACTTCAATTATGAAAAGATAAGCACTAAAGGGGAAAGGGAAAAGAGAGAGAAATAGGGGAGAATGTGTTGATGCTAATATGGAGTGTGATCGCTAGAGACACGCGGGCCTCAAATCAATATAACAATAAGAAACATGGAGGGATCGCGAAGAATACCTTTTGAAAGCGTGGGAGATTGTGAATGTCCACCTTCTTTTTCTATCGACCGACCGATGTAGAGAGTTTTTCCTTGTATGATTACCCTTGCAAACAAAGAAAACAACAACCAACAAAGAAATATATGGATTAGAAATATGGTGTGTGTAGCATCAAATCCTAATAAAGATAAGCATGAAGAACATGAAATAGAACACACCTTGTTGGTGTTGGCTTTAAACCCCTATGTAAAGGGTGGATAAAAATGATGTAATGATAAAAGGGAGGGTGCAAGTGTTACACTAAGGAGGGTCTCAATGTTGAGATGGAGGGAATAAAAAGAGAGGAAAGACCATGATACATGAACTAGATGAAATGCATGAAAGGAAATAAAGAGAGAAAGGGAAAGAAGAAGGCTTATTGATTTTTCAATTGGGACTTCAACATAGCATCAAAGGAGGAAGAAGATCTCCAAGAGGATGAAGCTTTAGGCGTATGAGAGTCCTCTTCCTTAAGCCTCCGATCTAACAGTATCTCCCCTTAGTTGATTGTTGAAGCCTTCAACACAAGGGAGAGAGAGATCCTATTTATAGGACCAAAATTCGGAGTTTAATCTAAGGGAAATTAGGAAATCAACTTTTAATTAGATTTGAAATAGTATCTTCCATGTCTAAGTGTCCCTTCAACCATAGAAAGTCTTAGGACCCTTTCTCAAATAGAAAAGGAGTTCAAAACGGAAAAAGAATGAGATTCTGCTCGGGTTCAAAATTTTACAAGAAAAGGCGTCCACCACAGTGATCGCTAATAGGACTAAAGTCGGGGCTACAACTATAAATCCAACACACATGCATGCATGGCCGACTAGCTCCCTTACGTCAAACTTGGAATTAAACCACTTTAATAAGAACGCTGCACCTTTGACATCGACACGTTCCTCCGCAAGTGTTTAATTTCAATCATGATCTCCATGCAATACGCATGCGTAGACTAATCTAAATATATAACGACCAACATCGACCTGTTCTAACATTTGTCGACAGCTATGTGACATGTTTATATGTCCCTTACGGTACCGTCAAATCCATGGACACACGCACGAGCTCACACGACGCGCTCATTAGTCATTACACTTGCAATTAAGTGGACGGATTTGGACATATGGATCGACATGCTTGGGATTGATGTCGCCGTCTTTTTTAAGATACATATCAGAGATATTTTTGATAATACAATAAAAATAAGGAGATAAATATAAATATGATATTTTATAGGGTATAAATATAAAAATTCCTTTCATTTACTGATCCTGTAGGCTTGGGAGAGAAGATCCTCTTTATTGTTATTATTATTATTCTCTTCATACGAAATTTATTCTCTTTCTCCAATATGAATTTTCTGTTCGTAGCATGGTTGATGGCTTAGGTCAAGTGTAAATTTTTGGAGTAATGCCCCCAGATGTTGCTTTGCCTATATGGGCTTCATGAGGCACACGTTCTGGGCCGGCCATGGACGCCCCTATGTTGAACAAGTAGCAGACTTTGGGTTAAGCCTATTCAATATAGACATGCTTAACTGTCATTTGGATGGAATACCCTTTGAACAGGCCTCGCGGTCAAGGAAAGTGAAAGCGATCTGGATTGACCGTCCACAGATTGAGCTTGTACAATAAATAACTAGCTCCGCCCGGTCCATAAAATGCCAGGCATCTCCAACTATTTTCACTGGACATCTCTTATTATCTCTTCGAAATTCCCTTTGTGGCGGCCTTCATAAATAGATTCATAGACCAGCTAGTAAAGCTTCCAAAGAAAAGATCCAACACATGAAAGAGAAGGTTCCTCCTTCCATTTCTAAACTCTCTCTTTCAATGATAATGTAGTCAAGAATCACTCGAATCCATTTCCCCTGGATGACGTTCACAAAAGCCGGACAGTTTAAGTTCATCTCCATAAGACAAGAGAACACCAAAAATGGTTAGCGAAAGCAGAAATCCCAGTACATCAGGTCCCATCACCAATAATTGCCGCATGAACATGCACCATCGTTGAAGTGATGAAACCTCCTACCATCTCTAACAACAATCACTCTCCCGACCACCTTGGACAGAAACATGATTGCAGCATGGCAATCTCCACAGATCCTCAAATTTTTAAAAACTCTAACAGGAGCCCCAGATGGCAGCTTAAGAAGTCCGTATGCAACTGCAAGCTTCTCACTGTGAGTAGATAAGACATATTCCTTCTCCCCAGACTCTACATCGTGCAAAACAAACTTCGTGTCAGGCACATAGCCCAACTTCCTCATCTTTGCTCCAACCATGTTGAGGAAACGGTATATCTCACACACATCAGGATGCGCTGTATCATTAACAAGGAATACATGGACCTTACTGGCGACTTCAATCCAGCTGCATCCAGGCTCTTTCTTCACCTGGCGTTCCTTCATCAACTTCCTTACTCTTGCAACATCATCCCACCGACCTGCTGAAGCATACATGTTAGATAACAGGACATAGGTGCCATCATGCTGTGGGTTCAACTTGAAGAGCTTGTCTGCTGCATGGATTCCAAGATTCATATCCCCACGTATGCGGCTAGCTGACAGGACTGCCTCCCATATTGGCAGACCTGGTTCAAAGGGGAGTGACTTGATCATATCCATTGCTTGTGTAACCTGCCCAGCCCTGCCTAACAAAGCAATTACTTGAGCATAGTGATCTTCTCCTGGATTCATACCATAGTCATGCTGCATGAGACTAAAGTACTGTAAGCCTTCGTCAACTAAACCAGTATGATTGCATGCTGATAGAACTGTAAGGAATGTTATTCGGTCAGGAGAGATACCCTCTTGCAACATATGTTCAAATAGTTCAACTGCTTCGTTTCCTTGCCCATGCTGTCCCAAAGCTGCAACCATTGCATTCCAAGATACGCTATCTAAATTAGGCATCGTAAGGAACACAATATCAGCAGCCTCCACAGCACCACACTTGGCATACATTGTCAAGAGTGCATTTGCAGCTGAGTTGCTTGCTTCATACCCAGAACGGATGAGTTGTGAATGCAGCTGACAGCCATGTTCCAGTGCACCTAGGCCAGCACATGCAGCAAATGCACCCGCAAATGTATAATCACAAGGCTGGAATCCCTCACTTTTCATGCTACTAAATAGCCTCACCCCTTCTTCTCTAAACCCACTCTGTGCGAGCCCTGAGATTATCACTGCCCATGCCAGCTGATTTTTACATGGCATGCTGTCAAAAACCTCCCGTGCATCAGTAATGCGCCCCAAATCCACATAGCCTGACAATATTGCATTCCAAGAAACAGAATCTTTTGCCCTAATCCTGTCAAAAACCCTCTGTGCACAATCAATCTCCCCACATCTGGAGTACAGTGTGACCAGTACATTATCGACAGGCAATGCCGTCTCTGGCACAAATTCATGCCCTGCACGTATGATCCGAGCATGCACGGATTTACCATGCTTGAACAGCCCAGAATTTGCACATGCACTTATGACACTAGTATAAGTGAACTCGTCCATTGGCACTCTATCCAAATGCATCTTCCTGAACAAGTCCAGCGCCTCCAAGAAGTGACCGTGATGCACATACCCCGAGATCATGGCATTCCAAATGACATCAGACCTCTGCGACATGCGGTCGAAAAACCGCCGCGCACCATCAAGGTCATCAAGCCGTGTATGCCCGACCAGGATCGTGGTCCACGTCAGCTCGTCCCTAGCTGGCATTGCGTCAAATACTTTTCGAGCACATATAGCTGCATCCGGGGAGGACGCACACTTGAAGTAGAGTGCAATGAGAGCATTCGAAACAGATGTCACAGACTCTGACCCGTACTTCACCAAGGCCGCATGGAGCTGCCCGCAATGGTGGAGACCGACCCCCGGCACGGAAGCTGCAGCACTCAAGATGCCAGTGAAGGTGTAGTCATCGGGGCACAGACCACTTCGAAGCATCCCACAAAAGACCTCCACTGCAGGGGTCCCCTCGCCGGTCCGGGAATACGCCGATATCATCGCATTGTAAGAGACGACGTCGCGGATACCCTGAGGCATGTCGTCGAACATTTGCCGCGCGCTTTTGAGGTCCCCGGAGTTGGCATAAGCGACGAGAAGGCTCGTCCGGGCCACGACGTCCGGTAGGGGTGTGGCATCGAACAGCCGGCGGGAAGATGCAAGGTCGCCGGACTTGGAGTAGAGGTCGATGAAGCGGTTGCGGATGTGGCTGCGGGGTACGAAGCCGGAGGTGAGGATGCAGGCGTGGAGTGCGCGGAGGCGGCGGAGGAGGCGGCGAGGGGAGGTGACGGCGAGGGGGGCGAGGCGGTTGAGGTGGGCGGCGTAGGCGTTGGCGAGCGCCGCGACGCCAGTGTGAGGGGCGAGGAGGAGACCCCCGGCGGCGGTGGCGGCGGCCCTCGTCATTCCTCATGGTCGAGAAGGAGGGGTTCCGGGATTTGCCACCGAGTTCTTCAGCTGCTTCATTGATTCGGAAAGTTACCGTTTTCCGGTGGCACGCGTCATGTCAAAATTTTGTTTTTGCTCGCTTCTTCTTCTTTGTTCTCTACCTAATTTTAAAAATAGATAATTAAAATATAAACGTATATTTGATACTTTGGAATTTTAGAACAATATCTTGTCTGTACGATCTTCATCGTCAGTCTTATCTCAATTATTTGAGGTCGACAACATGAATCATGTTTAGTTAAAGATTTATATCAAGTGTTATATTCATATTTAAACTTAAGAAACTAATGTCCTTCCTAATAATATCGTACTATCTCATTTTAGGTCTTCCTCGAACTATTTTATTAGTATCCACTAAGATTCAGTCACATCTTTTAACCGACGCTGAGTTAGCACGACGAAACACATGTTCAAACTACATGAGTCTATTTTCTCTTATTTTACTATCAATTGAGACTATCCCTAAATCCCTACAAACACACGTCTCTGTCTGATCATGCCAACAAACGACTAAGTAAGAATGCCGAAAATCATAACATCATAGCAAAAGAATGTGACATCGTAAGAAAGAATAATAATAATAATATGTGTCGCAAATAAATCAAGTTTGTAGGATATATTACTTCATAGGATAAGAGTAATCCTCCACCGGTCCAATTTTGATGTACGGTATCATAAAATGTCGCAAAATATCGCATCTCATGGACCATTGAAATATATATATATATAGACTTGGAGCTTTGTGATATCGCCGACGTCCAAAGGAATCGGCCCCTATGTTGAGGAAGTAAGCCCAAGTTTAGAGTGGACTTAGCCCAAGCTTATAATTATATAATGATTAATATAATTGAATTAGGGGTTCCATAACTCTATTTTTTTTCCTTTTCATCTTGACAGATTTTTTATTTCTATTTTCATTTCATAAGGAAATACGTACAACTAGGCCAACAGCGAACCAACTACCACATGTAGCGTACAAAGTATGATCGACATAAGCCAATGTATTTTTTTTAAATCGAGGAGAAGATAATCGGATTCAAATCAAATATCTTTTTCAAATAGAAAAAAAGGTGGCAAATCAACTGTACTAGACAACTGACTCCGTCTTGACATCCTTGTAAAGATATAGGATGAAAACAAAGGATCCCATCAAATCAGGGCACCGAACACAGAAAAAGATTAAGAGAAATGCTATTGGTCTATGTCATTGGCGCGTGGGTCTCACCCATTAAATTTCTTAAATGCTTCTTAAATGCTTATGTACACTTCCATCTCTTTGTCACTCTTATTTATGTATTTGTCACATTTAGATAGCTATTTTTCACATTTAGATACTTATTTGTCATCTTTAAATAGTATTAGAAGTCTCATTTATCGCCTCGGAAATATGCGAAAACTGACAGGAATTGACTCTTTGTCATCCTTAGATAGTTATTTGTCACCCTTAGATAGTTACTTTTCACCCTTAAATAACATTGAAAGTCTCATTCGTCGTCTTGGGAATGCGCAAAAACTAACATGAGTTGACTATTTGTCGCCCTTTCATAATTATTTATCACCCTTAGATAGTTATTTTTCACCCTTAGATAGTTATTTGTCACCCTTAAATAATATTGGAAGTCTCATTCGTCGTCTCGCGAAAAGAGCAAAAATTGACATGAGTTGACTATTTGTCACCCTTACATATTTATTTGTCACTCTTAGCTATTTTTCACCCTTAAATAATATTGGAAGTCTAATTCGTTGTCTCGGGAATACACAAAAACTGACAGGAGATAACTATTTGTTAACCTTGCGTAATTATTTGTCACCCTTAGATAGCTATTTTTCATCTTTTAAATAGCTATTTGTCACCCTCATAATATTCAAAATCTCATTAAAAATACGTGAAAAATTGACAGGAAGTGGAGCTCACACACCACCCAATGAAATATAGGACTGGTAATAAACTCATCCGTATGCATGGGTAATAAACATTTCTCATAAATTAATCTGTCGCATAGGATAGGCTTCTACCTCGAACACAAAGCTGGACACAGATATCGAGTAACTAAACAAGAGGGAGGGACACGTCGGATAACATGCCTCCAAATTTAATATCCGGTGGTCGCTTATGATAGGTTAATTCGATGCATATTTATTGTGGTAAATCAATATCGTAATTAAACAACGTAAATTCTCTTACACATTATTTTGACCCCTTGTAAGTAAAACTTCACAATGGAACAATCTAAACATTATAAATTTAGAACATACGTTCTAAAATGATGGGTATATATCTGGTATGAGAAGGAAGTTGCCACCAGACATCTGAATCATGCAGGCAAACGGGGGAATCATTTTGTGGAAAAATGTGACAGTTTGAGATCAAGATGCTTGCAAGGTTCAAGATTAAGATCAAGATGCTTGCATCTCAACTCCTGAGGCTCCTCCATAAAATTGCAACAATTTCTCCCACCCCTCGAAAGCCCAAAGGCGCACAGTTAATACTACAGGTCCATAGCATGAGTAGTAGAAGATTTGAAATTAGGGTTATCCTTCATAATAACTCCTAGAATTGAGCTCCATGGTGCTTCGCAGTTCAGAAGCCTCTCTACGGAGGAAGAAATAGTGTGTTCTCGGGCCACTGTGGGAACTATGACAGAATGGAACAATGAAACTTTACATGACTTTCCCAAATGTTCACTAGCATCACATAAACGGGTACTCTGATTCGTGCAAGTTCCACGACGTTTGTACCATTCAAAGATAGCATCGTCCCTTCAACAGAGAAGATTTTGGAAATCATAAAAGTGTTAGGTGCCTAAAATAGGGGAGGCTACAGAGACTAATTTCTTAAAAGCCCTCCAATCGAGACCCATGCACTAAAGTACTAATGAGTGTACGAGTCTCTTGCCTTGCTTATTTAACAAATGCTCACTACAACTTAGGGCACTTTCATTACAATGGTCGGAAGTATTTTGATCACATTCTCAACCAGGCACATACCATCGATTTCTCTAAAATCAACCATTTTCTTCTGCAAATGCTTCCAAGACTGTCCAGAATGGCTTTCAGCTTAGTGGCAATTAGTGCGCGGGGGCTGGAATAGCAGCATCGTAACAGCAACTGATACTCGGATGAATTCTAATGGAAATTTCTTTTGTCAGGAGAATGCAGAGAAGATACCAACACAATAAGGCAGTGAAGGGTACACCACTGCTCTGATGGCATGAAAGTTGCTACATGGCCATGACCCAAAAACAAAAAACAAAAACAAAAAATGACTGTACAAAGGATTAAAGCACTCCTAGAGCTGTCATTTTCTTCCCTTCCAATTCTGATCATGTATGTAGATAGTTACAATTAGCCCCTTTCCTGCAGTGTCCACTCTCGTGGTACTTACAGATTCCCGTCTTTTGTCCCCTTGGAGGGTCCCTGGATGAACCCCCTCCACCACCATTCTGAGACCTGTTCCACCCATGTCTTCCACCACCACGGCCTGCAGCATCACTGTTTTGAAAACTTCGATCACTGTGGCCAGGATATCCATCCGCATTATGCTTCGGTTGAGCCCCCCAACTAGCGGGATTCCCTGCTAAAGCATTGGAACCCACAGTCACATTTCCCTCAGCAAACCATCCAGCATTTGGATTTGCATTATTCTGTGGCATTGCCCACCCAGCACCGGCATTAGGATTACCCTGTGCTGGGGGGCCCCAGCTTTGGCTTGCATTTGGATTACCTGGTGGTGCTACTGTACCCCAGCTGGAAACTGCGGGTGTACTTGCCGGCGCAGTTAATACCCAGCCTGGGTTTGGATTTGGATTTCCCTGCACTGGATTTCCCCAACTAGGATTTGCTTGTGCGAGTGCTACCCAGAACATATTCATATTTGCATTTCCCTGTTGTGGAGGACACCAGCCAACATTCATGTTCGTATTTCCCTGAGGTGGATTTGCCCAAACACCACTGGCATTCCCTGGCACCACTGTCCCCAAAGCAGCATTAGTACTTCCCTGAACCGCTCCAAGGTTGACATGTCCACTTTCTACTCCTGGTTCCGTACCTCTGTTCATGTTTCCTTGAGAGATTCCTACACCAAAGTGTTTGATTTCATTGTTTCCGGTGCCTTGACCAGCATTTAATAGTGATACAGGATCAAGATGCATACTAGAGTTCCACTGAGCAGAAGATGTGCTAACACCAAAGACAGAGTCAGTACCACCATGAGATACAGAAGGCTCGATCATTGGAGTAGGAGATGGCATTGACCACTCAGTTCTGCCTGCAGGGGGGACCAAATCACCAGGTTTTGCAGGCTCAAATATGTGCAGACTGGCATTCTGAGATTGACTTTGCTCCAAGCCATCACCTTTGCTTGGAGGTTTTGCAACTAAGCTATCTGTTTCTTGTCTCTCAGACAAATTCGACGCCTTTCCTTGAGATGGGGAACCATAACTGGGATCTGAAGGGTCAACAATTTGCTTCTGAGAAGGCAGTGACCCCAAATCATCAACACCTGCTGTGGGCTTAGTACTCAATATTTCATCGCTTGAGGGACCATTTTTGATGCTTGAAGCAAGGCATGATGTTTGATTAACTTGATTTTCAGGCAAAACATTTGATGTTTGAATTGAAGCAGGTACTGCCGCAGCAACGGCAGCAGCATATTGCACACTGTCTGTAGTCCTTATGGGGCTTAAGCTCTTCCCTGAATCAATATCAATATTATTCTGCTCATTGGATTCAGAGATCAAAGCATCAAACTTCGCCTGTTCATCTTTTGGTGTAGGGCTAGGACAATCATCTTTCATGTGACTGTTCCTTTGAAAGTTGCATGGAGTAACCATTTGACTAGGCTTCACCATTTGATTCTCAAAAGGAGCTGTGGGAGCAGATTCATGGGCAGAACCAGTCTGCCTGTCAGGCACAGAAGGACCATTTTGCAGACTGGGTGCATGTGCAGTACCTAAGCCATCAGAAAAGACACCTTCCTTGGCCATGGTAATGGTTGCAGTAGCAGATGAGTTCCAACTAGCTGAAGTTTCAGTTGGCTTGAGTAAAGAAGTGTTCAGTCCCCAAGCTGAAACTTTACTTGCTTCATTAGCCACCGCAGGTGGAAATTGCAAGCTGTTTCCTCCTATGGTGGCGGTGGTAGTCCATCCACTGACTGCAGGTTGAACTGCAATGTTAAGAGGACCAGATGATTGGTTTCCGATGCTTTGACCACCCATCCAACCACCATCTGGTCTCGGTGTAGGAGTGGGAAGATTAAGTGAATCATTTACCCAGGGGTTGGAATTCCTTGCTGCTTGACCTTTCCAGTGTTCTCCAGGTGATTGGTGGCCTGGATAAACATAATCCGACTGCTGCCTCTCATAGCCATGACCACGAGGATGAAACGCAGCAGGCCTATTGGAACCCCAAGTATTTCCATGACTAGAGCCTCCCTTCCATCTACCACTGTTACTGCCTCGGCCCCTACCTTGATGAGCTGATGCTTGGTCCAAGTTACCATGCAATGGGCCTGCCGATTGTGGAGGCAAATCATGAACTTGAGGCTGAGTGGACCAAGCACTTGCATCCTTAGAGGAATCCCATAAGCTTGAAGGGCCACCAACCTTTCCATCTTTAGGAAGCGCTGGGCCCATATTAGGCAAAGACCAGCCAGAAGATTGACCAACCCATCCATCAGTGCGAGTTACGCTCCCTTCATCTGTCCTTTTTTCTGCCCATGAGTTATTGTTTCCTCTCCAATTGCCTTTGATGCTACCATCCCTAGCATCCATAACTGGTGAAACTTTTGGAAGATGAGTCAAACTGTTCTGCATTTCTGGTGGAGGTGGCTCCTTCTGGAACTTTCCAGTCAGAGCATCAGTCAACAGTATTGAATCTTCTTGCTTCTCAGATGTTCTCCATATCTTCAAATTTGCTGGAAAATATCCAGTTGTGCTCCACTTTCTCAACTGTGTCATTGAGAAGGGCCCCTGTATTTTCCCAGATGGGTCTTGATAGTGCCACATCTTCTCATTTTCATTAATGTTTGACTGAATTACAGTTTCTGCACACTGTGATGTTGATGCAGTTTCTGATGAAAGACAGTGAGACTGCCCGGATCTTATCCCTGCCTGGCCATTATTCCAGATACCAGTATCTGTAACAGCTGCAGCTGCCAAAGATTTTGACGAATCCCAACTGTTAGCCTGATACATATCTTTACCTTGATTCAATGTCACATCGTTCACCCTATCGATAGAACCGCTGGATGTGTCTACTTTGTCCCAAGCACCTCTTTTGGACGGATTCTTGCTTGATTCCCAACTAGTGGCTGAACATCTTCGTGAGCCACCCCAGCTATCAGTGGAAGCCATGTTTCCTCTTACAGAAGAATTCAGCTCCCTTCCCATCCTAGCAAACCTGGAATCGGTTGATCTGATGAAATTATCTGCACATATTAGAAGCTCAAATCAATGGATAGATTTAGGAGAATGGAGATATGCCATGCAGCAAGATATCCCAAAGCAAAGTTACCTTGTCTTTTATCGCCTGACTCTTCCTCAGCAGACTCATAATTGGGATCCATATTGGGGTCAGCATGAACCTCTGGAACATCATTCAACCGACGAGACCGTTCCTCGGGTGAGTTCAGGAGTTGTAGCTTCTCCACACATTCTCGAAGCTTAAGAAAGGTTAAGGATAACCAGAAGGTGACTTGTTGCGCGGAGGGGGGGTGGGGGGTGTATACAATTTTTTGGGGGGGTGGGGGGCAAAAACTTGTACAGCAGACAAGGACTTATCAAAAGCAACATTAACTCAGAATATGATTTAGAATATCAGATTGTTATTTTATCCGCAATAAGTTCCATGCTCATCATCTCCCAAGAAAGCCCAAGAAAGAACAGTGTTCCCTAAGTTTTGTTATTCTATGCATCCGGGCCCTGCCCACAGTTTGTCAACTATGATAATTCTTCAACGTGAGGGACAATAATTAGAGAGTTCATTTCTGTCAACTTTATCAAGTTATTTAACCCTAGTCACCTGCTCACTTCTGCAGAGGACTAGAAACTTTTGTAGTTCAAACAAAATCGAATGAAAAGTTAAAAGAGCAAAAATAGCCTATGTAAATCCCAGTATGCTTCTACTGAATTTAAAAAGCTCAAAAAGTTGATCACAAGGTAGGTTCACAAGACAGTTACTCCCTTGGTCCCTCTTACTTTGGGAAACATGCACCTGGCATATTGAAAGACCCAGTTACAGTCACATAATTCTTCATTCTTCCTCAAGCAGTCTTTGAAACTCTTTCCTTATCTTCCGCCAAAAGTATGAAAGTTCTGAGGCTTCTTAGCTCCTTTTTTTCCTTTGTCACAACTATATGAATGCCATTTTCAACTTCCTTTTCAGAAATCACCTCTGTTACTGATATCTATGATGAAGGGTTTCAAGCTAGAGGTTTTTATGGAAAGTTTTTCTATTAACAGAAAATATACTCCATTCAAATTTTCTCCTTTGCTTTTCCTGGTCAAAAAAGTAGGATTGGTGGACCAATGGGTTATGGGAAAACTCATTCACCCATCATTATCGTGAAAACCCATCCAATCTTATTTCGGTCAGCCGCATGTCTCTTACCCTGTCACTACATTTTATCAAGTGGCATAGCTAGGGAATGCCGCTGGGTGGTCACCCTGGAAGGCCGGCTCGCCGTAGCGTGTCGGGAGGGGTGATGGTCAGGAGATGCTTCTGGTGCAGAGGTAGAGGCCATCTCCAGAGAGTCAGCAGCTCCCCTCCGGCGAGCTGTGGTGGTGGGGCACATCCCTCCAGGGCGTACGCGGGCGGTGTGCAATCTGCCCCTAGGCGGAGGGCCCAGGTGAGCGGTAGGAAGCACTGCCTGGAGGTGGCTCCTCTGCCGCCGGACGTGGTGCAGGAACGGTTGCTATGGGCTAGAAGGTGCTTGCGGGTTGACCTGGTGGAGGGGGAAGCAGGGGTGGAGCAGGTGCAGGCTTTGCTCGACAGCGGGGCCAGCGGTAGCGATGGTGGCAGGTCATTCTGATGGGCCTCAAGAGGATTCTGCGGTCGGTCGGAATGAGGAAGAGGTGGTCGCCTGGGCCAAAGCAGCCTTCGCCGCGGCGGCAGGGACACACTTCTGGCTCAGAGTTTGGTCCAGGGGTTTAGGGACTTTTCCCAACCCCAGGCTGAGGCATGTTAGCCTGCGAATGGTCTGTGTGACTTTGATCTTGTGTAACCAGCTGGAAGTGTCGTCGATGGCCAGTGGTTTCGGCATGTTGGTTCCAAGGTCCATTAATATGTCCGACATAGATGAGCTCATCGCCATGGAGGCTGGGATTTGGGTGGGCAGCCTGGACGATGTGCTGGGCATCGTCAATGTTGCTATGGCCGGGGAGGTCTTCCCGGTGAGGATCTATGCTCTGCCAGAGAGACGAGCTTCACCGCAGAAGGCGCAGCGCCTCGTTCGCAGGGGATGCATCTAGGGCAACCCTGCCCGCAGCGAGAGGTGGTAGATGACCGCCTTGGGGGGGGGGGGGGGGTCGTGGCCTATCCCAAGCCCTCCATTCTAATTTTGAATCGAAGGGGTGGTCGACATCGCAGATCTCGGGTGACGCTGGCGGGTCGTTGGGCCGGGCCAGCGGTCGCGGTAACCCGGTAAGCGTGTGGGTTCTTCAAGCGGAGTGGCTTCGGGTGCAGGGGGAAGCCGGTCTACGCCTGAACCGGCACCTGTTACCTGCAACTTACCTGAATCCGGGGGTTGCGGGTTAACGGTCCGAACAGACCCAGCTGGGACCTCCCCCCCCCCCCCCCTGGATCGCTGGTCCGCCTCAGGGTTCCCTCTCCCTTGGGCTGCCAGTGGCTGTCAGTGAGCAGAGCGTCCCAGTGGCCTCCTCCAGCGACCAGCCCCTGCGCGAGCGGGTCTCCGGGAGGCCTCGGCGGCGGTGGTCCTTGCTCCTCGCGACAAGGAGAGTTCCCACCGTATGCTCTCTGGGTCGTCTCAGTGGGGAATCCCCTCTGAACAGGCAGTGCAAGGCGGAGGGTGGACGGCGACATCAGCTCCGGAGTGGTACCCTCCTGGCCTCCTCCCTCCGTGGAGGAGTGCTGAGGCTTCACAAGATGATTCTCATGGCGGAGTGGTTGCTTCCCCTAGACCCCCGTCCAAGTTGTATACGTAGGTTACGCTGAGCCACCTTGCGGATGGCAGGGTGGAGCAGTCGGCGGTCTTGGCTGAGGTTGGCAGGGGAGAGGAGTCTGCCGTGACTGAGGCAGTGGTGGCTTCTTCGAGCATGTGCTGCGGCAGCAGTCCTGTTCCAGTCGTGGGGAGCGGAGTATCCAGTTGTCCGAGCGTCAAGAAGGTGAACGAGGATGGCCTTTGTGTCCTCAAGGAGGCGGGTGATGTGGATGCTGCTGGGGATGCCTCCCCAGATCTCTCTTTGGTCCCGCTGCCTCCAGAGGAGGTCTGTGCTGTAGCCCCTGCAGTCAGTCAAGTGCCGCGGGCAGAGGGGGGTTCTGCGAAGAAGAGTGCTTTTGGGCCTCACTCTTAAGGAGCAGATCAAGCAAAAAAAAAGTGGACATCAAGGATATCTTTTCTAAGGTCGAGAGGATTATGGCATATCAACTGAGAGATGTGGCCAACTTGATTGCGGTTTCCTCAGAAGGAATCGCTAAAGATGCTAAATCCGCACTCAGCATGATCCAGAGAAGATGGCATGTGAAGCTGGCTAAGGAAGCCAAGGCAGTGAAGGTGCTTCTCGAGGGGAGGTGCCCAGTGCAGGCGAAAGATTAGGTTGAGTACTTAGGGGTTTGGTGTCGAGAGGGTTGGATCGTGTGGGTTGGAGAGGGTGGAGTGGGGCTGTTATCAGGTTTCGAGTGGTGGTGGTGGTTGTGGTGGGCAAGGTCTTCAAACCCGGTACCAGTTTCAATATTGGTACATACCGGTCAGTACCGGTACATACCAGTCGGTACCACCATGTACCACCCAGTACATGAAGAAATTGAACCATACCGGCCAAGGCCGGTACATATCGGGCGGTACTGAAAATAATGGTGGTGGGTGGGTTGCTTGGGTGTATGGGGTGTTGTTTCTCTCTTCGTTTTGCTCCCTGGGCAGAGAGTTGTCTGCTGTTTTCTGTCAGTGAGAGTTTGGTGGGAGCTCTCCCTCTTGTAACTTCTTTCTTTTCTTTTATATAATTAGCGGTACTCCCCACTTTCAAAAAAAAAAGTGCCATGCTCATAGTTAAACCTAGAAAACCTGTGTCCTTTCACTAAATCAACCCATTGCATTTTGGGCACATCTTAAATCCTCTTAAATTTTACCATCTTCCACTTAAGTTTGATATTGATGTCATGTCACCTTCGTATACAATTCACTCTTCAAAAAGATTTTTGGTACATAGTTGCAAGGCATTTTATGTTCTTCTATACTTTTGAAAAGGGAAAATATCTCAATTGTTCTTCCTTTGGGGTGCAGGAACATGAGATTTTGAAAAATTCTATACTCTGTTCCATTAAAAATATGTCTAGTTGGATCAAGTATTACACTAAAATAATCTAAAATATGGTTACTTGAAAAATTGGTAAAAATTATCTGCTGCCTCAGTAAGGTGCCCACATCATCGCCTAAGCAGTTCACTAGGGCAGTAAAGGCATCGACCACCTTACCTGTTGTTAGCATAAGTTTTTGAATTTCATGGGATAACAACCATATGCTCCTGCATTGTTGCTTGTACATCTGCACATCATCCCAGCTGCAGGACACTGGGCGTCATTCTTCTGTTCCTCAGGTAAAAATGTCCTCATATTCAAATCTCTCCTTCTGCACCTAGACCTACAGTGACTCACTTCCAGGTAACTCCCATATCTTAACGGTCCACCATAGAATGTTGCAAGATGACCCTTCTCTAAGCACTGAAGACATGTTCAGAAATAGCCATTTCTCTTGTCTCTCATTGAAACCACTTTGACAGAAAACCTCAACCTCAGCTTTGACATCCTAATTGAGAGGAATCTATCATTCTCTTGCTTCAGGATTACCCACACTCTTCTCAGTAACCAGGCATTTGATGGATATGCCTTTACTGCATTCCTCATCATGTACTATAGTAATAGAGATGTCCACACTGAGACAACTCTCCCTTCTTTCTAACATCCTATTACATACTCGCTGAAACTCTAGCATCATCACCACACCTCTAAATTTTTATTCCCCATCATGATTTCCTGTTTATGACTACAAACATACAGAAGAAGATACAGAAGAAGAGAAGCAGTGTAGTTTAATCATTGTGGCTATTTGCAATTGTACGCATTCCCACAACCAATAAATAAATAAATAGAATGACCAACAACAATAAAGATACATGTAGTAGCTTCATGCATATATATACATAGACACAAATCAAAAGATACAACAAAACTGTTCAGTGCAAATAGATGCAAACCCTGAATTGTAGCATGCTCTCAAACAATTCAATGCTATATGGAAAGGACACGAAGACTTCCCAAAAGAGTGAAGAACAAGAAAAACAAACTAAAATTACCATCAAAGCACAATAAGCAGGGGTGTAGTTCTGAAGAAATAACTACACTAAGAAGTAAAATAACAACAATTAGAAAGCAACCGTATCACATCTAATCCATTGCAAGTGTAAAGCTGAAGGATATTCTTTTCTGCGACCTTTTTCACTGGCACGATCACGAAGATGACTCAGGCGCATCTTTTCATTTTCTAGTGACTGAACGAAAGCAAAAGCATACAAACAATATTTGTTTAACATGTTGGAATCAGTCTTGGAGAACAGTGTAGCAATAGTTATAAAATTGGCAATCACCGAAAAAATCTTAGAAACAAGGTTGTCAAAATCAGGAAATAGAATATATATATAGACACACACACACACACACTATATAACTGTGACACTCACCTCATTAACTCTGACAGCCTGAAGAGCCATAGCTTTCTCAAGAACATCTCTCTGAAATATGTTTAAAATGGATACTTTCATAAGGAAAGAAGAAATTTGCTGAAATATTGGGAAATTAAACTAGAATGAATTATTACCACTGTCAGTCGATTAAGAAGACCACACTTTATGCTTTGTCTTAAACGGTTGCATTCCTCCTAAAACAACACATTGATTAGTAACACCAAGAAAGAAAAAAAAGAGGGCGGTGGAACAGCAACGATGATTGATATCAGAACAGGAAGATCATCATTTCATGTAATGTGGACAAAATATTGGGCTACCTTGAACTGTTCACAGGCAGTCAATTTCTACCATCAAACATTAGCAAAAGAATCACATGAAGATGGATGATCCATTATTAGTCCATTACATCAAAAAAATCATAGATTGAGGTTGAGCTGGAGCAAAGCCAACTGCTAACTCTTGGTGACCTTTAAGTCGGCTACTTCTTGCTTGGTTCAGACTACTACTACAATGGATGTGACCAGGGATCACCAACTTAGTCCCTATCGAGATTCCAGGGAATGATAACAACATTGACAAAATGAAGTGATATACTACAGCATCATGAAGGTGCACAGCACCCATCTTGTTGGTTGTGGCAAACATAGAGCAGGTGGTATAACGATTCCTGCAGCAACAAAGGGGAATCTTGTAATAGCCACAATGTTGAAAGATATCTATTTGTGCCGTTCATAGGCCTTCACACAACCAGAAATATCTATTGTAGAGGGCCATCAAAATCCTCAGGAGCTCAAAGGCTTGACATGGATGAAATGCTAGGAGAAAGTAAAGCATCTCTTCAAGAAACACAAGGGTACAAGAAACAGAGGGGAAAATGTGAAAGATGACATTTAAGTATTGGCAGGAAGCAATAGAAAAGTTTCAGTTATGTATGACTTGTCATTTTATAGTAGATGGAGGGTTTCGGCACCCTTTGGTGGATCATGTTTGGTGCCCAAAGAAGCTCCTCACGGTAAAGGCTCATTTGGAATTTTGGAAGATATCACATGATAGACTTCTTACATATGACATGTTGGCATGCTTACTTGAAGATATTATGACAGCCCGTTCCCTTTGTGGGGAAAAGAGGAGACATTGGATCATGTTCTTTTAATCAAGAGGTTTGACAAGACTCATAGTGTGCTCTTCAGCACCTGGACAGTGTTAAGAAGATGCTTTGAGATTGCCCAAGAAATAAAGACCCAGCAGGTGACTGCACAGTTTGGCATGGTCTGCAATCTCACTAGAATGTCTCGATATTTTCTGTCACTCTTTCTTGCCGAGAACCGAAACTCATGAACACCTAACAAAATGCACAATGTCAAAAGCATACATGTGGACCAGCTACTTTATGGGCCCTTTCAGTCTGTCTTGATGTTTTAAATTCAATTGTCCATTCTTAAACTAAATTTCAATTTGCTTATGCACTTTGAGATTAATTGTTCTTGTGCATGAAACTTTATGATTGTTGATTCTGAAGGCTTGAACTCGTCCCTACTTAGGGTCTCTTTTTGTGCTTTTTTTATGTGTATGGTGTAGCATTGCTCTTGACATTATTGTTTTAATTTTATCATATTAAGTGGCTAAATAGATGAAGAGTTTCCACAAAAAACAATAACCTTGCTGTGATCCTGCTCTCATTTCTGGTCTCCCAAGATTTCTCTAATATCACTCCAAGAACTCTTCTCTTTAACACCAGAGACAAAGTGGAGATCAGATATGGTATTCCTTGCTGTTTGGTCGCTGATTTTCCAAGTGATGCTGAGCTATCGGGTGAAAAGAATGGAAGGATTTTCGAGACGAAACTACAGTTCCTAAGAGAGTGCTTAGCCTTATTTGGGATACGTCCAGGAATGGGCTAAGCTTCGAGTCATGTGGATGAGTCTAAATCACCTTATTTTTGTTTTTTGGATGGGTAGAATTACACTATCTCTTTGGTCCCTTTGGGGTGGTTAGCCTTATTTGTCTGGTGGATTATTTTGCATGCCACTCTTTGGTCCCTTTGGGGTGAAAGGAACAACAGGACTTTTAGACGGGAAGCTAGAGTGGAAGATTCTCTTATTTCTTTCATTTGTGTTAGAGTGAGGGAATGGGTGGAATTGTCTTGTAATGTGAACGCCCTTAACTCACCTCTTTTTGCTTTGTTGGGATGGTAATTGGCCACACACCGCCTTGGTGTGTTTCTCTTCTTTTGGGAGCTTTCTTACACTTGTACACTCCTTTTTCATTTATATAATCAGCGGTATTACCCACTTTCAAAAGAAAAAAAAAAGAGTTACACCATCTTGGTGTGAGCTTCCTTTTTTTATAAAGGTGAGGGCATAAGACTACAATATTTGTAAATGCCCTTCCAAAAGCACCTTAAGTATTGACATTCCAGCAATAGACAATGAAAAGTGCTGCCCAATAAAATAACAGATACCGGACGCATCACGCAAGTCAACTGACATGTCCCAATCAGAATTCAGAAACTACAGTAACATGTGCGTTTTTTTTAACTCAGTCAAATGACAAATGTTAAGATGAACATTTACCTCTGTAAACTCCTGATTTGAAATCGAATCAATAGATATAACCTCTGTCTTGCTCAAATTTAATATCTCCAGAGTGATATCTGTTGTCCTTTTACCTGTTTTATATTTTTCTGCAGCATTGCCAGTTCCTAGATGTATGAAAACAATTGTTAAAGGTAAACATTACCAATTAAGCATATACTCCAACTCAGAAATTGGGGGGGCAAAAACCAATGAATAAGTCACCAATTAAAGATTTACCTACAACTTGAACTAGCCTATACATGTCTTGCCTTTGACCTGCACCAGAAATTCTTATTCTTACAAAAGAGCCGACAACCTTGTCATTGAAACTCTCCCCATCATCAAGCAACTCTTCCATCAAGTTCCGACGCAGATAAATTAAACTGATGTTATGGATGTCAATTGCAGCATAATCATCAAGATTATTTTGAGGTTCTCTCTCCTCAATTCTCTTACGTGATTTCCGTTTCTTGTCAGAACTTGTCCTAGGAACCACCTCACTATTTCCTTCAGTATCCATCTGACTGAACTCAGGATCTACCACACCCCCTTGATTGTCATCGGTGACTGCCTGAGATGTCTCTTTTAGAAGGAAGTGAGATTCAAGGAGCTTCAGCATTTCAAAGTGACCCACACGTGCCTTACCAAATAGTTTTTCAAGCCTTGAATCACAAATGATCTGACTTTTTCTACGAGGATCACGTAGATTATTTCGTTTTATATATTCAAGTAAAAGAGTGTGAACATCAAATTGACACAGGACAGATTTATCACCATCTCTCATGTGCACCACAAATTCTAAGAGCTCTTCAGATGCCCATTCCGAATCCTCTGGAAGAGGTGTGTTTTCAGTATTGGGCAACTTTACTGGTTCTTCATCACCAGAAGTTGTCTTTGACCGTCTCCTGACCTTCTTTCTTGCAGGTTTGTTTCCGTCTCGACGCACTGAGGAACTGTCAGAACTTGAACCTAGGTCTTCTTTAGCATCATAGAGTTCATCAGATGACTCCTCAATTTGCGCCAAATGTCCCTTCCATGGATTTTTAGCCTTGGAAATCTCTTCCAGTGTTAACGATAGCTTTCTCTTTAGATCTAACCAGTAATCCTTAAACAGAAACATCCAACTATTCCTGTCATCAAAATCAACGCCTGCCTGAAATCCAAAACAAGTAAAATGATTAGCACAAGTAATCACAGATGAAAAATAAGATCAATAAATGCCTTTGTCCAAATATAACAGTCAACACTATGTCAACAGTAATTGTATCTCTTATAGAAGAAACTTTTCAGCATAAGTACCAGAGGCAACAAAACCATAACTAAAAAGAAACTTAAGAAGATTATATAACTTATTATGAAGAAAGACTTTGAATGATAATAAACAAAGATCAACCCAAAAGGTCAAATGAAAACTTAAAAAAATCAGATAAAAATATGTTGGCAAATGAATCAGAGGCTTGCAATTCATGTACACATTCATATAAATCAAAATATAAAAATAGAGAAGAAATCACCATGCAATCGATCTATATACCAGTCTATGAATTTCAACATTATAAGGAATTCAGAAAACATGAACAGAATGTAAAGCAATAAAACAATATCCCAACTGCCTGATATTTATTAGCCCTGCTCGGGAATAAACATATCTGCTTAAAAAGCAAGAAAGGGAGATTGCAGCAAGATGAATTGCAGCTGGCACAGTATGGAAAAGGACATGACTCATGCATAAAACTTAGGTTTCAGATGCTAGACAAAGCATGGTATAAAATATATTGTAATTACAAAAAAGCAAAAACTAATGCATAGAGCACAGCACTGTTCAAAGATTTCATCCAAACAGACAGGAACACCTGATATCAAACGTTGGAAGGTGAATTGCGGAGAAGTGATGAAACAAACAAAAAAGACAAGCTGACCTAAAAAAAACTCAAGGTTAGGATGCCACAAGGATTGGCATACATCACAAAGCTACACTTGGCAGCTAAAGGCAACTGAAAGCAACTATCTATTGCCTAGAAGCCATTTTTCACAGAACCCTCTTCAGAAAGCTCCAAAAAGAGGTTTCTATGGGAAGTGGCTTTTGATTCACAACTCACAGTAGCAATGATTAATACCACCCCAACGTAGAACCTAGAAAATAATTCTTAAACCAACATAACTATGACAGCAGATACAATCTTAATGATTAAAGGAAAAACAAAAAAGATCTTGGAGACTAGTCTAAGGGTCATTTGGTTTGAGATACAACATCATAAAATACCATAAACATTTTTCGAAAGCATAAAATACCATCAATTGTGTTTCTTTTAATAAGGTTTTTACGGTGCTTTACAGAGCCCTACGATGTCAAACCAAACAGTCCGTATGTGAAGGCTGTTTATCATGGTACCAGCCACTTCCTAACAGAAGGCTGCTCATTTCCTTTTTGTGGTGACTGCTTATTTGTGTATCTTTCATTTTCATATCAACTAGAGAGCACTTACAAATTGGCCCTTTGGGACTTTTATAAGAATAAATCTCAGACAGATAAGCATAAGAAGGAACAGAAGAAGTTAAAAGCAGAATCCAATAACAGAGGCAGCACATACAGAATATAAAACTAGCCGATAGATGATTAAACAAATGCTCTCAGTGAACTGGGACCAAAAACAATTGTATTGAATTTCATTTCTGCGACCCTTTGACAACTTTTTTTTAAAGCGGTTGGTACCACTGCATATATAAAATGGAAAGAAAAAAATTTACAAGCGTAAGAAGCTCTCAAAATATCCCTGTATAAAAGTACATCCAGAGAATATGACCCCCACCTCCCCCCCCCCCCCGTTGACTTCAAAAAAGAAGAGTTATGAGAGTCTAGATAACACAGGAGGCCTTGACAACTTTAACTAGGAAGAACAGGTTATACCATCAACGAGAAATTGCTGGTAGCTCCTGGTACTTGGTATTGGTAGTAGCATCACCTATACTTTGTTGGGAAGGTCACCCATGCAAGCAATGTGACTTCAAATCAGGGAATGCCAGACTCCTTTATCTATCCAAATTATGCAAGGAGAAAGGAGGTCATGGAATACAGGAGCGAGACATTTGATGAGAAGGAATCATAATAGAGGCGTGTGAACCAATGCTTCAAAGTGCCCATGAAGGGCAAAGCGACAGACCCTTTAATCCCTACTGCACACATGAAGTAAATGGCATCAGTGAGCTTCTCACTTCTGATACTGTCAACAACAACTTAAATGCAGGCTTGAACTAATTAACTAATGGATTGTTACTTTCACTTTTCAAGTAAAGTAACCGAAGATACAAGAAACCGTAGGACAGCAGATCAAGGTTAAGAACCATACATGTTGTGGCTTCATGTCAATATACAAAGCTTTTTAATACAGTTTCGGTGAGTAGATGATTCTAGAGGGTTATGAGGGAGGGTTCCCGGGGTGTGCCTCGGGGGCGAACCACGTCCCCCTGGGAAGTATGGCTCACCAGACCTCAGGCGGAGGTCTCGCTCAACCTCGAGGGGCTCCAACTTGCTTCCGTTGTGGTCGTGAGGTCATCACCAGAGGTTTTGCAGCCTTCCAGTGAGGAGACGGGGGCAGCAGCAGCAGGCAGAGGGACCCAGCTACGGCAGGAGAGAACAACTTCAGAGATCCTTCGCCGAAGTCATCCGGGGCCATCCGGCCAGTAGCAGATTGGGAGGTGCTGCCCGGGATGCCTGGAGGTGGCTTGCCAGAGAAGCTCCTCCTGAGGAGGCTCCAGTGGCTGAAAAGGTAAGCCAGCTGGTTCAGGTTGATGGTGGGGTGGATGCGGTGAAGGTCCAGGAACTGCTGAACAAGGGGCATGAGGTGACTCCCCTCCCAGGTGAACAGTGCCATGCGCCTGCAGTGGCACAGGCGGGCCTTCGACCACTGTTAGGTGAAAGAGTTTCTCTGGCAGAAGATCTAGCAGCGGCCTCCAGTCAACGGGGGAGCAAGGGCAGACCGGCGGACGTCCAGAACAACTTACCGGAGAATGGATGGGGCTCGCAGCGGCCTTTGGTCAAGAGGAGGAGCAGGGGCAGGCCGGCGGACGTCTGGAACAACTCACTGGACAATAGATGGGGCTTGTAGCTCCGTCTAGCCCGAGGCAGGGGCATGTGGTTCTGGGGGCGATAGCGGGTAGTGACCGGTACCCCTGGTGGATTGGCCACCGCATCTTGAACCTCCGCCGTTGGTAGCAGTGCCACTGCAGGGGTGGTTCCCCACCAGCTCAGGTGTCCAGGAACAGGAGGTGCCGCAGACCAGAGCAAGGCTAGGGTTTGCTGGAGCCGGCACAGAGCTCTACAGCCCAATCCGGCGACCAAGGCAGTAGCAGGAGGGCTAGTCAGGCAGGACTCAAGCTCAGCAGATACAAGTAACACCAACGGAAGTGCCAACTCCCCAGTTCAGGAGACGGGCTCTCTTAAAGAGGGACCGGGTCAGACTGATACCCGACAGTTGGTGCTAGCAGATGAAGAACCAGTCGGGCAAGTGGCTTTGCTACTCCCAGGAGGTGATGTAGGGGATGAGGAACTCCAGTCCGATGGAGAAGAGATGTCCTCTGAAGGAGAGGAGGTAATCCCGGAGTCACCAGATGGGGAAAGGTTAGGGAAGGAGGATTGGCAGAAGGGGAGGACCTGCCATGTAAGGGGACTGTGGGAAGGAAGGAGATGGAGGAGTTACTAGGGGTGGTGGAGAAGTTGACGACAACACAGGTGAAGGAGCTTGCAGATAAAGTAGGTATCTCCTTTGTGGGGCTGGATAGGGATGTGAAAGGGGTTTTCACCAAAGTTCAGAAAAAGTGTATCCTAAGCATGTGCCAATGGGGGGGAAGTCCCAGAAGAGGGGGGGGAGAGACGGAGATGGAAGAGAGGAGAGAGACATCACATTCCCCTTATGAGAATTGCATTGTGGAATGTGAGGGGAATTTGTGTGGGGGAGAAGAGGAGGGTCACGAAGGAACTAGTGAGAAGATGCAAGATTGATATTTGTGTTTGCAAGAAACAAAATGTAGGGGAGTTTATAATGAGGGAGGTTGGGGGAAGCAGACTAGTGAAAGGTGTAGTTTCACCGGCTGAGGAGAGATCAGGGGGTATTATGATTCTACAGAATCAGTTTGAGATAGAAGAGGTGGAGTTAGACAGACAAGTCAACCGAGGGGCCATTTCTCTGCATTTAAGAAATGTAAGAGATAGTTTCTCTTGAGACTTCATGGGGGTGTAGGGGCCCCAAAACAGGGAGAAAAAGAGGCTTCTGTGGGAAGAACTGGCATAGCATCACTTTAACTCAGGCTGGCCTTGGTGTGTAGGGGGTGACTTCAACGCAGTTGCTACACCATGGGAGAGGATGGGAACCCACTCCCACTTGAGGGAAATGGAGGACTTCACTGACTTCATAAAGGAAGCGGCACTAGTGGACATTGGAATGGCAAATGCCCAATTCACTTGGTCTAACCTGAGGATAGAACCCGCTTCCTCCAAGCTAGACAAGTTTCTGATGTCAGTTGATTGGGAGGACCACTATCCTCACGTGTAGGTATCTTCCCTGGCCAGATCAGTGTTGGACCATAAATCACTCATGTTGAAGACCAACAGAACACAAGGGATGAAGAGGAACTTCAGGCTTGAGAGGTTCTAGTTTAGGGAGAGTGATTTTATGGAGACTGTTAGGCAAGCATGGGATGGTAACATGTATGAAAGGTCTGCTACAACTAGGCTGGTGGGCAAAATGAAGCAGGTGGCTCAAACTCTCAAGGTTTGGGGTGCAAGAAAATCCTACTTGACAAAGCTGCAAAAGACAAACTATTGCAACAGATTGAGAGACTAGATTGCTTGAAAGAGGCAGGGCTACATCATGATTCAGACAGAAGACTCAGAGACTCACTCAACGCTAAATATCAAAAAATACTCACAAGGGAAGAGATTTACTGAAAGTAATAGTCAAGAGAGAGATGGATAAAAGAAGGGGGATAGGTATATTTCGCACTTCCAACGAATTGCCTCTGGGAGAAGAGTCACTTCCATCACTTGTATCAGAGTGGGAGGCCAACAATTCTCCAAGGAGGAGATTAGGGTGAAGGCGAGGGATTTTTACACTAGACTCTTCACAGAGGAGGATATCAATAAACTAGTGATTGCCATTGACCTCCTTCCTATCTCTCTCTCGATGACAAAGAGATTCTCTCTCATAGCTTTTCAAAGGAGGAGGTTTGCCAGATAGCCTTCTCTCTTGCAAGTGACAAAGCCTCAGGTCCATATGGATTCTCATTGGCCTTCTTCCACAAGTGTTGGGGGATTATTAAAGGAGACCTTAGGTCTGTTGTGCGGGAATTCCAAGAGGGGAGGGCCCACCTAGGGGAAATTAACCATACCCTCCTATTCCTCATTCTCATAAAGCAAGGTGCACAATCTTTCAAGGATTTAAGTCCATTAGCCTTCTCAATGGCACATACAAGACCATCACCAAGTTACTGGCAAGAAGACTTGATAGAGTGATTGGCAAGATGGTCGGCCGCTTCTGAGGGGCATTCATCAAGGTTATACACATTCAAGAAAAGTTCCTAGTGGCTCATGAATGTCTTTTTGCCATAAAGACTCAGAGGAGGAAAGGTGTGATGCTGAAGATGAATTTTAAGAAAGCATATGACACGGTCAACTGGGCATGTATGTTTGATGTGATGGAGAAAATAGGATTTGATGATAGATGGATTGGCAAGATACGTGGCTGCCTATCTTCAACCATATTCACAGTTCTAGTTAATGGGAAGCAAACGACGTCTTTCTAGAGCGGCAGACAACTACGTGTGGGGGACCCCATGTCCCATCCTCTGTTTATGATGGCAGCTCACATACGGAGCACGATGCGGATGAGAGCGGAAACTACAGGGTTGATCAGAGGCTTCCAAGCCGAGAGACGGGTCTACCTTTATCCATTTGCAGTATGCGGATGACACCATTTTATTTCTAACAGAGGATGAGTCCCAGATGTTCGTGGTTAGGCTGATGTTTGAATTGCTGGAGGAAATCAGTGATCTCAAGATCAACTTTGCCAAGTGTCTTCTAGTGGGTGTGAACATGGAGTATAGGGCTCTAGATAAGGCAGCATTCATCTTGGGATGCCAGATTGGAGCTTTTCCGCTTTCCTACTTAGATGTCCCGCTATCTCCAGGGGACCTACACTGTAGGGATGGCAGCCAGTGATACAAAGGTACGAGTTAAGACTAACACGATGGAAGGTAAGACTGCTCTCCTACAGGAGAAGACTGGTACTAACACAAGTTATTGTTCGACAGCCTACCCATCTATTTTCTATCCATCTATAGGATCCCCAAGATGGTGGCTAAGAAGATTGAGTCGATCTAGGCTAAGTTCTACTAAAATGGAAATGGTGAGAGGACGAAGGGCTGGCATGATATCTCTTGCGACAGAGTTGCCAAAGAGAAGGAGATGGGAGATTTAGGCATCAAAAACATCAGGGACTTCAATATGGCTCTTTTGTGCAAGTGGCGGTGGAAGCTAGGGACAGGGGAGGAAAGATTATGGCCACAAGTCATCAAGCAGAGGTCTTATGGTAAAATGAGGACTTGAGATATATCTCCAGTCTCGGACCATAAATCTGGCAGGGTATTTTGCCTTGTAGAGACATCATGATTGCTAGTGTTAGGGTTTGACTGGGAAGTGGCCAGAAATGTCTATTCTGAAAGGACAGATGGTGTGGAGTGTTCACTCTGGAGACATCCTTTCCAAAGCTCTTTGCAGTTTTAGTAGCACCATTGGCTTCAATTGCTCAGACATTTGATTGTCATTTGTCAGCAAGGACTTGAACACTGTCATTCAAGAGGAACCTCGGGCCAGGAAATAAACTAGCTATAAGACCTCCTTTGTTTCCTAGTTGACTTTGCACCACGACATAATACAGAGGATCAGTGGTGATGGAGGTAGAAGCAGGGGAGTTCTTTCTCAGTTAGGTCAACCTACACCCTCCTCTCTGATGGAGTGCGTCACCGCCTAGCTTCTGAGATTTGGAGTCCCAAGAAACTAAACCCACGGAATTAAGAATGTGCATGCTATTTAAATAATTAATAAATATGCATTGGCGTTCAACAAATGAACATCTCTTTTTTTTCCCTTTGAAATTATTCCGTGTTGAAAATAACCCTCTAAAGGTGAAACTTCTAATCTGGTGACTTTCCCATGGGAGGCTGCCGATGTGTGATAGGCTTGCTCCTTTCCTACAAAACCTTCCAACCATATGTTGCCTTTGTGGACAAGAGGATGAAACCTTGGACTATCTTCTTGCGGGATGCTCTTATTCATTAGATGTTTGGGGTGAAAATGCTAGCAAGATGCATGGTGCCATCACTTTGCATGGAAGTGTGCAACAACTGATCGGAGATTGGGGAAGGAAGTGGACTCTCAAAGTAGATATGACTTACCTAGTGGATTATCCTCCATGCTACTCTTTGAGCATTATGGGGTGAGAAGAACAACAAAATTTCCTGAAAAGAAGCTAGGGCAATGGAAAATCTAGTCTCCTTTATTTGTGAGTGGGGGAATGGTCAGAGCTCTTTCGTAATGTGAACCCACACAATTCCTCTATTTTTGCTTTGCTAGGGGGATAGTGTGGGTCACACCATCTTAGTGTGTATATCCCTCTTTTACTTTTAATAGAGCAGTGGTATCAACTAAGGATGTCAATGGTAACCAATAACCCGCTAACCGCCTGTTTCGTTAACTTAATGAACAAAAAATGGATAATTTTTTTCGATAACTTAACGGATACGAATACGGATATATCTGATTTCTTAGTGGACACGGAAACGAATACACCTCATTCCGAACCCTTATCCGTCCATTACCGTTAAATAATATATATATATATATATTAGTAATATTACCCCTTAGATTTAAATCTAAAGGCAAAGATTCAAACGTTGCCCTAAAGAATAGCAGGCTTGGCAGCACCCCCAATGCCCTCATTCTCTCCTGGTTTTAGTCGGCACATCATAACCCTTCCCCACTCCCATCTCCATTCCCTCCCCCCCCCCACCAGCGAGAGGAGTCAGCACCGTGGTAGGGAGAACCAATGGCGGTTCCCACAAGTGGCGGCAGCAGCTCGACCGCGACAGGGGGAGGGAGCGTGGTGCAACGACAGCCGACAGGGGGCGACAGCGACAGCAGCCATTCCCACACATGAAGGAGCAACGTGGCAGCAGGGAGAGGGTGTGCCGTGTGGTGCAGCGGTTGCCGACAGGGGGTGGCAGCAGACGTTCCCAGTTCCCACCCGTGGTGACGGCAGCATCGCGGGACCGTCCGGACTCCGGAGTGGTGACCTCCTCCCTCTCTTTCTCTCTCACTCTCTCTCTCTCTCCCCCTCGCGATGGCGGTGGCGATGGTAGCGATGCTGTCCCTGCTCTCTCTCTTTCTCTTGCGGTGGCGGTGGACGGTGGAGCTTCCCCCCCCCCCCCGGCGAAGTCATCTCTCTCTCTCTCTTGCGGTGCTGGTGGACAGTAGAGCTTCCCCCCGACGAACCCGTCCTCCACTCCCCCATCTCTCTCTCTCTCTCTCTCACGATACTATTCTCAGTTCTCACAGAGTCAGTTCAAAAAATATTTCTATATCTGTGTGTAGATAATATATTCTAAATAAAAAAATGATCGCATGATTTTAGTTAATATGAGTTAATACCTCACTGTTCGATTGTTGGGGTTTTCTAAGAATCTGTTAATCTGAAACATCCCCGTCAAAATGATAAATTTGCTATAAGAGAACAAAGGCAAATCATCTGCGTCATTTCTTAAATTGACTATGGTTGCTTTTTGTATTCTACGTTGATTTGCGGGGAATATGATCCTCATTATTGTGCACACAAGATTGATTAAGAGATGTTATGGAAGGTGATTCATTTATTCTTTTTATTGAATGTTTTATGTTTCTTTAATCTTTTATTTTATCTTGATATGTATTGATTATTTGTTACTATTGATATATATTTTTTGTATTTTCAAATAGTAGATAGACTTGCCACTCTCTTTTCAAATTTAGATTTGACTCAAATAGATAAGTGTCTTGAAGAAAATGCCGTTGAAGATGACATAGATGCATAATCCAAATCATTTCTACTTTCATCATGGTAAAATATTTCTACATTACAAAAATTTTATATTTTTTAAAATTTTCAACTTATTATATATTCTTCATTTTCATGCAAGGTATGTAAAGAATGAGAAGATGATGCAGATTAAAGTCCAAGAGAGCATTCTATGTTTCACTTTATATATTTCACTTTATATGTTTCATCTTGTCATTGAGGATATTGTAATATTATATATTTTTGTACTTTTAATTTCATTCTATGTTGACTCATGAATGATGACGACATGAGAACTAAAATGAAATGCATTTGTTTATCATATGCATTATTCTTTTCAATTTAAATTTCATTCTAATTGAGTTAATTTGCATCTTAAATTTCAGTCTTATATGTACTCTTATGACCGGTAACTATTCGCTAACCGTCCATTAACCGTATTTTTTGGCATACTAGAAAACGATTTCGGATACACCATTTTTCGAATACTTAACGAACAACAAAAGGCTACGGTTCTTCCTTATCAGATACGAAAATGGATAGTCCACTATCCGCACCGTATCCGACCCGTTGACATCCCTAGTATCAACCACTTTCAAAAAAATAAAAATATAGTTTTGGTACTTAATAAGTTATAATGTACCAGAACCAGAAGAAACCTTGGATGTACATACACAGATTGCAAACTACAATCCTTGTATAATTGAGACATAACATTTGGGACTGAACATGTATAGGAAAATAAAATGAAAAAAATGATAGGATATCAAATAATCTGATAATACTTGATTTGTCATTGTTTAACACGCAGAATTAATACAATAAAATATTTACTTTTGAGGTGTCCATTTATTGAACAAAAGTAAACATATTTTAGCTAATAAAATAACTTGCACATTGTTAATTCCACGAGTTTAGTTTATCAGACAATTTAGGATTCGTATGCTGGACTTTTTCCCACCGGCCGCAATCGATGTTAATTTACATCAACATAAAGTACGAACACATTTGATTAACAATCAAATAGACCCCTGAATCTCTATAATATCCGTTGTGATATCGAGGGCTTTCTCTAATAGATGCGATCGCAAAGATCACTCATTATAGGCATGCACTTGAAAGACAAAATTGAATACCTCATTCTTTGAATTCATGATACATGGTACAGATTATGCGATTGGGTCATTTGGTTTACATACAGCCGTAAATCCACCATTAGATTTACATTCGGTCACAATCAGACAATTGGATATTATATCCAGTCAAGATCAGACCCTCCTTGCTTTTGTCTACAATTGGACTATCATATTTTGTATCCTAGCCGCGATCGGACCATCAGATTATGTCTCTGGTTAAGTTCGAACCATTGGATTGGTTCTGAGTCACGATCAAACCATTGGATTTACTCCTAGGTAGGATCTAACTGTTGAATTTAAGTTTCATTACGATTGGACCATTGGATAGCTAATCTGATCACTATCAGACCGTGAGACTTGTTTCCGATTTAAGATCGAACCTTTCGATTTATTCCAGGTTACGATATAACCATCAAATTTAAATCTAACCAAGAACCGATCGTGGCATTAACTCCAGGTCACAATCTGGCCGTTGGATTTATGTTTGATTAAGATTTCACCGCTTAATTTGCTCTAGATCGAAATATGACCATTGATTTTTAATTTCAGCCTAATCGGGCCGTTGAACTGCTAATATGATCACTATCGAACAGTCGGATTTGCTTTCGATTAAGATCGAACCTTTCGATTTACTCCAGGTTAAGATCCAACTGTTGGATTTAAATAACAACCGACTGTTGGATTTGCTCCGGATCGTGATATAACCGTTAGATTTAAATTTGCTTAAGATCCGACCGTTAGACTAACTCCAGATCGAAATATGACTGTTGATTTTAGATTTCATCCCGATCGAACAGTCGAATCGCCAATATGATCACTACAAAACTGTCGGATTAGCTCCTAATCACGATCTCATCGTTGATCATACCATTAGATTTGAGTTCCATCACAATCGGGCCGTTGGATTGCCAATACGACCACTAACAGACCGTTGGATTAAGTCATGATCATGATCACTATTTTGCTCGTGATCGGATCATTAAATTGACTTGATGTTAATAAAGGGCATTTCCGTACATGGCAAGGATATATTTGCAATCGCCAACATCTTTTCGAGAAGATGAAGCCATTTATGCAACTTTTCATAACCATGGGTATCTTCATAATTTTTCCACCATCAGGGACATTTTTATAATTTTCTAGTATTCTAGGGTTTTTCTACAATTTTGCCACACACACACACACAAAGAGCGCCAACCTGGAGGAGGCGCCGTGCAGTCCCAGCCACTGAGACAAGGGCCGACGGGGTGAGGAAGGATCGCAGCGAGGTCCTTGGAGGAGGCACCGGTGGAGCATCCGAGGGAAAACGAAAGGGGTTTCCGTAGGTCAATGGCCTCTGGTCCAGCTTACACTGTCGCAGCAGTCGACTCGACTCGCAAGGGCGGTCGATGGTTGTGTTGGGTTGTTGCTGGCATTGCCAGTGATGGGGAGACAAGAGGAAGGCAGTCGACATTGAAGCGTAGGCTAGTCGGCTGAGGTTGCCACAGTGAGGCCTAGGGGTGGCAATGGCGATGCAGGGGCCCATTGTGGTGCCGCGAACGTGTGTCGAGAAAGGGTGGGGGCAGGGCCGGTGCCTGTTCGCGAGAGGTCTTCCGTTGGGTCACGAGGGCGAAAGTGCATGGTCCCAACACACACACACAAACACACACAGACCAGCAGCGGGGGATCACAAGTGGCACTTCCAATGCTGTTTAAGGCCATGTCGCGATTGTGAGTTGGGAGGCTACAGGAGCATGGCACGGCTTGCTATGCCGGAGATTAACACCTTGATTGGGTTTGGGAGACTTTGATAGACACACACATAGACCAGCGGCGGGGGATCACAGGTGCCAATTCCAATGTTGTTTAAGGTCGTGTCGCGATTGGGAGTTGGTAGGCGGCGAAAGCATGGCACAACTTGTTGTGCCGAAGATTAACACCTTGATTGGGTTTGGGAGAAGTTGATGTTTTTATGGACCTAATTAAGGCTTGCCCCTTCTCTGTTTACGTTTGGAGGAAATTTTTCTGGCGACCTTGAACTTCCAACTAGATTAAGCTATTGAATTTCCAGCAAAAGTCCTTGATTCCTCTGTAATTTTTTGGTTGGTTACTTTAAAAAGCAAAAAAATTGACTAGGCTGAGGGTCTGAGGTTCTTCCCATAGTTTGAGTGGAAGCTTCAGAATTTGCAAGGCGGACCTTGTCTGCCCTTCAAGTTTCAATCATCTTCTAGGTTTTGGTTGGGATGCCCATTGACGTACGGGGAGGTAGCCATTTGTTTGGTCTCAGCAACAACCGATCAGGAGTTCAAGATGAATAGGACTGGGAGTGTCCATCATCGATGGAAACTCCTGACAATAGATTCTTCGAGTTAGTCGACTTGGTGAAATCTTGGATCCCTCAGAGGCCCAAGCATGCGAATGTGCCAAGGGATTCTTGGATGCTTGACCATAGCTGTAGGGTACATTATGAATGTGATTCCCAGTTCACAATTCTTAACCGTCGTCATCATTGTCATCCCTGTGGACATGTTTTCTGTGGGAAGGGGGTGGAGGGGGGAGGGGGGGTTGCAGGCCGACGGCTGGGGGAGGGAGAAGGAAGGTCGCCGCCCGTTTCCTTCTTCCTCTCCCTCCCCGCCACCGCATAGCCGCCGTCGTTGCCCCGGCACCAGCAGTCCACCGGTGGATGCAACCCCCCTGCGCCCTCCACCTCCCCGTCAAACATGCCCAACTGACGGTGCCACCGCCATCCATCCATTTAGGGTTTGGGAACCCATCAAGGAGAGCAGAGGAAGAAGATGACTCTTTTTGCATTTTAACCCTAAAGTCTCGCTATTTGTTTATATAACCCAATTAAATGTGTTATTTCTGCTTTAAGATTCTATTTAGAGTTTTTTACAAACAACCCAGACCCTTAGAAAGATAACCATGGACATTTCCGTCTTTTCTCACGTCTGATTCGGCCTAACTATAGTTAAGTTGACGGGTGATAACGATGGGTTACGGTGATGCCATATTTACAAGTTTTTCAAAATAATGGCGATACTAATATATTTTCAAGAATGATATATCTGCAATTTCACCTGTAGCAATGGTTTCTGTACAAAAAACCCTTATGTTATTATATAGTTTACTAACATTACAACTTAAATTACAACTAACTAGTAGGTTGACCCTAAGAAAGTCCTAAGCAAGGTATGCAAAATCAGACGGGATCGGATCGGATCGCCCGATCCGATCGGATTTCGGGCGAAACGACCCGATCCCGATCCCATCTCCACCGATCCAACCCGGATCGGTGGGATCGGCCCGGATCGGCCGATCCCAAGCGATCTTGGGCGATCCGGACGATCCCGGGTTGGATAATAAAACAGTTGAAATGCCTGCCCTGCCCTCTGAAACACTCACTGGTGGGATGCCCCTTACTACAGTGAACACACTACTTCATGACATATTACTGTTTCATTGGATGCTCTTATTATTTGCATAGAAATGTCATTGGATGTATTACTATGTCATTTTCCTAAATTCTCATTCACTTTTTCCCTTTTAACTTGTTAATGTTTATCATCTATTCTATTTTACTTTTCAGTCTAGAGACTCTTAGACATACTGAATGTTTAAGAAAGTTTATATTAACTAAAAATGGAATATGTGCAGTAGAAAAGGTAGGTAGTACTTAACTTTAAATATGGGTGATTACATGAAGTAGGCTTTGTCTAGGCACCCAAATATTATGACCAGGTTGTTTTTCCCTTTTGACCTGATATTATGACCCCATTGACCCCCAAATATTCTGGTCTCCAAGTGGTTTGTTTGGCACCCAAGGCGTCCAGCATCCAATTCTACTCACTTATTTCATTTTCAAATGGGAACTACTTGATTTTCTCCTCATCTACTATGTCATCCCACATTTGGCTTATGGAGTCATCTATGCATCCAAATAGCACTGAGCTTTGCCATCTTTTTGATTTTTTATACACTTATATCCCTAGCCAAGTCAGCTGGCCTGACTCGGCCGGGATCGGTCCGAGATCGGTCAAGATTGGTCGATCCCACCGACCCGGATCGGTTTGGGACCGGGCGATCCGATCCCGATCCCCGATTCCACCTTCCTTGGTCCTAAGTTACAAAGATTTGGCATCCATTGTAACTTGTGTATTCGGCCAAATGACCTCAAGTTCACAATGTGAGAAAACCAGAGTGCATTGTATGATTCACACAAACAAGGAAACAAACTAAAGTTCAAGCAACTTGCCTTCTGGCATTATACCTCAAGGTTATACTAAAGAACCTTCAAAGGTGGTGATGACACCGGTCCAAGACAGAGGTTCGACCGGACGCAAGCATATTGGCGCCATCAAGACCTCGACTCGGTCGCACTCTAATTGGAAGTAGATCCCCAACTTGGTAGTATTTTATTAGTATTTTATTTTTCCCATGTTAATTGTCACCATTATGGCAGTTTATATTTCCATTATTGAAATCTTATCTAGGGTAGGAGATCTCTTGTATTTTCTAGGAAAAGCAGATTTTCGTGTATTTCTTAGGAGGCATGTCCTTTTCAAGGAAGACTTGAGTCCCATGAGTTCTTCCCCTACTTAAGGTTGTACTCCTCCATTTGGAGAGACCATGAAATGAAGAATAGAAAATCCTTTGAGTAAGTTGAAAAGGCTTGCTTGTCTCCGAGAGGAAGATGGGGTGAGATGCCCCAACTGTAGCTTGTCTCCGAGCGGGTGATGGGGTGAGAGGCCCCAAAACTATTGTATCTGTACTACCTTCCCCCTATCCAGCCGTACCTTCTCTTCTTCTTCTTCTCCACTGAGACCACCACTCTTGCTGCTATCACCCCACCTCCCTTTTCTCTCCTCTCTCCCCTCAAGGAGCCCACCCCACTTCCCTTCTCTCCTTCTCTTTCTCTCTGCCACCGCACGACCCCATCCTTTCCTCCCCCTTCCCTCCACCTTGCCACCGCCGCATGTCGCCGCCGCCTACAAGAGCCCGCCGACAACCCCAACGCCTCGGCTGCCTGTCACCACCGTCGATATCTCCGGCCACACCACCCGCAGCAGCATCACCACTGCCCACGACCAGCGACAGTGTCTTCACCCACCGCCACCTGCAGGAGCCCGTCAACTGCCTCCCATCCCCCCTCCAAGATTGTCCAACCTAGGTTGTCCTTGACAGCAACCACCACCTCCATCTCTCCATCCCCGCCCTCCCAACCACCCCGACACCACCTCCCTCTCTCGGCCACCCCTGCGCCACCCCGAGGCAGCACCAACGCCCATGCTGTTGGCCAGCACCAGCCACCCTCACCGCCATCTCTCTCTCTTTCAACTCCTCTTTGCCTCATCTCCTTCTCTCGCCACAACGGCCGCCCCCTTCACCGCCCCTTCCGGCCGATCCCACATCTATTGCAGAGTCGTCGACCGTCTGATCGTCCAGGCATCGTCCACCGCATCAACCCCTTCTTCCCCATCCTTTCTCTCTCTCTCTCAGCCCACGGACAACCCAGCATCCCCTCCCCCATCACTACACCATCACCGGAGCTGAGCACCGCAAAAAAAAGAATTCACTCTTCTCCTCTCCGAGACTATACGCTGGAAATAAGAATTCATGCCCCTTTCCTTTATCCATCTCTCCCATGACCTCTGCTTCCAATAGAACTCTTCTCGTGATAATTTCCTGAAAGTCAACCTTAAGGGTGTCCCTAAGCCATCTAGTAGTCATGTCACCTCTAAGCAATCTAGTCCCTCAATCTACTACAGAATTCTAGCTTGAGCGACTTTGCCCGATAGAATTTTATCTACACCGCATACCTTGAGATCTTGAGCAACTTGCTTTAGTTTCCTCACCAGCCTAGCTATAGCATACCTTTCATTCCAATGCAAATTCCATGCCTGCTTGACAATCTCCACAAATCTACCTCTCTGAACCAAAACCCCTCTGGCCTAGGGATGTCAATGGATCGGGTTCGGCTCGGGTAGACCAATACCATACCCTATCCGTGAAAATTTTACTAATACCATACCCGGATAGTACCCTATTATTTTCGCGGGTATGGATACGGGTATATCCGTCACGGGTATGGATATATCCGCGGATATCCGTATCCGTCCATAAATCATGAGTCCACGTTCACATCCAAAGAAATGTGAGATATATGAGAATTAGAAAAAAAAAATAATTCCGATCAATTCTTTCATTTCTAAAGTAATTTTTATGTTTTATAAAAACGTCCTTATAATTTTAGCATGAAGTCTAAACTCACAAACTCAACAAGACGGGCAATGGATTGGGTTCGTGTCAAAATCATAGGCCTAACATGCACAATGAGTTATTAAGAGCGGGTTCGGATCGGGTACGGGTTTGAGTGCACTAAATCCATACCCTATCCGAATATGAAACGGGTATTTTAAACGTACCCAAACCCGAATCCATATCCGTTTATTCGGGTATTACCCGACCCATCACGGGTCGGGTAATGCGGGTAATCAGATTTGCGGATATTTTTGACATCCCTACTCTGGCCTGAAGTTCCTCTTCATCCCTTGTGAGTAATTGGTCTTCGACAAAAGTGACTTGCAATCCGAGACTGATCGGCCAATAAAGACACCTACACATGACGGTAATGATCCTCTCAACCCACCGACACCAGGAACCTATCTAACCTGGAGCAAGTGAGATCTGTCCTCAGGTTAGACCAAAGTGAATTGGGCACTAGATATGCCCACATTAATGAGAGATGTCTCCACTATGAAATCGATGAAGTCCTCCATCTCTCCTAGGATAAAGAATGTTCTTGTCCTTTCCCAAGGTGCAGTAATGGCATTGAAATCACCCTCTACACATCAAGGCCTGCTCGACCTAAGATGATGCCGTGCTACCCACAGGAGCTTCTTCTCTTCTCTGCTTTGGGGGTCGTACACCCTCGTGAAGTCCCAAGAGAAACCATATCTCACATTCCGGAAATGTAGAGATATGGCCCCTCAGCTAACCTACCTATCTGACTCCACCTCCTCCACCTTAAACTAATTATAGAAAAATCATAACAGCTTCAGACCTCCATTCCGCCGGAGACGCTACTCCCTTCGCAAGCGTGGCCCCCCCCATCTCCCTCATCACATGTTCCCCCTCCTCCTCACATTTAGTTTCTTGCAGGCAGAAGATATCAATCTTGCATCTCCTCACTAGCTTCTTCACTATCCTCCGCTTCTCCCCCTCACAAATCCCTCACATTCCACGAGACTCCTCATTTGGGCAATGGGATGCCCCTCTCCTCCTTTCCACCCTCACCCTCCCTCTTCTCCCTCATCTGGGAGTTCCCTCCCTTCGCCTCCCTTGCCAAATTCAAGAACCACCTCTTCTGGATTCTAGTAAAAATCCCCTTCACATCCCGCTCTACCCCTACAAATGAGATGCCCACCTTGTCAGCTACCTCCCTCATCTGAGCGGCCATCATCCTCTCCACCGCCCCCCACAACTCCTTCACTTTCTCCTTCCCAGTGTGCCCTTCTCTGATGGCTATTCCCCAGCAAATTGCTCTCCTAAACCCACCCCGCCCCCCATTGGTGTCTCGGCGATGGCCGCCTCCTCTTCGGAGGACAGATTCTCCCCTTCCTCCTAGTCCTCATGTTCTCCGATGGCCCCATCTAGGTCACTCTCTGGTTCTCAGGACGATGTGGCCTAAAGCCCGCTAGCTATGCAGGGTAGAGCTAGCCGGTGCTACAAACGTCGTCTCCGACCTATTCGAGGCCGATGTGATCGGGTCTTCTACATGGGTGCTCCTGATGGAACGATCAAGGGGGCCTCGCACGCTCCCAGCCTCTGCCAGTTGCAGCAGCTGCCAACCTCCTGCGTACGATACAGGGTCTCCGACAAGTCCTCATCTTCCTTCTGCACTTGCCGGTAGTAAACAACCGGCAGGATCTGCAGCTGGTGATCCTCTACCGGGTGTGGCTGGGATGCCGTTGTTCAACTGTCTCGCTCGTTGCCACGGGTAGCACGCTAGAAGAGGCACCCGTAGCCGAAGACGCTCCCCCTAAGATGGCTCCTCTAGCACATGTCGGAGCAAGGCCCCCGACGACTTCTGAATTTGTAACTCCTCCTGTCATGCGGAACTGGGGCACCTCCGGCAGACCGGTAAGGTCATCGCCCCTAGTAACGCATCGGAAGGGGCCTCCGCAGGAATAGTGTCGGCTATCAGGTTAGAAAGACAGGGCTTAGCGGGCCCGCAAGATCCGGTGTCCCCACGACCCCGATTCGAGTAAATCGTGGGTCCTGTGGTCCGGGTCCGAGCACTATTCCTTATGTTCACCTTCTCGCCCGAGGTCCATGACTAGACCTATCCCACTATTGTTGCATACCCTCTTCGGACCGGCCCAGCCGCGATTGTAATTGGGCCCGATGAGCCCATCCGGCCCAAGCCCGCCTTCTTCCATTGGACCCCCCAGGATACCTCTCCTTTCCAAATTTGAACGCATGGCCGAGGTGTTGCCACGTAACCACAGCTGGCCATCATCTTCAACCTCCCGATGTGAGGACAGTTGCCCCAACACCGCGCCCAATCGACTGTTCCTAAGCACCGCCTACAATGGTTGTTGCTACTCCGACTGAAGGAAGACTCGCACTAGGAAGATAACGCCGAGTCACCGACAACGTCGAACGTGATGACGACTGGCACCTCCTAGATCCCGCTCACCTAGACCACAGCAACCACCGCTTTGAGATCTCCTCTGTTTGTCGGACCCAGGGTGCCTGACTACATATTCCTAAACCAATGTACCAAAGTTGGCACGCCCAACTCATCACATAGTATGATGAGCACCCCGACTAACCTTACCCTAATCCGCCTCACCCTGGGGTCGGGGAATGTCCCCATCTCCAAGGACCATCTCCTCAAGCGCAAGAGGACCACCTCCATTACCGCATAGTCGAGTTTCACCCATGCGACAACCTCCTCACTCCAGCCCACAACTAGAAACCATTTAGCCTCCATTTGAGCCACCTCCCACCCGTCACCTCTACTTGCGTCATCCTCAATCATCGCCTTAACCCGCGCCGCCCTAGCTTCTCTCCACTAGGTCCACCCTCAGACATTTCTTGGCCCATTGTAGACTTCCATGAACTGCCTCCGGTGGTAGTGGATCCACCTCCACACAGAGTCGGTTGCCCCTAATCTGCACCCTGCAGTTAGGATCACCCCGCACGACCTCCGCAAAAGATCTATTGAGGTGGGCCCAACCTCCGGAGCTCGCCATTGGGGCAATGTAGTGCCGTTGCAAGTGGCCCCTTCCACCGCACCTGTAGCACCTCCTTCCTTTGAGAGGGACCCCCACGTTCGGGCTGGTTGTATCCCCGAGGGAAGTCCGGATCAGACCGGAGGTCCGCTCCTAGGGACCGCCCCGCAGCATCCCAATTCACAGCTCCTTTCATTCCCAAAGCTTCTCTCTCTAGAAAAGCTAGAGAGAGTTCCTCCCTGAAGGACAGTTTCTTCCCTACTAGATGGACCATCTTCCCACTCAGTCGCAGCACCTCCCCTTGAACGATGCACACCCACAATCCCACGGCAACAGTAATCCCATGTGAGCCACCTCGTAGGGGGGACAACCTCATCCCAGCCCAATAGCAAGGCCAGTAGCATCCAAGAGAGGCACAATTCGGACCATCACGGATCCAAGAGAGAGGCTCCGTCCGGCCCATGCTAGATCGGTCTTCGTCCAGTGCCAAAAGGATTCAAGAGGTTGCAGAAGGTCACTAGAAAGATTGAATAACGGGATAAAATGCCATAAATGATAAGAACCACTGACTTGGATGTGATTTTTGATGTAGATAATCACATCCTATGCATGGGTAGATGCAAGGTCAAATTTCAGGACTGGTGCAGTAGGGGAAGAATTTAAGAAGATTTAAAGGAGGTTTCATTAGCCTCTTTCTTATTCTCAAAAGAACTATAAGTTGGACACAGGACTGGTGCAAAGCAACTGGCATTCAGTATCTTGAAGATTCCCTAGTGATCCAGAAGGCTAAATGGTGGGGACGCGGTGATCAGCTACCGACGCCAGCGACGACGGTCCGCCCCGACAGCTCTAGTATCCTTGTGGTTGGGCGGTTTCGAGCCGAGATGACACAGTAGCGTCCTTGAAGTTTTTCCCATTTGTTCTGTATTTTTTCTTTTTTTAGTGTGTTTGGTATTTTCCAGCATTTTGTAGCCCATTCTGGGTATTTTTGTTATATTTTGTGCTGGTTTTGGCCATGTGTTTATTATGCTAGGTATCCCTGTCACTTTTGACATAAACATGGCCCTATTGTAATTTTCTTTTGTCCCTTTAAAAAAGACCCTACATGTACACAAAGAGGATGGATGCAAATAAAATGATGGAGAATGTTCCTTCTTGATGCCTCAGTGGTCTCGTGAGGAGTGCCCTTAGAGAGGGAGGATGTGAGGCCCAAGAACCCAGCACCGCCAGAGCCTTTCCCTTTCCCCACGTCTCATGTCTTCCTCCTTCGTTTGTTCCTTCCTCAACAAAGAAACAAGGTTGCTACAGTATCGATTCAAAGCCCAATCGATCGATCCCTTTCTCCACCTCTCTTCCTTCTTCCACTGTTTTTTCTACTTCTTCCTCTATTCCTTCATCTTCCTGTTCATCGTCCTTCCCCCTCCTTTTTCTTCTGTCTTCTCCCTGTTCCCAACACAGGACCGTAGCAGCCGCCAGCCTCACTTTCACCTGCCCCACTAGACCTCACACAGCCGTGCCTCTACACTCCGCCGCCGCACAGGAGGAGGCTCGCCATCCTCCGCCTCAAATGCGACAGAGCGCCGCCAAGGGTCCCTGTGTCGGCCACCCCAAGTGTCCCGTGTTCACCCTTCCCGCTCTGGTCGTCTCCACCTTCTGCCGCCATCGTTGCCGCCCTGCATCTCTGGCTCCTCTTCTCTCGCCGCTGCCCCTCTTGCCATCTCTCGCCACCAACGACACCGCCCTCTTCTTCTCCTCCACTCGAAGTTCTCCACCCGCTAGCATCACCGTCGTGATCCCCTCCTATCCCCTGCTTCGATCACGCCCTCATCCTCCTTCTTCCTCCCCCTTCACATCCCCACCGTCTTCCCTCTTACTAGTACCCAACTCCTGCTGGACCACCTACCAACTCCAGTAGAATTGCCGTCAATCGCACCCCCGCCGTGCTCCAGCGCCGCAGCCGCCCGTTGCCACCGGTCCAAGATGTCGCAGCTGCAGCCAAACTCCGCCTCCACCTCCCCTCCCTCTCCACAACTACGCACCCCATCGGAGCCCAGCGCCGCCTCAACCGGCGCCACCACGAGCTGGTCACACCCGCAGCCGCCCTGCTTGCTCGTCGGCCACCTTGTAGAACCGTTTGTGGGACCTGCCCCCCCCCCAAGTGAGCGACCTTCCCCTGTGCACCGCCATCGGGCCCTCCAAGCTGCCTGCATCCCCTCCACCACATGCTTTCACGGGTAGTTTCTCTGCCATACTAGTGATCTCGTGGAATGTTCTCGGTGTCATGTTTCTACATTTTGCTCGTGTTTGGATAAGTGAGAGCCCGACCCCACTTTATTAATTGTTGTTAGATTGTTGGTAGAGAGTGATTATATGTGAGATCCCTTTTCATCCTATCCTGTATGTTTTTGATATATTTGATAGATCGAATGGCCTCATCTCGCACGGTGGTTCCTAAACTATCGTCGATCCGCTGTTAGAGTCTTGTTGGGACGATACTTGTGCCTGTTTATTTTCGGATACATATAATTGCTTTCATGGGCTCATAGAGTGGCCGGAAGTTGCTTAGCGTTTATGTGCACTCGATTGACTTTGGCGTGCTTGCTATATCGTCCCGCATCACTAAATAGTGGAGTAACTTCTTTATGTGATGCTTTTTTAGTTTCATTCTAACCCCCAGATAGAATGGTGATTTCCCAGTCATGCTTTTTTTTTTTTCTTCCCATTATTATGTGGTGAACTGCTGGGAGCCAGGTTGAGGTCTCTTCCTCCTTTTTGTGTTGGGATCCTGACTTTGTGATCCCTTGTGCATTTGTACTTTTCCCAGTTTGTTTTTTGCTTAATGAAAGTGACCTCTATATGGTCTTTCAAAGGAAAAGGAAGGACAATTTCAGATTCACCAAAATTTTGACCCAAATGATTGTAAATGGGCTGAGTTGGATGGGGACCTCACTGTTCCAAGATTTCCAATTTCTAGCTCCTAAAGGTAAGAAAAATCTAGCATCTAAAATTATGAATAGAAGGATTGCTAAAGGCAACAAAGCAATCCATGCTATGGATAGTGCAGATCTCAACACACTTGCAATGCAAGAAGACACATCAGAGCCTAGTGAGGACATCTTATATGAAACCCTCAAATGACTCGACTCAGGCTTGTGGTCATGGTAACAACAACCGGGTCATACCTCTACTTCCTTTACAAAGCAGTGATTCACTCATGCAACACAGAATGAAGACCATGTAGCAGACTCACAAGGAAGAGTTCAAAAAAGTGACTGAGAAGGGCAAAGGGAAGCAATATGTACCTATCCAAAAGGAATAAGAGAATAGCAACTAGACATTGAGGTACCAGGCTACATTCCCAACTTTGTGCATTATCGATGTGACCGACTCCAGAAGAAGAAAGCAGAAAAGAGCTTTTCCATTGAGGATGAGACTACAACCAACATGACAATTCAGATGCATCATATCAGGCTCCTTCTGAAGTATTTAGCTATCCAGGAGGGTACTGTGTTTATGCACCCTCCGCTATATCAAACTACTCAAGACAATACATATCCCAAACTCGAACACATCATCTCATCAGTCTGCAGAAGAGTTTTACCATGTCCCAGAGATCACTGATTGGACACCAGTCACAATCATCTAGCTAATAGATGACTACAACCTGTACCTACACATAAATGCATGCAACATAAATGTCTTGAAGTGATTATGTATGGTACGTGTGCAACACAAAGCAAGCCTAGTAACCAAGAATGGAGTACATTTTTTCCTTCTTTTTAAGAAGATGAGGGAAACCTGGCTTTTGCTGGTAAACCACAGATGGCTGCAGGCAGGGGAGCCCCAGCACACCAGTTCATCCCCCATGCAGAATCCAACCCAGGACCTCCTCCGGTTCCTTAGCCGGAGTCATCCGAACCATTCCGCTATGGGGCCACCCCAAGAATGGAGTGTATGTTTACACTGCCCATCTAATAAGCAGTTCATCATTTTACGTCTAAATTGTGTTTCCTTTTTTTGTGCATGTTCAATGTGCACACTCTTATTTTGGAGATATTTCCTATTTTTGTTAAAACTTTTCCATATTTTTCAAATTGTGTGGGGCAATCCTAGCCAACCATGGGTTGCCACAGATCGAGCCAGATTGATCAAAGATCAGGTGATCGGGGTTGGTCCAAGGCTAGCCAATCCCATTCACAATATAAATCCTACAATCCTTAATTATACAGCAGCATCAGGCACTGTCAAGCTCCTTTAGCCCCAGCCCAACAACGCTTGTGTCTTTGGTGACATATGTGAATGGGTAACATGTCTCTGTGCATGGGTTGTCCTAAGTGAGATTGTTAAGTTTTATATTCTTATAGGTATTATTTTTCATTGATTTTGTTCATTTAGTTTGTCAGGCCGGGCTGGGCCAAGGTTAGTGAAATAGTCGGGCCCGGCCTGGCCCTGCTCAACATAGCCTGGGCCTGAGCCGGGCTTGAGCTTTCAGCCCGGCCCGGGCCCCACCAATTGACAGCCCTAGTCCTAACCACAAGTAAACGGTCTTGGCAGGGGTCAGTTTAAAGAGGTAGGTGATAGGAATGATATAGAATAGAGCACTCATCCTGCCCACGCAGGAGAACCCAACCCCTATCCCTCCTCTTTCCCCTTCCTTGCCACCTTCTCCTTCCCCATGGAATAATAAAGCACCCATTGAGATCCTAGTGAGGTAAAAAAAGAAGAGTGCGAAAGAACAAGCTAGAAAGAAAAGCCTTAGCTCATGAAACCCTTGGAAGCTGCACTTCCACCACTCCATGTGACATCTAACTCTAACCACTTATCACGGAGCTTAGGAGCTAGATCTGAGCTGCCTGCAAGATAGGGAAAGGAACCTAGAAAGTGTTGGAGAGGACTCTTATATTTGAAGTTGCTTGGAGCTTGAAGGAGCCGTCCTTGGAGGTCATCACTGCTATCCTTGCATTTTCTTGGATCCTGGTGAACTAGATGGACGGACCTCATGAAGGACCATAGTTGCGCTGGAGAAGCTGAATGATTAAAGGTAGGGAGACATGTTGGTTTTCATCTGTTTGATGATGAGCAAGGTAGTGATTTTTCAAAAAGGAGTTGCAAAAGAATCAACGTACTTTTTGGGTTTACTTTTGAGACCTATGATACAAGAAATGTAATGTAGCATGTTGCACTTTTTGGGTCTTTGTATGGCTGAATTAACTGATGGAATACATGCTTCAGGATGCATGTTATTTATATCATGAAGAACATAGAATGCATCTGAAAGAAAAGTCTGTGGCTTAAAATGCATATTCTTCCAGGTGATGTTGAAAAAAAGTAGCATATTCTTCCCGGTGATGTTGAAAAAAATGATGCAAAGCATGATGATATAATTAAGACATATGGAAGGGCTGCAAGATGCTCAGAATATGGCATTTTTTTTTGAAAGTGGGTAGTACCACTATTGTATTAAATGAAAAAAGGGACGTACAAGTATAATCAATAAGCTCTCAAAAAATTCCTATATAAAAGGTCACACCAAGACAGTGTGGCACTCACTAACCCCCCAGCAAAACAAAAGGTTGGGAGTTGAGGGAATTCACATTAGAAAGCAACTCCGCCTATTCCCTCACTCTATCACAAATGAAAGATACAATAGATTCCCCAGATCTAGCCTCCCTCCCGAAAATCATATTGTTCTGCTCTCCCCATAGAGACTAAAGGGTGACATGCAAAATCAACCACCACACTATGTTATCCCCTCTATTCGGCCACCTTCTACCCCAAAGCTGAATGATGTGAAGCACCTCTCTTTGTAGACCAATGACGCAGGGGGTTCTAGTAGCAAACCCCTCCCACACCACCTATGAGTAGGAACAACCTACAAACAGGTGGTCTAGTGACTCATCCTCCTGTCCACATACACAGCAGGTCGGCTGGATGTCCAGAATGAACTAGAGCAGCTTGTCTCAGGTGGGTAACCTTCTATGGGAGATACTCCAAGTGAGAATCTTTACCTTCAATAGACTCCTCGGCTTCCAAACCTGAGGGACGAGACTATGACGGAACTCATTGTCCAAGATAATATTGTAGGCCGACCTAACTAAGAAGGTCCCCTCCTTCCCCCACCTCTAGATCCACGCATCCTCCCTATCAGGGTTCAGACGTAGTGGAGGAGGAGGAGTAAAAGGGACTGGAGCTGCTCCATCTCAAAGATCATGAGGTCCCTCTGAAGGTCAATGCCCAAGTGCCTCCTGAAAGCTCGGAGTCGAGAGCCCTAGAATCGACCCCATCGGGTAAGCCGAGATAGTGTACAGGCTCGAGAAAGAAACCTCCAAAGTGAAGTCGCCAAACCATTTGTCTTTCCACAAAAAACAATGATCGCCTTTCCTAAGTCGGACCCACACGCCGGAGAACATTCTTGCAAGTCAAAATGCCACGCCAAAGGGGCGAGGTCCGAGACTGAACTGATGAAGCCAAATCTCAAACTCTCCTCCTGTCATAATATCTCTGCCTGATAACCTGCGCCCCCAACCTTCACATCCACTTGCACAAGTGAGCCAGATTACAATCTCTTAACATCCTTGATCTCCAAACCCCCCACTTGTTGGCTGTCACCCTTCCCCATTTGATATCATACCAACCCTTACATTTCCCCCCACTCCCATGTCAAAAGAATCTTCCCTAAATAGACTCAATCTTCTTCATCACAAACTTCAGGATACGGAACACAAAGAATAAATAGATATGTAAGCTATCCAATATTGATTTGCATGGCACTAATCTGCCCCCATAAGATAGCAATCTAAACTTCCAACCAACTAGTCTGGACTCAAATCTATGAATAATAAGAAGTCAATTTGCACACCGAAGAACACCTAGGGTAAGAGGGAGTCCCAAATAAAAGATAAGGATATCCCCTAACTAATAGCCCAAAATGCAAGCCGCCCTTTGGAGCGAGATTTCTTCCATGTTAACCCCAACTAACATACTTTTGTTGAAGTTAACTTTCAACCCAGTGACCTCTTCCAACAGCACCAACAAAAGTCTAACCATGTAAAGTTGCTACTCATCCTTTGCCAAGAACAAGATAATATCATCAGTATACTACAAGTGAGTGACAAAAGGCCCTCCTCTCCCAATCTAGAATCCCTTGATCAGACCCGAGCCCTCTGCTCTCAGCCACACCCTGCTAAGAATATGAGTCACAAGCACAAAGAGGAGAGGTGATATAAGATCTCCCTATGCAGTCCCTCCCACTGTCGAAGTAAGAAGTCGGCTTCCCATTGACTAGGACATCAATGGAAGTAGAGGAAATGCAAGTCCAGACCCAGCCAATCCATCTCCCCAAAACCCATCTTCCCTAAATAGACTCAATCTTCTTCGTCACAAACTTCGGGATACGGAACACAAAGAATAAATAGATAGGTAAGCTATCCAAGATTGATCTGCATGGCACTAATCTGCCCCCGTAAGATAGCAGTCTAAACTTCCAACCGGCTAGTCTGGACTCAAATCTATGAATAATAAGAAGTCAATTTGCACACCGAAGAACACCTAGGGTAAGAGGGAGTCCCAAATAAAAGATAAGGAAATCCCCTAATTGATAGCCCAAAATACAAGCCGCCCTTCTCATGTTAACCCCAACCAACATACTCTTGTTGAAGTTAACTTTCAAACGAGTGACCTCTTCCAACAGCTCCAACAAAAGTCTAACCATGTAAAGTTGCTACTCATCCTCTGCCAAGAACAAGATAATATCATCAGTATACTACAAGTGAGTGACAAAAGGCCCTCCTCTCCCAATCTAGAATCTCTTGATCAAACCCAAGCCCTCTGCTCTCAACCACACCCTGCTAAGAATATGAGTCACAAGCACAAAGAGGAGAGGTGATATAAGATCTCCCTACGCAGCCCATCCCACTGTCGAAGTAAGAAGTCGGCTTCCCATTGACTGGGACATCAAAGGAAGCAGAGGAAATACAAGTCCAGACCCAGCCAATCCATCTCCCCAAAGCCCATCTTCTCTAACACTTCAAATAAACATAGCCAAGTTACCCTATCATAAGCCTTCTCAAAATCTAGCTTCAGAACCACCCCTTTCTTCCTTTGAGTCTTCATAGTAAATAAACACTCATGAGTCACTAAGAAATTATCCTAAATGTGTCTTCCCCTGATGAAAACTCCCTGGTAACAACTGACCACCATGTCTGTCACACTATCAAGCCTCCGTGCCAGCAACTTAGTGATGATCTTATATGTGCCATTCAACAGACTAATAGGCCTGAAGTCTTGAAAATCTTGGGCCCATGGTTTCTTGGGGATAAGGACTAGGAGGGTTTTGTTGATGCCCCCCAAGTGAACCCTCACCTCCTAAAATTTCCTCACTGTTGTCATAAAGTCAACCTTGAGAATATCCCAACAATTCTGGAAGAAAGCCAAAGGGAAGCCATCAGGCCCTGGAGCTTTGTCCCCTGTAAGAAATAAAATTGTCTGACGAACCTCCTCCTCTGTAAGCACTTTGAGATAGCATCCCTCTCCTCAAGAGAAAGGCGGGGAAGGAGATCATCTGCAAACCTCGGCCTAAAATGGTCCTCCTCTGAAAATAGCCTAGAGTAGAAGTCCCTCGCCAAACCCCTAATCTGCTCATCGGAAGAAACAGAGAGCTCACCCATCTGGATACACATAATGGTGTTAACTCCCCCTCCCTGAAGTAATGCGCTAGAAGTAAATAGTATTCTTGTCCCCTTGTTTGATCTATATTTGTCCCTAGATCTCTACCTCCAGTAGATTTCCACCCTACAGAGGATCTCATCAAACTGCCTCCTAAGAGAATCCTTGAGGCTCCTATCCTCTGAATCCATAAGCTTTGCCTCCTCCAAACAGTCCAGGCCGTCAATCTATTGAAGAATTCTGCCTTTTGCTACCCTCCCTGGGAGGGTTTTGTCTACCCCCCAAGACTTGAGGACCTGAGCAGTGTGCCTCAGCTTCAACACTAGAGTAGCCATAGCCGGCCTACCAGCAACCTGTGAGAACCATGCTCCCCTGACAGTGTCTATAAAGTCCGCCTCCCTGAGCCAGAACTGCTCCAATCTGAAACTGAACCTTCTATGCTGCAGACGACTGGTCTTCAAGAGGATGGGCTTGTGGTCCGACACTGATCTGGCCAAAGGTAGTACATGTACATGAAGATAGTGATCCTCCCAATTAACAAAGACCAAGAATCTGTCCAACCTGGAGCATGAATCATTAACTCTCATGTTGGACCAAGTGAATTGACTATATGCCATGCCGATGTCCACCAAAGTTGCCGCCTCAATGAAGGCAGTGAAGTCCTCCATATCCCCTGCAAAGACATTCTTCCCCGTCGTCTCCCAAGGGACAGTGACCGCATTGAAGTCCCCACCAACACACCAAGGCCTGCCCGAAGAAAAATGATGACTGACCAAGTCCTCCCACAAAAGCCACTTCTCCCTGCTTTGGGGTCCGTACACCCCGCTGATGCGGGTCAAAAAAAAATATATGGTCACTCATCGCCTTTGTAACTCCGGTTATATTTGGGGGGAGGGGTGTGGAAGTTGCCATACAATCCCCCAGAGTTATATGATGACCCATCATTATATAACTATCCAGAGAGATTGAATGGGAATTGTGTTAGCTTCGGGCATGGGTGAAAGTATCTCTCAAGGAGTGCAAGGAGGGTGCAGAACTCTGATTTCGTAGTACGATGAACTATAAAGTAAAACACGATCATGGTGAATAATCAAGAAAAGAAATGGCATGATGAGTTCGTGGATGATACCATCAAAGCATGCAATAATGGTTAAGTGATGTGCCCCCCAAAGAAGATGGGTTCACATGCTCTTCAAATAACTAAGCTGCAATGCTGAACGGATGTCAAAATATCTAAGATTTATCTTTGCGAGTAGCATATCCCAAGTAATTGGCACATGGGCGATGGAATGAAAGCATAGATGATGTCTACATTCTACCTTACGTGAGCTGTCCTTGTGTGCTGGAAAATGGTATTGGTATATCATATATGACAATCTTATGAGAACGGAATATGCTGTCGTCATCACTGGTCACCATGGCTGCTATGGTTGTTGCCTGCCACTACCATTGCCAGCACAACCGCCTACCAGTGGTGGAGACATAGGTGAGTGGCATGTGTGTGTATGTTTTGTTTCTCTCCTCTTTATTTTTTATCATCTTCTACCCTCTTCTTTGGTCTTCCCTGCCCCTGCCGCTAGCCCCCACCCTCTCCTGACTCATTCTCCACTTGCTAGTTCCCATGAGATTGAAACTGGCTGGAATCAGCCAGCTCTGACAGAACCAGCCAGTTCCTGTTTGAAACCAGGACCGGGACTAGAATGGTGCCCAACCCATTCTTTAAACCATAAATAAAAGATTAGGTTCAGCTATGCCCTTATCTGCAGACCATTACAATTACAGTCATCCTCCAATCTCATATTCCATTGGTCGTTTCCAATCCAGCCAGCCACTGCAACATGAAAGCCCCATCACTCCATATGCTCTCACAATTAGTTAGAAAACTACTATTGCAATAAATAAATAAATAAAATTTAACTTCATTACATGGTGATAGGGGACTCGTTAGGTGTTTCAAACTTCACAGGAAGAACTAAAACACCTTCAATCTCCACAATTCAGTTGCATGATGACGTCAATAATTGAATGTAAACCCACTTACGAAAGAAAAGAGAGATTAACATCATTTGATCATAAGACAGAATAGGCTAGTAGTAATAACATAAAGCAAATTAAAGTGCATATTAATTTTTCTAAAAGAAATACAAATAGCATTATGAATAATTAATGTCACCATACTTCAGCTAGAGTCTCCCATCCAAGCTTATTATAACTGTCCCCACAGAGTTCCATCCAAATAAAATAAATTTTGAGGAAAAACCGACAATATGCACTCAAAAGAAATGGCACATTATGAAAAAGAAAAGATGTAGCACACTACTTTCTTATTTTCTTGCTCATTCGTTTCTATCAGCATCACAGTACTCCTGCAAGTTTCACAGAATCCTTTGTTCCCTCTAACACAAACAAACTCAGCTTCTTTGATGCAAGACTTGCACAAGGAATATGTGCATGTCAAGCACATATAATGAGCAGCTTTCTCACAGACACTACATATATGCCAACCTGCAAGCACAACCATGACTAATTTAGCAAAGTTTATTGAAAGTTGAATCAAAAAAGTAGAGAGATAGCAATAGCATGGAGTAAGACTTCAGAAAATAATTAGGTTTCCTTATGTGACACCATTGTTTTCAAGGCGTCGCCTAAGCGACAAGGCACTCCATGGCACCCAAGGCAACCAAGCGCCTAGGCGAGCAGCCCATTAAGACACTCACCTGGCTGTCTTGGTGCACATATGCCACTCCTTGTTTTGAGGTCTGTTTTAGTATTTGGGAAGAAGTTCAGAAGCAATTTTGAAAAATTAACAAACGATACATCAAGATTGGAAAGGGAATATAAGACTTCCATTTCCCCTTCCCCTTTCTCTCGGATTCTTCACCCTGTCAATTTCTTTTCCCTCCTCTTAAGGACATAGATTCATATTTGCATGGTGTACTTTTTGAAGCTAATATTATTTTTGTGGCATTTTGATAATTAACAAGGAAAATTATGAAATTATTATGTTGATGTGCTTATAATTTACCTAAACATGTGTCATATTTATGTTTCCTTTTAACATAGAGCATAAATATTTGGGTATCAAATTTTAAATCAAAATTATCATATTGATTGATAGGTATTCACAAATTCTATTTGGTTTTCTCCTTATTAATTTGTTATTCTTTGTAATTTATTCTGTTTTTGCTTTTTAAAATATAGGTGTATGTTGAAGATTTGTGAATAAATTTTCTACTAACTAAAGATAGAACCTATATGTAGAAAATGTACAATAAAAGTTCTTTTCAAATGTACTTAGTTATATAAACTAGGCTTCGCCTAAACGCCTCGTCGTCTAAGCAATAAGGTGGTGGGCCACCGCCTTGGACGCCTTGACAACCATGTGTGACATATCATAGAACACTTCACCTGTTGCCAATTGACAAAATAATCATTGATATATCTTCTTAGATGAATTCAATGTTACCATGTGCTAAATCTTATTTACCTAAAATGGAAGCTAGAATTTGCAGTTATCATTTATCAATGAGTAAAAGCTGTCGGCTGTCCAATAAGGCAAGCAGACATGCAGCATGGATATCTTGAACAAATATCTTAATACATGATCAACAATGAGGAAACCCACTTATAATGTGAAGATCCCAAAATACACATCTCTGAAATGTCACCAGAGTAAACTAAGTTCGATTCTTGTTAGGAAGTGCTGTGGAAAGAAAAGGATGTCGTCCAGTTCTCAATCTTGCACCCATTTGTTGGATGCTTATCCATCCAGTACTCAAGCAAATCCATCTCCATAGCCCATAGAGGGGGAAATAGGGGTACAATGGCATACATGAAGAGCCAGTTAAGTCCCTTCAATAATGACTAGCTTCCACCACCATATATCATCTCGCTCCCAATGTCTAAATGTTAGTATTCCCAGCATAGACCACGAGAGCAGCTCATAGTAATTGCAGTCACAATGCAAATCGCAGCTCCAACATAGTTTGTGTGAAGATTGTTGTGGGTGGCACCCCTGACCCTTCCTTTTATTTTAGGTTTCTTTTTTTTTTTGGAAGTGGTTGGTACCACGAGATTGTATTAAAGTAAAGTAGGAGAGATATACAAGTATAATCATAGTGCTCCCAAAAGATCCCTCTACAAAAAAATCCCCACACCAAGATGACGTGACACCCACTAACTCCCCAGTAAAGCAGAAAAGGAAGAATTGTGAAAGTCCACTTTACACACAACTGAAACCCACATCCTCACTTTCTCCAAAATAAAAGATACAATCATGTCTGAAGCTCTAGCTTCCCTCCTGAAGACTACCGTTTCTTTCTCCCCATAGGGTTCAAAGGGTACCATAGAGAATGAGCCACCATATGAGCCTATCACCCTGTTGCACCCGTTATTTTTCTCAAAGGAATCGAGACACTCCCCTCGAGTTGGTCGAGGTTCAACATTAGACGTACCGTCGCTCCATGGAATATTTCCACGTGTCGGGACTCTGTGGCCCGTGTGTTACTTCAATTATAAACCCCTCGCAGCAAACGAGGTGGTTGAGAACCGGATTAAATCCACAACGATTGTCAGAGTCGCGTGGTTCCAGGCGAACCCCGAGAGGCGAAATTTTTCTCCCTTGGATGTTTGGGGTGAACAAAGAAAACCCTCGCAGCAGAGAAAGAGGGCGCAAGAGATGGTGTACACACCTCTGGAGAAGTCCAACGCATGTGTATCACGCAGCTCGAACAAACACAAACTCCCTCCTCTTTGCCGACGGCACGGGAAAGACGACAAACGAGCAAGAAACGTGTTCTCTCCTCTCCACGAGACGTGCTGCGAGCAAAAGACTTCAAAAAGTCTTAAGGAAGAGGCTTTAAGCAGAAAAGGCAGGCAAGGAAACCAGTCTAGAGTCGGAGAGACCCGCGCGGGGTCGGGGTCATCCGACCCCGTGCGGACCCGTGCGCGGCCGGGCAGACTCGCCTGGGTAGAGCGACCCCAGGGGGGACCCGCCCAGGGTCAAAAGACCCCAATGGGCCCTGCCCAGGGTCAAACGACCCCAGCAGGACCTGCCCGGGGTCGTTCGACCCCGGTGGGCCCTGCCTAGGGTCGAATGACCCGGGGTGGAGTCCCCAGGGTCACTTGACCTCGCCGCCCCTTCTCTCTCTCGCAAAAAAAAAAGAAAAAAGAAAAAAAGAAGAAGAAAAAAGACCCTCCCAGGGTCATTTTCATCTTATCCACCCCGTACGGATTAAATCAACCCCGGTGGCCCTCCAACTTCGATAAATATAACCTTGGGGGTCCAAAAGGAGAAGAGAGAGAGATCTGGAGATCAAGAGCTCAAGACATTATGAGGAGTATTGTTCGTTGTTTCAGCCCATCAAGAGTACGTAATACCCCGGGCTTTGTATTTATGCCCATGAGGGCTATGTTTGTAATTGTGCCCATCTGAGGGTCATGTTTGTAATTTTCTATGCACCTAGGATGGCTAAATTATGTAATTCCATCACATAGTGAGGAATTGCAAAAATGCCATTCCTAGGAGTGCAAGAAAAATTCAAGTCCTATTGTTTGCAGTTTTATCCTGCAACTTTATGTAATTGGGGCTATGCCCCTACGTCCCGCGTCAGCGCAGAGACCTCTTTCTCTTGTACAGTCGACAACTCGCCGACAACCCTTGTACTCATATAGATAATAAATGCACTCAGTTACTCCTTTATGTGTCGGTCAGGGAAAATTATAAAAGAGCCCTGACTTTTAGATAATTGTGTTTATGACCCTCTCTCTTTCGAGCATTAATACATGCATGTCTTCTATGAAAGTCTATTGTTGCTCTTTCACTTGGGAAACTTGTCAACTCAACCTGACCCCAGAGTATCATCTCAAACCTAAGTTCACCCGGGGTCTGCTAAAATTACCAAAATACCCCTGAAACCTATAAAGGGTCTAAGAGCCTTCAAAACATCTCGGAAACTGCCTCATAGCCCTTGGAAGTTAGAGAACACACCGTAGTCTCTCTCCAACTTGGAAATCACCGAAGGGCCCCTAGCCTGATGAAATTACCAATATATCCTTAGAAACCTGAAATTATCAAAATACCCTCGGAGTCCAAGAAACTTCCCGATAGTTCAAAAATGCCCATGGCTTCTGCAAAATTGCAGTGATATCCTCAAATCGCAAGGTTTCTTGCCCAACCTAGCGGCCTTTGATGAAACCCTAATTTTATTAGAACTTCGGTGGTGAGTGGGATCTAACTTTGAGTCGTGCAAGCAGGCCCTCCCTCAGTGTCAGGACCCTTATAGAGAATCTTGAGATTTCTTTGACAGTTAAACAAAAGTGTTCGGACGTTAGGCCGATGTAAATCAACACTGACTATGGCCAGTGATAAAAGATCCAACACTCGAACCTAAATCGTCTGATATGATGCGCACCCACATAATAAACCCTGCACATGATATTTATACAGCCCTCTATGTGCAATCCTTATAATGTTCTTTTCAAAAAGAATATATTCTGTGATGCCAACACACCCTTAAGAGACCATCCCTTGTGCCATTTTACAACCAATTGCCGCACATTGTCATGCAAGCCAGTGGCACCCAGAAACCCGCTCATTTCCTGTGACCAAATCTCCTAAGAGGAGGAGCAGCCTGTGAAGACATGATCCAGTGTCTCCTCCTCTTCTCCACAAAGAGCACACATTGTGGGGATGTATGCCAAGACTAAGCCAACCTATCACAAGTCGGCAGACAACCGTGTGAGATCCTCCATATGAACAGCTTCATTTTGAGGGGACAACTATGATCAAGTCTCAATCCCTCGCTCTTGCATACTATCTCTGACAGATAACCTGCAACCAAAGCTTGTTACCTTCAGAACCAAACTTCCACAGCCATTTGCACAACAAAGTCTGATTTAAAGTCTTTGATGAATCAAATGCCCAATCTTCCAATGTCCTTGCACTTGCAAATTCTGCCCCATGCAATTGTCATCGGAATCTCAAAAATGGAAATGTAATAGATGGAGAGACTATTCAACACCGATTTGTAGAGCACCATTCTCCCCCCCCCCCCAAATAAGAGATGAGCCTTGCCTTTCATCCTGCAAATCGAATTCCGTACCTTTGTATCACACTATGCCAAACTGCCAATCACTACAATGTAAAACCCCTAGGGACGATAGTATCCCCAAATAAGAGATAGGGCAATTTTCTATATGACAGCTTAGAATGAAAACTGCTCTCCATAAAGCTCTCTCTTCCATATTAATTCCCATTGTCTCTTGCTAAAGTTCACTTTGAGCCCACTGACTTCCTGCAACAGTTCCAACATGAGTCTAGTGACATATAATTGCCTCTCATTCTCTACTAGGAAAAGAATGACATCATCAACATAGTGTAAATGAGTGATATGAACACTGCCCACTCCAACCTGGAAACCTCTTATCAATCCCTATGTTTCAACTCTCAACCACGTCATGCTAAGAATATGTGCAACTAGAACAAAGAGTTGGGGGGACATTGGTTCTCCCTGCCAAAGACCCTGTTGGACCTATTTTTTCTCAAATTAACCGAAACAAATAAAAAATTAAATTGATCTGGTGGTACTTGAAAGATGGGATGAAACCAACATATCAATTACAGGTCCCAGGATCCCCGCCAAGCGAAAGGACACATGGTGAGCGGTGTAGAAAGATGTGCTCCCACGACCAAAAAAAAAAAGTACAAAAAAGTTATCCTTCGTCCTTACGAGATATCCGAGACACATCGACAAGCGGCCCTCAAAAGGCGGAACCCCTCTCCAATGGCAAACGATGCGGAAGGAACAAACGAACAAAGGTACAAAGCACCCTCGGAAGCGTAGCTTTCTTGTCCACATGGCCAAGGCACAAAAAATGTGGGAAAAGATTAAAATTTGGGCCTTTTATAGCCTCTAGCAGAGTCGCCCCTCTCCCTCTATGGGACCTACTCGAAGCGGGTAGGGGGTCCCGCGGGACCTACCCAGACCGGGTAGGGGTCTGATGGGTCCCGGAGACCTACCCAACCCGGGTAAGGGTTCAAGTGGGCCCCAAAACCTACCGGGAGAAGGTAGGGGTCCCCGGGGGACCTACTCGGACTTGGTAGGGGTCCGGTGGGCCTAGCAGACCAACCCGGACCAGGTAGGGGTCCGCCCCCTTCTCTCTCCTACCACTCGGACCACCTTGGGTGATTTTGGATACCTACCCGGACTGGGTTGGTCGGGTTGGTCGGTGACCAACCCGGACTTGGTCCTTCCCCCCACTGCCTATAAATACCCCACCAAGGGGTCCAATTTGAGGACACACAACCTACGGAGCATCTAGTCATAAGCTATTTCTCAACACTTAATAACATGTGGGCAAGGTTCAAAAGCTCTCTCTTGATGTTCTTATAGTTGGGCCATCTGTTTGCAAACTTTTTTCCCCTTTGACGCATCTTTAGTCTGCGATGTGATGTATTTTCATATTTTAGAGTCTAGAAACTAAGTTGTATGAACCAGATTCCAATTTTTGTGGCTACTTGTCAAAATACTGTAATGATAATAACTGAAGGCTTCACTTTCTTGTAACTTTGATCATATAACCAATTTAGTGAAAGCACTTCTGAAGTGTGTTAATAACAATTACCCCCCAAGCATGGAAAAAATAGGTAATCGACTCTGAGGTGTAGCAATTACAAGAGGGGCTGATAGGATTTTTTTTCCATCTGCCATATTGTAAAAGCTCAAACAGGACAAGAAAAATAGCAAAAATGATCTCATTCCAATTCATAGAGAGATCAGCATCATCTCCCTAGTTTGAACAAGTTCCTTTCTTTTTCCAAGAAGCAATCTCCAACTGAAAAGCAGTTCCCTAGATTGTTCATTCAAATTCTTTTTACAGGAAGAAGAAACCCATTAGACAAGCCTATGAAGCAAATTCCCAGGAAATTACAAGGGAGCTATTAACAAGTAAATGATAAACCTAAAACATCTAACATCAGCACAGGTAAAGCTCACTTCAATGCATTTTACCAACTACCAAGTTACGAGCAATCTCCATTAGCTCTCTTGACCATAATTTCAAATCATGCCCATGTAATGATGCAGTTCTTCTATTACCCTGAGTAAATGGTTGAGGTTTGACAGAAAGGAAAAGGGACTTTGGACTTCAATCATACAACAAAGTACTACAGCAGAGCGACAGTCTGGGATCTGATCACCACCCCCCACCCCCCGACAGCATCGCACGTCTGACCTTTGGAGGGATATCCTGAAGAGCCTACACTTCATCAAGGCTGGTGTCAGAGTAAACCCGGGAAATGGCCTAAAACGTCTATTCTGGGAAGACAGGTGGTGCTTGAAGTATCCTCTCAAAGAAAGATTTCCACAACCATTTGCTATCACCTCGGAGCCATAGCAGTAGTGGCCCACATGTTCGATAAACAGTTGTAAGGGGAAGCTGGACACCAATGTTAAGAAGACATCTATGGAAGGAGGAGATTCAGCTACTCGGGGTGTTACTCTCCCTGCTTCAGGAATTCAGGCCGGTTGATAGTAAGGCAGATGAATGGAGGTGGAGATGGGGGGAAGAAGGCTGTTTCACTGTTAAATCAGCTTATCAAGTCATATCCCATGGTGGTGTGCAGTTTAGGTTGGTGAGGCAAGTATGGAAACCCAAGAGCCCCCTAAAAGTAAAGGTACTATTGTGGAGAATTTCCAAAGGTACTATTGTGGAGAATTTCCAAAGAAAGGCTTCCTACTTGTGACACCTTCATGGCAGGCATTCAAACCCTTTGTTGCTTGTGTGGGGAACAGGAGGAGACCATGAAACACCTGTTCATTAGCTGTCTCTTTTCTCAGGAGGTCTGGTTCCATGTGCTGAACAAGATCAGGTGTTGATTTCAGTCCAACCCACGTGTCCAGTTGATGAAAGAGTGGCAGCAGCATTGGCCCCTCAAGGGTAATAGATGTATTTGGTGGCTCATCCTTGGTGTTACATTGTGGGTCATCCGGGGGGGGAGGAACAGAAGAATCTTCAGGAAAGAGGCAACTATTCCAAAGAGGATTGGAGATTTTCTAGGGTACAGAGTGAAGGAGTGGGTGAAACTCCTTTGTAATGTATATTCTCTCAATTTGACTTTTTTGGCTTGGTTGGGAGGTTAGGATGAGAGACACATCCTCTGGATGACATTTGTTGTATAGAGAGGCTTTTGTGAACATAGACTTTTCACTTGTACATCTCTCTTTTTAATTTTATACATTCAGTGGTACAAACCACTTTTTAAAAAAAAATCTTCTATCACCTGGATTAGTTGAAAATAAAACATACCAGACATAAAAATTTCTCCATTTCCTAACAAACCATAGCCTTCCCATGTTTAACTGTGTTAAACTGAAAACAAAATAAAATGCATATAGTTATGCACTATGTTATCAAAGGCGCCCGAGGTGTTTGCATAGGCGACAGGCAAGGCAATGGAAATCACCATGCTTCGGCCCAGGTTGCCTAGTGATCAAGGGAACTGTTCTGGCTGCCAAGGTGCTCGCCTCAGCCCACCTTGGGTGCCTCAGTCTGGCTAAGGCACCTTAAGCGCAGACCTTTTGGCCCAATTCGAAGTCCGCCCAACCCTAAGTTGGCTTACCCAACCCGGTTTACCGGGATATAAAACCCCTCCCTCCCTCCCTCCCTCCCTCAGACACATGCAGGAGGGGTAGGTTTGACAATCTGTTTTTGTGATATTTAATCTTATATGTACATATCTATTTTTTAATAAAATTATAAAAAGCCACCTCAAACACCTTGGCCACCACCTAAGTGTTTGTGGCTAAGGCAACCCCTCAGTCACCTTCGCCACCTCTCACCTTTGACAACTTAGGATATGCATCAATTGGAGCTCAGCATAATTTACTAATATCAATTCTTTAATGTAGTGGGCAGTGCTCATTCGTGCATGGATGAGGTAATGAAGCCCCAAACTCCCAGGCTAAAGAAAGAAGGTGCGAAAAATGATTCAGATGGTGGCTACTCTTCTTTTGCATGCCACCATCCCTTGTTCTCATGGAAGACACTTGGAAGTTGTTTCAATTAAGTGCTGGCTTCATATTATTGTTTCCCTTGAAAATTGACTAACAACAATAGTAATGGAAACTGCAGCAAACAGATTGCAGAACTCCCACAAAAGTCCAAATACAATGTTTTTTGGACCTTCCTAACAAAATTAAATACATAAACAATGTGTGCCCGAATGGGGACTCTGCAACTTACCACAATTCCATCGACCCTTCGACCGGAAGAATGACTCATCACGATTGACGCATGCAGGGTGGTACACCTTTGGGCAACCCCTACAAACAATTACAAAATGAACACATTTTTTAAAGTGAATAAAATGAACACATACTTTGGAAATGCAAGGCACCCCTTAAAAAACACTCTGGGTGGTGGGACTTCTCTTACCTTCGATCACATACAACAAGATTCCCTCCATCGAAGCATATGAAACAGAGATCCTCCTCCTCTTTCTTCTTAGTGGGCAGCCTACTTGCTTGGGCCTTAGGGGGCCTTCCCCTCTTCTTCCTGCCTCCCCCTCTACTCCTGCCACCGGACACCGAAACTGTGAGCTCCCTCTCCTCCACTGCCAATGCAGCTGCAGCCTCCTCCTCATCATCATCTTCCTCTGCGACATCATCGTCCGCAATGACGTCATCCTCCACAGCTGGGAAAGGGCCAGGAGAGTTCGCCTCTTCGTTTAACTCAGCCGCAACAAAGTCGGAGGATAATGGGGGCAACTGCATATTTTCAATCTCCTGGGCAGCGATCCCTTCACATTCTGCCACCATACCATGCGAAACAGCCCCCTCCTCCACCACCTCTTCTCCCCTTTGATCCTCCTCCTGCGCCTGCTCCTCCCTCTCCGCCTGCTCCTCCTGCGCCTGCTCTTCCACCGCGTCCTCGTCCACAAAAGGTAAACGTTCGACAGCGGATGCCTCCTCCTCTCCCTCGGCCGCATCCGTCGCGGAAGGCAAGGGAGGAAACCCAGCCGGCCGTTCCTCGCCCGTGACCTCCTCTTCCACCTCCATCCCGAGCGAACCAGCTCCATCCCCCGCCACCTCCGTCCCCGCCGGCCCCATCTCCTCATCCTCCTCCTCCTCCGCCACCTCCGCACCCGCCTGCCCCCTATCCTCTTCCTCCCCCGCCACCTCCTGCCGCTCATCCGGAGGCTGGTCCTCCTCCTCAACGTCGACATACGGAACATCCACTGCCTCCTCCTCTCCGCCGCCGCCTCCGCGGAAATGCCCCATCTGCAGCATCTGCTCGTGCTCCGGCTCCGGCTCCGGCTCCAGCCGATTCCCAGCCGCGCCGTCCACGTCCGGAAGAATCCCCTCGTCATCCATGAGGAACTCCCCTCCTCCTCCCCCGTCCATCCCGTTATGGCTACCTTCCCTCAAAAACCCTAGCAATCCCTATCCCAGTCTGCACCCACCGAGCGAGAGAGAGAGGTGGGGGATGGGGAAGACGGAGGATTGGGAAAATATTTTTCTTTTTCTCGTACCGCCGCTGAGGTCAGGAATTTCTCAGAGTTTTTGTTTCGGGAGTAAATGTTATATAATGACGAAGATATCCTGGAAGAGCAAATGTGGTGACTTTTTCCTTTGAGACAATTAATTAACATCGATTTTCAGACCTTTGATATTATTTTTAAATCATGATCAAAGAAAAGATAATACTTTTAAGTCTCCGTTAAAAAAAATAGTTATTTTCCATTTTCTATTTTTCGGACTAATCTATTTTTCAGCTTCTATTGCTAATGATTTCAACCGGTGATAACATGTTAATGATAATACGTTACAAACACTCTATTGCATTATCATCTTAATCCGTAAAAAGTTTAACTATAATGCATTAACACGTTAGTGCTAACTGTTTATCACTTGTTGACCGGATCAATAATAACGACCGGAAAAAAAAATCACCTAAAAGATAAGGGGTAGAAAAGACCTACTACTTTTCTAACAAGATCCGAGAATAATATTAAAGAGCTGATAATATAGGTGCTAATTAATTATCTTTTTTCTGTTCTTTTTCTTTCATCTTCTGCTCACTTTTAAACTTCTCAACTTGTTGTTTAATCTACCTAAGTTTAGCGGACCATTCCCCAACTTTGTCTCATAGATAAGTTTTTTTCTTAAATAATATAAATAAAATATATAACATTTATTTTCAGATAGGAATATATTTTTATATGTCTATTTATTATTTGCATACGTGTTACTGGAAATGTCAACAACATAGGAAAAGATTGATCTTTTTTCTCACATGTTCGAGTGATCTTTTATACATAAGAAAATGCTAGGAAAAGATAATCGGTGGTTTTTACTAATTTGTAAGTTTAACTCGAGTGGGAGATATTTATTATAATAAAATGTTACTGATTAACTTTTATACTTAACTATTTTTGCAGTTTCATAAATTTAAAACGCAAATAAAAAATAAATCATCTGATGTCATCGAGAATCCAAACAAGTCTTTTATATTAAATTTAAATTAAATGGAATTGAACCTATTTAAAATCTTTTAATTTACAGCCCTAATTAGAATTGTTTATCTTGTGTGCCATAATTTGTCATTGATCATACTTTCTATGGGCTCTTTTGAAAACGAAGTTAGTCAATTACACTGCCCCACCCCGGTTAGGGCAAATCCTTTACGAGGAAGGTATTGATGACTCTCGCTCTCTCGTATCAGTTAGTTATTTCACCTTATCCTATTATAAAATCAAAGAGGGTCTATATTATTACTTGATTGGTCCACTGAGTCCAACTAACATTACAGTTGACGTGGGTCAAATTTTCACACAGAACACACAGGTGCTAATGTGTCTAATCTGGTTGAATTGAGATACGATAGACAATGTGAAAGTAGAAATCTTGGGCTCGGAAAGCTAGTTCAACGGTCAACCAGTTAAGTTATATGATAGTATGATCTCATTTTTACTTGAATCAAACAAATGTTAGACTTATAAAAGACATACAAAATGGATGGTATTTTTGTTTCTACTTCTAATAAAATGCTTGAAATAATTAAGAATGGAAATTGAAATTGACAATGATGTTTCTATTTCAGTTTTCATATTTTTTTTTGGAAGCGGATTAAGAAAAGTTGAAAAAAGTCATATCTTTGAAAATATGAATTATGTCATGCGATTTTCTTACATTTTTTTTGCATAAAATCATTAGAACTTGTTACAAGAATCTCCTCTTGTTTCAGATCACACGTTAACATGGCTTCGTTACCTGAGATATGTTTATTATCCAACTCATCCGTTTTGAAGAAAAGTAACAATAAAAGGTTGAGTATATCCTTATTAGGCAGATAAATCATATGTCACAGATAGTGTAACACCATCAAATATAGTTAAGTTATACTCTATATCACTGAGGCGTCTTTTGAAGTATCGGCTCAGTTCTTGAAAAGAACTCCGAACTTAAGCGTGCTTAATGGGGAGTAGTACTGGGATGGGTGACCTCCCGGAAAGTCCTCCATTCTGGAGCCGATCACTGTTAGAAATGGACAAAACCGTAAGGTCGGTAGGCCAAAGCGGATAATACCTCGACGGTATAGAGTGCGGGACGTGACAGAATGGTATCAGAGCCATACCCCAGCCGAAAGTGTAGGAACTAAGTGCTATGCAGGGCAAGGTGCTACGCTGTGGGAGCCACCTCTTGAGCCTGTAGGGGTCACCTTTAGAATCTTACCTGCATAGGGGTTTGATTGCGTGCTATATGTGCACAGTGACGAGGACGTCGCCTATATAAGAGGGATAAATTATAACACTCTCAAATATAGCTAAGTTGTACTCTATATCATCGAGACGCCTTTTGAAGTATCGGCTCAGTTCTTGAAAAGAACTCAGAAGTTAAGTGTGCTTAATGGGGAGTAGTACTGGGATGGGTGACCTCCCGGAAAGTCCTCCATTCTGAAGCCGATCACCCTTAGAAAGGGATAAAACCGTGAGGTTGGTATGGTGGGGACACCGGCCCCACTACCCGAAGCCGACGCCACACCGCCCCGACTGCACCGAGCTTATGGCTCGGAGACTCGCTTGAAGACTCGGCATCCTGAGTACGTATCCGTACGTATGTGTGTATGTATTGTGTGTATTTTACTATGGTGGTATTTATATTTTAACAATCAAAGTATTTTATTTTTATTGAGTCAAAGTATTGTATTTTAAACTCACAAGTCAAAAGGTGGGTTGGTGGATTTTGTTTTATTAGGCTTGGGTATAGATGCAATCAGGAAAGTTTGAGGGTATTATTGTTATGGCTTTTCCTATATAAGGAAGGCCAATGGTGTGGTGTTCGTACGATGATATGAATGAAATAATTAAGTGAAGGAGCCTTGCCCCTTGTGTTTTCCCCCCTTCCCTCCTTTCTCTTGTGAGATTTGAGAGTCGGAATCATCCCTAGCACCTCCCAACCATTTCCTGTCTGAGGAGTTCGTTGCTTTATGTGTCATAACCTAGGGCATGTTGCCTCCAACTGTCCCACTCGAGCCTTAATCATCACCGACCCCCAGCCTGTGGAACTTCCACCTCAAGAAGGAGAAGCCATTGAGAGGTATGAGGCCGATCCTGACCTCATCGCCTAGTTTGAGGAAATGGATGCAGGGTATGATGGAACGCATGTCGAGTACATGTAAGTGGGAGATATTATCGAGGGTTCAAACCAGGGAAGACTGGGTGTAGTTCGCTGCATCCTAACACACTCACAGGAGGACGACTGGCGTCGAACCTCCATCTTCCAAACCTATATCATGGTGAAATCCCAACCCTGCAAGGTGATTTTTGACAACGGGAGCTGTATCAATGCCGTCTCTTCAGACTTTGTCTCCCGTCTAGATCTACCTACCCATCCCCATCCGAGGCCATACAACGTGACTTGGGTAGATGACACGTCGATCCCAGTCACCACTACATGTGTCATTCCCATCCAATTCCAGTCCTACCAAGGACAGATCATATGCGATGTAGTGCCTATGAAAGTCGGTAGTATCATCTTAGGACGACCGTGGATCTATGATGTAGACCTTACTACATTCGGTCGGTCGAATCAGTGTTCCTTCTCACACAATGGGAAGAAGATATAGTTGTACTCGCACCCCCAAAGGTGACCCCGGGAAAGACTCCACCCCCAGTGGAACTCCCAAGGTTCAAGATAGTCCTCGAACTCCCATTGAAGGGAAACTTCTCATTCCCTCTCCTCCTGCACCTATCACACACGTTCCTAAGGCCCCTGAGGTTGGTTATGACCTGGTTAGACGCCTTAACTTCATAGGTGTCCGTGAACTGAATAGGGAGGTTGCCGAATGTGCCCTTGTCTGGGCTATTGTTGTCACCATCACCCCCGAGGAGTCCCGAGTCTCAGTCTCACCTGAAGTCCAAGCAATCCTGCAGGATTTTCAGGATATTTTCCATGAAGACTTATCCTCACAACTCCCTCCCATGCGTGATGTACAACACGCCATTGATCTTGTCCCTGGGTCCACCCTACACAACCTTCCCCATTACAAACTGAACCCCAAGGGGCATACTGAGCTCCAAAGAATTTTCGAGGACCTTATCCAAAAAGGTTTCCTCATGGTGAGCAAGAGCCTATGTGCTGTCCCTGTCTTACTCACACCCAAAAAGGATGGCACCTGACGGATGTGTGTTGAAAGTCGCGCCATTAATAAGATCACTGTCAAGTATAGGTTTTCCATTCCCCGTCTTAATGACATGCTTGACATGATGAGCGGAGCCACCATCTTTTCCAAGATTGACTTGAAAAGTGACTACCACCAGGTCCGGATTCGACCAGGAGATGAGTGGAAGACAGCCTTCAAAACAAAAGAAGGTCTGTATGAGTGGCTTGTCATGCCGTTTGGGCTTTCCAACACCCCCAGCACTTTCATGAGACTTATGACAGAAGCTCTTCGTCCTCTCATTGGTCGCTTTGTTGTCGTCTACTTTGACGACATTCTCATCTATAACCATAACCCTCAGGACCGCATCCACCATTTGAGGGAAGTTTGCGAGACTTTGAGGAGAGAAACTGTAACACCCGAATCCGTTCGAAACTTAAAAATAACTAAGCACTTTACTTCTGAAACCCATACAGATTACAGATTCTCTAAATCAAACCCCAATGCCTTGAACTGTATAGAAAATACGGGTTTAACGGATGTTAGTATACAAATTCCATAGACATCTTCTTTATTAATACGTAACTTCTCATAGGAATGTCAGAATAAGTCAATATTAGACTCATTGAAAAGATAACTGAAAAATCTACAAATTTCATGTTGAACACTTTTTCAAATTTTGATGTTTGGAATGATAAAAATGAGATAGAGTGAGCTGGTTCTTAAAAATTATATTATTAAGAGTTTTTTTAAAAAATAAAAAAAATAAAAAAAATCCTAAAATATCTACCCCACCCCCCACCCCACGTGGCTCCCTCCCTCACTCCCCACCTCCCCCACTTCCCACCTCCCCCACTCCCCTCTTCCCCCTCTTACCACCTCCCCCTCCCTCTTATCTCCTCTCCCCTCCCCCCTATATAAAGCCCCCCTCTCCCCCTCTCTTTCCCATGTATCCACCCCCATCTCCCCCTCCAACTCTTTCTCTTCTCTCACTCCCCTCTCTCACTCCCCTCTCTCTCTCTCTCCCCATCTCTCTCTCTCTTTCTATTTTTATTTTCTCTTTTTTTTACTCTCTATTATCTCTTTACTCTCTCTAATCTCTCTCCACTTTCTCTCTCTACTCTTTTTTACTTTCTCTCTCTACTTTCTCTCTCTACTTTTTTCTCTTTAAATATCTCTCTATACTTCTTTCTCTACTCTTCTTCACTTTCTCTCTCTATTTTCTCTATCTATTTTCTCTCTCTATTTTCTCTCTCTAAATTCTCTCTCTACTTTCTCTCTCTAATTTTCTCTTTTATATCTTTTCTACCTTCCTTCTCTACTCTCTCTACTTTCTCTCTCTATTTCATCTCTCTCTACTTTCTCTCTCTAAATTCTCTCTCTACTTTTTCTCTTTACTTCCCACTCTCATTCTCTTATTAATAAACGGAGAATAGAAGATAATACAGCATCAAAATAATATAAATAATTAATAAACACTTGGACGGAGGATTTGAAGCTATTTTGGACAATTTCACCCTTCTTTACGCATCTCGGACTGGGAAATTATATTTTCCTACGCAATGACTTTTACGGGAGCTCTGGTGCGATACTAAAATCTATTCGGAAGTCCGTTCTAAAGGTAGGCATGATAAATCGAGTGCATGTTATTTGTTATTTACATTTCTTTGATTTGATTTTGTTTGAAATGTAATTTAAGTCATTGATTTATTTAACCCAATGATCTATGTTTAGAATCAGTTATTTATTTAGTTACCATTCTGTAAAAATATTATTCTCTCTAATCTCTATCTAATTTCTCTCTAATCTCTTTTTACTTTCTCCCTCGACTTTCTCTCTCTACTCTCTCTCTACTCCCTCTCTACTCTAATCTCTTCGAATGTTATATATATTTAGTTAATAATATTAAAATACGATCCAGTTATTTTGTAAAAGTTCAATGACAAGTTTTGAGTATTGAGACGACTACGTAATAAGTATTATAATAAGAATAAAAATTTGATTAAGCATATGGACTGTGTCACTTTAAGGAGGTGTGGGGCGACAAACCGTAGTTAGCTTCCGCTACGGGATTAGGCCCATTTCAGAGGACAAATGGACTTCTGAAAAATTCGGAATCCAGAATAAGAAATTTATCTGGGGAATGGTGGAGTATTAACTCCCGATCCTGCGTGGTTGACCAAGGCCGACAGGCTCTAGCGTTTAAACCTTTTATCTTTATGTCGACGTGTGGATGCCTAGGTATGTATTTGCTACTGCTTATAGTGACGGGATGCCTGTCCAATATATGTTGCCAAATAATATGAAGTTCAGATTTGATATATGACTTTGATATGATCTGAAAATAAGTTCATCTGTATAAGCTCTGATTTAGCTAAGATATGTATTATGCCATATATATATAAGTCAGATAAGATTTGTTATACGCATCTGTTTATAAATATGAAAATTACTTTGCTCTTTATATTTCCTTCGCATTCATAGTATATATACAATTTAGTAAAATTGTGATTAGCTTTATATATATCATGGATTTGCATAGTTTAGTATATGATAAGCATGTGATTGGTTTTAATGCCTACTGAGTCTTTGGACTCACTTTCGTTGCCTAACCATTTCAGGAAATTGACCAGTGTGCGTCTTGACTCCGACGGACGGTAGGTCGGAGGATGATCCCGGGTTTAGTTTGGATTCCGCCGCGCATAATAAATAGATTTAATTTTCTTTTGAATAATGAATGTAAATATGACTTTTGAGTAAAGATATGTAGTACTCTGAATACGATGTAAATTATGAGTATTTATCTTATGGAAATTGTATGGTTATGTTTCTTTTGGATTATGTGATGGTTTGGCCTTTAGCGCCTTGCAAATATTCGGCCCACAACATTTTCGTACATCCGTTGTGACGTCCCCAGACACGATACGGGATCGCGGGAAGGGGGCGCCACAGAGAGTGGTATCAGAGCAAGGTTGTGAGGCTTGAAATTATTTACAGCCATCTGAATTTATATACCATACCAGAAGATCGTAGGAATTTATTTTAGAATTTGATGTCAAACCTAGAATCATATTAATTCAGATTAGTTCTCCCTCGTAGGAGATGGCAGAGAGTGATAGGGTTGAGGTTAATACTTCTCCCGAGGAGTCTGCGCCCTCAAATGGAACATCACAAGGGGTTGTCGGGGAAACAATTCATGGCGAACTTGCTCCCGGTGGGCAAGGTGTGTTACCTATTCAGGGTGTGCCAGATTTAGGAGGCTTCACACAAGCTTTTCAAGGGTTAGTGCAGACTATGCAGTTACAAGCCCAAACTCATGCAATGATGCAAGCCCAGTTACAAATCCGTGTGCAAGAACAACCGAATAGGGCAGCAGGCGCTACCCTAATGGAGAAATTCAGACATATGAGTCCTCCTCCTTTTAAGGGGGAGAGTCACCCGGAGATTGTGGAAAACTGGGTGAGAGAGATTGAGAAGATTTTTACGGCCATTAGATGTGCAGAGCAGGATAAGGTGATATTAACTACATTTATGCTAAAGGACCGTGCGGACGAGTGGTGGAGGTCTGCACTTAGAACCACTTTCAGAAATAGAGAGACGGAGATTGGCTGGAATGAATTTCTTGATATCTTCAATGCAAAATTTCTCCCTCAGCATTTGAAAGATAGGAAAGAAGTTGAATTTTTAAATTTGACTCAAGGAGGTATGTCAGTTGCTGATTATGAAGTAAAATTTACAGAATTAGAAAAGTATGCCCCTCATATTTGTTCTGATGAGCTTAGAAGGGTGAAGAAATTTGTTAGAGGTTTGAGAAGCAACATTAGAAGTAGAGTTGCAATCCTTGAGCCTCAGACTATGGCAGCAGCTTTGAGGACTGCTTTTATTGTAGAAACTGAGTATGAGGAATTCTTAGTGGAAAGACAAAGGGATAATGTAAAAAGGGGTAATCTTGGTTCAATTGTGAGGAAAGATAAGAAGCCAAAGATGACTTTTCCAGAGAGAATTCAACCAGTTATGAGAGATAATATGCCAGCTTGTCAACAGTGCGGGATGCAGCATAGAGGTAATGAATGTTGGCGGGCTGCAGGTAAATATTTTTCATGTGGTCAGACAGGGCATATGATAAGGGATTGTCCCACAAGGCCAAGACAAGATCAACAACCACAACAGCAGCGGAGAGTTCAAGCCAGAGTATATGCACTAACAAGGGAAGACACCCGAGATGCCAATGCAGTAGCTGAAGGTATTCTTCTTATCAATGATATGCATGCAAAAGTTTATTTGATCCGGGTGCTACACATTCCTTTATTTCTCTGAGATTTGCTGAATTATTGAAAGATAAATAAATTGTGAACACTGATGAGATGTCCATTAACACACCAACTGGGGAGATAGGTAGAACGACTTCTGTTATTCCTACTATTGATGTGGTGATTCAGGGGAGGATTATGCCAGCATGTGTGTATCTGCTGGAAATGACTGATTTTGATGTCATCTTGGGAATGGATTGGTTAGATACAAATTTTGTCCTTCTAGATTGTCATGGAAAGAAAGTAATTTTTCAAAAATCTGGGGAGTAGACATTTCACTATCAATGTCCAAGGCACCGTTCTAGTAAAACACTAGTTTCAACACTTAAAGCTTTAAAATTACTTAGAAGTGAATGTCAAGGTTATTTAGCTAGTATAGTGGCTGTTCCTTCTAATGAAAATAAGAAAACCACCTCAGATATTGATATTGTCAGGGAATTTCCCGATGTGTTTCCTGATGAACTTCCGGGTTTGCCACCACACCGAGAGGTGGAGTTCACTATTGAACTCTCACCGGGTACTTTACCCATTTCCATTCCTCCCTATAGAATGGCACCAGCCGAATTGGTAGAATTGATGAAACAATTGTAAGAATTACTAGATAAGGGGTTTATTCGACCAAGTGTATCACCTTGGGGTGCACCTGTTCTGTTTGTTAGAAAGAAAGATGGGTCACTTAGATTATGTATTGACTATAGGAAGTTGAATCAAGTGACCATTAAGAATAAGTACTCTTTGCCAAGGATTGATGATTTATTTGATCAGCTACGAACTGCCACAGTATTTTCAAAGATTGATCCCAGATCTGGATACCACCAACTAAAGATAAGAGAAGAAGATTTCTCAAAAACTGCTTTCAGAACACGATATGGGCATTATGAATTTTTGGTTATGCCATTTGGGTTAACTAATGCACCAGCAGCATTTATGGATTTGATGAATAGAGTTTTCCAACCATATCTGGATACATTTGTAGTGGTGTTTATTGATGATGTGTTGATCTACTCTCCCACTGTTGAAACTCATCAAGAACATTTGAGAATTGTGTTGGAGACTTTAAGAAAACATCAACTCTATGCGAAATTCAGTAAATGTGAATTCTGGTTGGATAAGGTCCAATTCCTAGGACATATCATTTCTGGTGATGGAGTGTCTGTTGATCCAGCTAAGGTTGACGCAGTTTTGCATTGGGAAAGACTGAAAACTGTCAGTGAGATTAGGAGCTTTTTGGGTCTTGCGGGTTACTATCGCAGGTTTATTGAATGTTTTTCTTCTATTGCAGCTCCTATGACCAAATTGACTAGGAAAGGAGTTCCTTTTGAATGGTCAGATAAATGTGAAATGAGTTTTCAGGAATTAAAAATAAGGTTAACAACAGCCCCAGTGCTTACTTTACCTTGTGGGTCAGGAGGATTTGTGATATATACAGATGTCTCTAGAAAAGGACTAGGATGTGTACTGATGCAGAATGGCAAAGTAGTAGCTTATGCATCCAGATAATTAAAAACCCATGAGATGAATCATCCAACACATGATTTGGAGTTGGCAGCGGTGGTACATGCTCTGAAGATTTGGCGCCATTATTTGTATGGTGAGCAGTTTGAAGTATTTACAGACCATCAGAGTTTAAAATATATTTTCTCTCAGAAAGAATTAAATTTAAGGCAAAGACGGTGGATTGAATTTTTGAAGGATTATGATTTCACCTTGAATTACCACCCAGGAAAAGCAAATGTGGTAGCAGATGCACTCAGCAGGAAGAGGCTAATGGCAATCCAGTTGCGCCAAACTTGGAGAATGACATCTGATGTAGTGGAATATTCTCCGATATGCAAAGGGAGAAACTCATTTCTGGCCCAACTAACTATTCAGTGTACAATGGTTGAGCGAATTGTGCAAGCACAACCGAACGATCAGCAATTACAAAAATTGATTGGCACACCGAGATTTACTCAAAGTGCAGACGGGGCAATCAGATTTCAGGGAAGATTATGTGTACCTCGGAATGAAGAAATAAAGAAAGATCTATTGACCGAGGCACATAAATCACAATATTCCATTCACCCAGGCAGTACAAAAATGTACAAAAATATGAGAAGATAATTTTGGTGGATTGGTATGAAAAAGGATATAGCAGAATTTGTCAGCAAGTGTCTTACTTGTCAACAAGTAAAGGCGGAGCATCAAAGGCCAGCGGGACCATTACAATTGATGAAAAGTCCACAGTGGAAATGGGAGCATATCACTATGGATTTTGTGATGGGATTACCAATGACTAAGAGAAAACATGATTCTATTTGGGTAATTGTTGACAGGCTTACTAAGTCAGCCCATTTTCTGGCAATCGCAAAGACACAATCGTTAGAGGATTTAGCCCATTTGTATATCAGAGAAATTGTGAGACTTCATGATGTGCCTGTGTCTATTATTTCAGATAGGGATGCAAGGGTTACAACAAAATTTTGGAGGAGTTTACAGAACGCACTGGGTACACAATTAAAATTTAGCTTAGCTTTTCACCCTCAAACAGATGGACAATCAGAAAGAACCATTCAAACATTAGAAGATATGTTGAGGGCGTGCAGTTTAGACTGGCGAGGCAGCTGGGATGAGCATCTGGCTTTAATTGAGTTTGCATATAATAACAGCCATCATGCAAGTATAGGAATGGCACCATATGAAGCGTTATATGGTAGACCATGTAGGTCACCTATTTGTTGGGATGAGGTTGGTGAGCGGAGATTGATTGGGCCACAGATTGTACAAGATTGTGTAGAAAATGTTGAGTTGATTAGAAAAAGATTACTTACAGCTCAGAGTAGGCAGAAAAGCTATACTGATCAAAGAAGGAGAGATCTACAATTTGCTGTCGGGGATCACGTATTTATGAAAGTTTCGCCTACTAGGGGAGTAATGAGATTTGGCAAGAAAGGTAAACTCAGTCCAAGGTATGTTGGACCATTTGAAATCTAAAGAAAGATTGGAGAGGTGGCATATCAGCTGGCTTTACCACCATCATTGTCAGCAGTTCATGATGTATTCCATGTGTCCATGTTAAGAAAATACATGCCAGACTCATCACACGTTATAGATCATGAACAGTTGGAAATTCAGCCGGATCTTACATATGAGGAAAAGCCAGTTCGCATTCTCGATCGGAAGGAACAAGTGCTGAGAACGAAGACAATTCCATTGGTGAAGGTATTGTGGAAAAGTATCTCAACAGAAGAAGCAACTTGGGAGATGAAAGATGAAATGCGGAAGAGATATCCACAGCTATTCGGTACGTATTGAGTAAATATATAAATTTCGAGGACGAAATTTGTTTAAGGGGGAGAGATTTGTAACACCTGAATCCGTTCGAAACTTAAAAATAACTAAGCACTTTACTTCTGAAACCCATACAGATTACAGATTCTCTAAATCAAACCCCAATGCCTTGAACTGTATAGAAAATACGGGTTTAACGGATGTTAGTATACAAATTCAATAGACATCTTCTTTATTAATATGTAACTTCTCATAGGAATGTCAGAATAAGTCAATATTGGACTCGTTGGAAAGATAACTGAAAAATCTACAAGTTTCATGTTGAACACTTTTTTAAATTTTGATGTTTGGAAGGACAAAAATGAGATAGAGTGAGCTAGTTCTTAAAAATTATATTATTAAGAGTTTTTTTTAAAAAATAAAAAAAATAAAAAAAATTCTAAAATATCTACCCCCACCTCCCACCCCCCCACGTGGCTCCCTCCCTCACTCCCCACCTTCCCCACTTCCCACCTCCCCCACTCCCCTCTTCCCCCTCTTACCACTAGGGCTGTCAATGGGCCGGGCCCGGGCCGGGCTTAGGTCGGCCCGGCCCGGGCCCGACTTCTCAACATTACGGCCCGAGCCCGGCCCGGGCCCGACTTATGTTGGGCCGGGCCGGGTCGGGCCGGACATTATGTAAAAATTTTAAAGCCCGACTAAGGCCCGGCCCGGCCCGACAACTTAAATAAAATAATAAAAATAATAATATAAAACATATAATCTCACTAAATTAATCAAAATTTTGATATTAATTACATAATTTATGTAAAAAGAGAGTTTTAAAATTTATCATTAAGTAAAATAACATAGTTTTAACTAAATAATTTTTAAATTTTGATGTGGGAATAAAAAAAAAGAACGGGCCGGGCCGGTCCGCGGGCCGAACTCAAAGCCCGAGCCCGGCCCACGGGTCAAGTCGGACCGGGCTTTTAGGCCCGACTAAAAGTCCGCGGGCCGAAAATGACCTTGCGGCCCGGCCCGAAATCGGGCCAAGCCCGCGGGCCTATCGGGCCGGCCCGACCCATTGACAGCCCTACTTACCACCTCCCCCTCCCTCTTATCTCCTCTCCCCTCCCCCCTATATAAAGCCCCCCTCTCCCCCTCTCTTTCCCATGTATCCACCCCCCTCTCCCCCTCAAACTCTCTCTCTTCTCTCACTCCTCTCTCTCTCTCTCTCTCTCTCTCTCTCTCCCCATCTCTCTCTCTATTTCTATTTTTATTTTCTCTTTTTTTACTCTCTATTATCTCTTTACTCTCTCTAATCTCTCTCCACTTTCTCTCTCTACTCTTTTTTACTTTCTCTCTCTATTTTCTCTCTCTACTTTTTCTCTTTAAATATCTCTCTATACTTCTTTCTCTACTCTCTCTTCACTTTCTCTCTCTATCTTCTCTATCTATTTTCTCTCTCTATTTTATCTCTCTAAATTCTCTCTCTACTTTCTCTCTCTAATTTTCTCTTTTATATCTTTTCTATCTTCCTTCTCTACTCTCTCTTTACTTTCTCTCTCTATTTCCTATCTCTCTACTTTCTCTCTCTACTTTCTCTCTCTACTGTCTCTCTCTAAATTCTCTCTCTACTTTTTCTCTTTACTTCCCACTCTCATTCTCTTATTAATAAACGGAGAATAGAAGATAATACATCATCAAAATAATATAAATAATTAATAAACACTTGGACGGAGGATTTGAAGCTATTTTGGACAATTTCACCCTTCTTTACGCATCTCGGACTGGGAAATTATATTTTCCTACGCAATGACTTTTACGGGAGCTCTGGTGCGATACTAAAATCTATTCGGAAGACCGTTCTAAAGGTAGGCATGATAAATCGAGTGCATGTTATTTGTTATTTACATTTCTTTGATTTGATTTTGTTTGAAATGTAATTTACGTCATTGATTTATTTAACCCAATGATCTATGTTTAGAATCAGTTATTTATTTAGTTACCATTCTGTAAAAATATTATTTTCTCTCTAATCTCTCTCTAACTTCTCTCTAATCTCTTTCTACTTTCTCCCTCGACTTTCTCTCTCTACTCTCTCTCTACTCCCTCTCTACTCTAATATCTTCGAATGTTATATATATTTAGTTAATAATATTAAAATACGACCCAGTTATTTTGTAAAAGTTCAATGACAAGTTTTGAGTATTGAGACGACTACGTAATAAGTATTATAATAAGAATAAAAATTTGATTAAGCATATGGACTGTGTCACTTTAAGGAGGTGTGGGGCGACAAACCGTAGTTAGCTTCTGCTACGGGATTATGCCCATTTCCGAGGACAAATGGACTTCTGAAAAATCCGGAACTCAGAATAAGAAAATTATCTGGGGAATGGTGGAGTATTAACTCCCGATCCTGCGTGGTTGATCAAGGCCGACAGGCTCCAGCGTTTAAACCTTTTATCTTTATGTCGACGTATGGATGCCTAAGTATATGTTTGCTACTACTTATAGTGACGGGATGCCTGTCCAATATATGTTGTCAAATAATATGAAGTTCAGATTTGATATATGACTTTGATATGATCTGAAAATAAGTTCATCTGTATAAGCTCTGATTTAACTAAGATATGTATTATGCCATATATATATAAGTCAGATAAGATTTATTATACACATCTGTTTATAAATATGAAAATTACTTTGCTCTTTATATTTTCTTCGCATTCATAGTATATGTACAATTCAGTAAAATTGTGATTAGCTTTATATATATCATGGATTTGCATAGTTTAGTATATGATAAGCATGTGGTTGGTTTTAATGCCTACTGAGTCTTTGGACTCACTTTCGTTGTCTAACCATTTCAGGAAATTGACCAGTGTGCGTCTTGACTCCGACGGACGGTAGGTCGGAAGATGATCCCGGGTTTAGTTTGGATTCCGCCGCGCAGAATAAATAGATTTAATTTTCTTTTGAATAATGAATGTAAATATGACTTTTGAGTAAAGATATGTAGTACTCTATATACGATATAAATTATGAGTATTTATCTTATGGAAATGGTATGGTTATGTTTCTTTTGGATTATGTGATGGTTTGGCCTTTAGCGCCTTGCAAATATTCGGCCAACAATATTTTCGTACATCCGCTGTGACGTCCCCAGACACGATACGGGATCGCGGGAAGGGGGCGCCACAGAAACATTGTTTGTCAACCTTAAGAAATGTGAATTCATGACAGACCGGGTCACTTTTCTCGGATTTGTGGTTTCAAGTCATGGAGTGTCTGTGGACCAATCCAAGGTCCAAGCCTTAGTCGACTGGCCGGAGCCCCAGAACGTCCATGCCGTTCGCAGCTTCCATGGGCTAGCCACTTTTTATAGACGCTTCATTAAGAGCTTCAGCACCATTATGGCACCCATTACGGATTGTATCTGTACGGAGAATTTTGAGTGGACTAAAACCGCCTCCCAGTCTTTTCATGCCATAAAGGAGCTCATGACAAAAGCCCTTGTCCTCCACCTACTAGACTTCTCTAAAGTCTTTGAGATATTTTGTGATGCATCTAGCATCGTAATAAGAGGAGTGCTTAGCCAAGAGAGCCACCATGTGGCTTATTTTAGTGAGAAACTTTCTGATGCAAAGCTTCGTTACTCCATCTATGATAAGGAGTTTTATGCCGTGGTCCAAGTCCTCAAACACAAGAGGCACTATCTCTTACCGCAAGAGTTTATCTTATATTCGGACCACGAGGCTCTGAAATTCCTTAACTCTCAGAAGGGCCTAAACCCGAGGTATTGTCGGTGGCTAGAATTCCTCCAGTCCTTCACATTTGTCCTAAAACATAAGGCTGGAAAAGAAAATAAGGTGGCCGACGCCTTGAGTCGAATGGGTCTCCCTCCTTTCCACTGTTCGGGTAGAGGTCACCGGATTTGACTGCATGAAGGAACTCTATGGAGAGTCTCCCGATTTTAACCATGCCTACTCTGCTCTGTCAGCTGGATTCTCGACCACCTTTGTTGACTATCTACTCCAGGATGGTTTTCTATTACGAGGACAATAACTATGTGTCCCGAGGACTTCTGTTCGGGACTTCCTGATTTGGGAAGTGCATGCTGGAGGTCTTACTGGTCACTTTGGCCGTAACAAGACCATCCATTCTGTGAATGAGCATTTTTATTGGCCTGACCTGAAGAAAGATGTGGCAAAGATTGTAGCCCAGTGTAGGACATGCACAATGACCAAACAGGTCAAACAGAACACTGGTCTCTACACTCCTCTCCTCATTCCTGATAGACCGTGGGTTGATGTGAGCATGGACTTCATCCTAGTATTATCTTGTAATGTCCCGGATTTTTCAGATACTTTTCGGATCATTTTAGTGGGTCTCGGAGTGTATTTTGTGTTTTATACGTGTTTTCCCCTGATACGCCTTCGGAACTCTGTGCAGGGCAAACCGTGGCGTTCTCCGACTCCGGGACAGTACCGGCGCGTTGTGCTCCTTCCGTGGATAGCGGAGGTAATTTTTTGTAATTTTTTGAATTTCCGTAATTTTTAGACTTTTCTATATATTAACCCTTTAACCCCTCTCTCTCCCCATTCTCTCTTTCTCACTCTCTCTCATCTCTTTCTCTCCCCCTCTCCCCCTCTCCCCGGGCGGCCGACCGTGGCGGAGGAGGGCGAGGCGGAGATGGCGGGAGGTGAGGAACTAGGAATGCGTCGAGGATCGAGGGCCGGTGGCGCGTGGAAGCTCGGGTGCGAGTTCGTGAACCGACAAGAGTTTCGTGGAGTTTTCTTCGTGGATCAGCATCCACGGCGCGTCGAATCTTCGGTGGAGGTAGGGAGATGGACCCTCAGCTCGTGCACTTCCTTTCCCGCGAGTTTTGTAGGCCGTGGCGAGCAGAGTGTGGGTTTATTGCCGTTTTGGGGAAAAACCATGATTTTGGGGTGTGAGCCCGATCTAGCATTTTAACGTGTTAATCAGTGGTTTGAGGGCATATTTGAATGCCTAGGTGCTTGAGGAAGAGTTTCCCCTTTGTTTCCCCATCACCCGGGGGTGATTGGGGCATGGAATGATTTTCCTGCCGTTTTCCTGTCGTTCTCGATTTTCTGGAAGTGTGGCGGTCCTTCTAGTGACCGCCACTTCCTTCTCGCGGTCCCCGTTCGACCGTTTCAATCTTTCCGTGCATGGGTTGGGCCTGGCGGCCTCACGATGAGTCGCCAGAGCCCAAGTGGCGGCCAAAGGTCCGACCGCTAAGCCTAGTTGGCCGGCGTGGCCTTCGAGGCGTTTTGACCGTTGGAGGCTTTTGGGTCTGGCGGTCGAGGGTACGCCCGTCTCATGTCTTTTGGCGGCCCTATATAGGACCGCTTGTCCTTTTGTGACCCAGGGTGTGGCGGCCTATCGTTGAACCGCTACAGTCCCTGTGGCGGCCCAATGTTGGACCGCTAGCTCTTGTGGCAGCCCAAAGGTGGACCGCCAGCGGTTCATGTCCGACCGGAGTTATGTTTTACCTATTCGAGTCCCGGGTGAGTGGACCTCGATCTGCGTGCCGACCCGTGGTCTGACTGATGCTGGGCATCATGTGGGGGCCACACATTAGGGTGCCGTGGGATCCCGGGAGGTGGTGTTCTCGACTTGAGTCACCGTGGATCGGTGTGTGTGCGGTGGGGCTTCTCCCGCATGTCGTAGATTTCTGCGGAAGATGGTTCCTGAGTGGGCCAAGTGTTTGGCCTTGGACTGCGAGTCCAGTCATCCGGCCTGGGGCTGGAGGTTTCCCGCTTTTCCCTGGGATGGGGAATCGGCGTAGCGGCTTGTGAGCTGCCTTGGGGAATCGTGCTTCTGTGTTTTCCGCGTGAGCCATATGTGTGGCCTTGGACTGTGAGTCCAGTTGTCTAGCCTGGGGCTAGAAGGCTTCTCGGTTCCCTTCCCGAGGGGATGGTCTCGGCGGCTCGTAAGCTGCCTCGGTATTTATGCTACCGTAGTTTTAGACATAGGGATCATGTTAGATTAACGACATTACGTCGTTGCATTCAACGGTCTTGACCTCGAATCTTGTGACTCAAGGACCGTTAGATTTAGTGAGTCTAGAGGACCGTCCAGAATCCAGTGGCTCGTCGCCACTTGGTCCTTCTCGACTTTCGCGTAGGGTGCGTGCGTGTTTCTCGGAGTTTCTCCTTGGAGAGTGGTCACACCAATGACTCCCCACTAGTCGTAGCCTTCCGACACGCGAGTGGTCCCACCAGGGAGTGGTGGCGAGGCTACCTCGAGAGATGGGTTTTAGACTTGTTTTCGTTGGACCCCATGTCTACCAGCTAGAGTCCGGCTGAGGGGAAACCAGTCAGAGGGCCAGACCAGAGACACATAGTCTGTGTGTGCACAGTACGTAGTTGGGGGCGGCTGGATCCGCGCTAACAAGATTGACCCCAACTAGTCACTTATTCTGTGGTTACTAGTACGGCGTCCCCGTTCCAGCAAGGGTCAAGGGGGACACCTGAGGCGGGGTCTAAGTCATCAGTGGACGCATCCGACCTTACTTATGGTGGGCAGGTACTCCTGTCACGTGAGACGTGACTCTCCTGTTTCCGAGTTCCATTTCCCGTATGCGAGACGTAGTTTCTGGACCGTCCCAGCGAGCTTTCCGAGGTGGTGGCCAGGGGTGCTCGATAGGGATTTTCGAGGCTTCGCCGTGCCAGTGTGGGACTGTGCGGTCCCGGTTGGTCGTGCAAGTGTAGGCATACTTCTGCGGCAGGGTTGTCGTGAGTGTTTTCTTGGTAGGCCTCGTGTTAGAGTGGTCCGGTTCCCGATTGTGAGATCGAGATTTCTCTTTCTGCTTGATCGGTACAGTAGGAGTAGTTGTAGTGCCGAGTTTTGACCGGCCACCGTGTTTACTGTTCCTGCTGCTACTGTTGTTCTTGTAGTTACTGCGTTCCGTGCCGCCGTTGTTCTCAGTTGGGGTTCCGTGGGATCGCTATTGAGCCAGTGACAAGAGGCTCACCCCTGCGTTTCAGGTGAGGCGGTTCTTCCTCAAGGTTCAAGAGTGCTGTTCGGAGGTTCTTAGTTGCCAGCTCGTCGGGTCGAGTGTTCACTTGGCATGTGGTACATTTTACTGCTTTAGACTGTACTTTCTGTTGGATTGAACTTTGTTGTTGTAGTTATTTATTTATTTCTATTAATTGTTGAATTGTCCTGCTTTACTTCCTATTTCTTTGTACCTCCACACTCCTTTTAGCCCTTCCGAGCCCTCCCGGCTCGTGAGTGGCGGGCCATGATTCAAATGGTATAGGGTTCTTCTCGGTATCTGGATCTTGGGTTGTTACATACCTCGTACTGCTCACAAACACGATTCCATCTTCGTGGTCATTGATAGGTTCTCTAAGATGGCCAATTTCATTGCATGTTATAAAACATCTGATGCATCTAGAGTAGCCCACATGTTCTTTGATAAAGTCGTGCGTCTGCATGGTCTCCCCCAAACTATAGTGTCTGACCGAGATGTCCGGTTCACTAGTTACTTTTGGAAGACACTTTGGCACCTAGTTGGCACCAAACTGAAATTTTCCACTGCCTATCACCCCCAAACTGATGGGCAAACCGAGGTCGTCAATAAGAGTTTAGGGAATCTGTTGAGGTGTCTTGTAGGGGATCACCCCGGCACTTGAGACCTTCTTTTGTCCAGAGCCGAATTTATATACAATAGCTCTATCAATAGGTCCATAGGTGTGAGTCTATTTGAGGTCGTGCATGGCTACAAACCTAGGAAACCTGTGGATCTCATTCCACTTCCCCTCGAGTCTAGAACATCCAAGTCAGCTGAGGAGTTTGCACAGCATGTCAAAAGTCTGCATGAGTCAATTAGCAAGTAAATCAACATCAGTAATGAGACTTACAAAAAATTGGCCGATTCGTATAGGCGTCACCATGAATTTCAAGAAGGTGACTTGGTTATGGTACAGGTCCGACCCGAACGACTCCCCTCGGGAGCCATTAAAAAGTTGCAAGCCCATAGTAATAATCCCTTCCTAATCCCGCAGAAGATTGGCTCCAATGCGTATGTTGTGGACTTACCTCCCGAATATGGGATTAGCTTGACCTTTAATGTGGCAGACCTAGTGGCATACAAGGAACCCACAACGATTCCTAGTGACACTTTCGAGCATTCTCCTCCCATTGAGAGTGAGCCCACCCCTGTGCATCTCACAGTCTCGAGAGTACCGCGCGAGCATATTGAGAGGATACTGGATGAGCAGGTGACCACTACACGGAGCAGGGTGTACCAGCGCTACCTTGTTCGTTGGTGGGACCGTCCACCGTCCGATGATTCCTAGATCAGCCGGGAAGATCTCCAGCGCCTCGATCCAGATCTGCTGGAGCACTACCAGAGCCGTGTCCCCCCTTACTCGACGGAGTCGAGTTCCAGCCGCCCCGGGAGGGTTGGTGGGGACACCGGGCCCACTACCGGACCCACTACTCAGAGCCGACGCCGCACCGCCCCGACTACACCGAGCTTATGGCTCGGAGACTCGTTTGAAGACTCGGCGTCCCGAGTACGTATGTGTGTATGTATTGTGTGTATTTTACTATGGTGGTATTTGTATTTTAACCACCAAAATATTTTATTTTTATTGAGTCAAAGTATTGTACGTTAAACCCACATGTCAAAAGGTGGGTTGGTGGGTTTTGTTTTATTAGGCTTGGATATAGATGCAACTAGGAAAGTTTGAGGGCATTGTTGTTATGGCTTTTCCTATATAAGGAAGGCCAAGGGTGTGTTGTTCGTATGATGATATGAATGAAAGAATTAAGTGAAGAAGCCTTGCCCCTTGTGTTTCCCCCCCTTCCCTCCTTTCTCTTGTGAGATTTGAGAGTCGCCCGGTGAGAGATCGCCCGGTGTGAGGCCGAGCTGTGCGAGACAGCAAGTTATCCTGTCCCATTCGTCCCCTCGGAGCTGCCGTCGATCCGTTCTCCGACGCCGTCCACGTCATGGTAGACCAAAGCAGACAATACCTCGACGGTATAAAGTGCGGGACGTGACAAATAGGCTCAACCACATTTCAAATCCTTAATAGATGTTATAACAATATTTTTGTTTAGAGCATCCACTTGTAAATTAAGATAAAAAATCCCCCGTGACATATATTCCTAACATTATACAACATCTCAATACAAGAAAAACGCATTAGACATTCACTAAAAGATGCAAAAGAGTTAAGAAAATAAATACAAGAATTCTCGTATCAACAACTCATGAGGACATAATCTTCAAACTATGTTTGTTCAATCTTTATTGTCCTAGATCATATTGAAATCAAAAGAGGCAAAGTTAGAATGTCATAGACTGTGGCCTTCTCAACACCATAACTGTTGACGTCAAATGGCTCTTGCTAGAGAAAGAGGAATTAATATAGAGAGTAACACAAAAGTCGATATTTTCAAAATTCGGCTGTAAATTTGGTTATCATCAAATAAAAATAGTTGATAAAAACATTCATAAATCAACATTTTCCCCCCCTGTGACTTGTATGAATGGCTTGTCTTACCACTAGACTATAAAATGTCCAATCTCACGTCCAAAGACGTATGGATCATTTTTTCAAACCATACACACATTTTATTGCTAACTATATTGATGACTTTTTAGTACTTTTTGATAACATGCATGAACATCTCCAGCACTTGAATATTTTTATAGAGGTTATCAAAAAACATGGAATTGGCTTGTCAGCAGCTACCTATAAATTTTAAATTGCAGTCGACAAGGTCGATTTCTTGGGGATTATCATTAAAGACTATCAAATTCACATGATGAGACATCCATTAGAAAAACTTAGCCATTTTTTAATAGAGCTTGAAAATCTGTAATAATGTCAAAGATTTATAAGATGCGTAAATTACTTGAGGTCTTTTATTCCCAAACTCTCTGAAAAAATAAAGTATATATGGCATGCCATAAGATCTAAACCTTCCACGTAGACAAAAATAACCACTTAAGAAGTTTTTACCGTTACAAACAGAATGTAAAAATCTCCCTTCACTACAACCGACCTACAAAGGACCCTATGTCTTATCCACTGATGTCTCTGAGGACACGTCATAGGTTGTCTCATTGCATAAAGTTGAAATAGAAGAAAGCATATGTGCTTATCATAGTGGCCGATTTAAAAAGCACGAGCTCAATTATTGGCTAGTGGAAAAAGAAATCTTTACGCCGGTTAAAGGTGCCCAAAAGTTTCATTCTTATCTTATAGGGGAATTTTTTATTCTAAAAATATATTCTTCCACCTTAAACGCCTTTCTAAAAGAAAACTCTATGATAGCGTACAATTGAGATGATATGTTGGGTGATAATTTATTTTGTCACAATATCAATTCTTAATAGAATATGGTAAGGATCATCACCTATCATATGCGCTCACTAGAGAATAGAAATATGCTCAAGTCAAAATGATGCGCATTAATCCAGGCCAACAAATATTTTGGAAACGTCTTTCACTCAAAACTCCCGAGCAATGGCCACATTTTGTCAGAATATTAGAATGCTCTTTCCCTATGGGAGCTCAACACAAGGAGAATATCCTAATATCGATTTGTCCGTTACTTCTGCAAGTAGAATTAGTTACATAATAAACAATTTTAAGATGAGCAAATCTTGAAGTGAAAATTCTCAATTAACTCATCAAGAATGAGATGTTGGATGTCATATTACTAACAAGGAGACAATTATATCCAAATCATGTTTCTCGAGATTTTTTAACCATATTCTTCCAACTCGAGAATGGGAAAAAGATCTTTACAATTTATTTCAGCGAATCAATTTTTCAGAACCGCAGGTCCTGCACAGATGTCTAGACGAATAATTATTAATAGAAGCCAACAAGAAAGAGGAACGAGATGTTACTACAACTTTAAAACAACTCAGCACGTTAATTGACAAATGTAAAAAATGTCAAAAGATCGTAATCTTTTATCCATTATACACGAAGCTACTACAACAGATGATAATGAAATAACAACACAACGGAATGACAAGATAACACTCTTGTTGTATGAAAAGATTCATGCTATCTAGTATGTGTTAACTCTTTTTGTTGTAACACCTCTCAGAAGAAGGAACAACCCCTAGTCGCTTCCCTAGTGATTACAAAAAGTAGTTGGTATTCAAAATTACTCTTTCAAGCGACAAGTCATATCGCAGAGATGCAACTTACGAAGATAAAAAGAATTATTAAAGTTATTCACAGCATCGTCAAACCAATACTAGGGGCTATTGATGGTCACAAAAAATGGAAAAAGTGTCGAGCATTCATGGATGGTGACACAAATATCAAATGGTGTATTAAAGAATTATGGGACAATCAAATTTACTATGTTAAGTGAGATTCTATCCAAACGATGAATAGTAATAGATAAATCTCTCATTTTGTCTTACAAATACCCGTCAAATTGGGTGAACAACTCATTATTCTTGATTTCATTCATATTAATGACCATGGTTATGACCTCGATATTGACTATATTTATCTTGACAAGTTACGGCCATATACGGTTAGCGGAACACACCGCCAATCCCCAACTTTACCTTAGAGATCATTTTTTCTTAAATAATATAAATAAAAAATATTATATTTGTATTTAAAATAAAAATATAAAAATTTCACTTTTGTGTGTATATTTGTTATTTGCATATGTGTTACTAGAAATGTCAATAACATTCGAGAATGACCTTTTTTGTCACATGTTTGAGTGATCTTTTATGCACAGGAAAATGCTAGGAAAGGATAAGACGTGGCTTTTATTAATTTGTACGTTTAACTAGAGTGGGAGATATTTATTAAAATAAAATATTACTTATTAACTTTTTATACTTAACTCTTTTTTATAGTTTCATAAATTTAAAACACATATTAAAAATATATCATCTGATTTCATTGAGAATAAAAAAAATTTATTTTAAATTAAAATTAAATGGAAGTAGATCAATCTATTTTTTTTAATTTGCAACCCTAATTAGAATTGTTTACCTTGCGTGTCATAATCTGTCAGTGACATATTTTCAATATGATTATTAGATTGGCCCACCGAGTCCGACCAACATTAAAGTTGATGTGAGTCAAATTTTCACACAGAGCAAACGGATGCTAATAGGTCTACTTCGGTTGGCCAATGCGTAAGTTGAAATCCTAGGCCCAGAAAGCCGGTTCAACGGTCAACGGGTCAACCTATTTGATCTCATTTTTCCTTGAATCAAACAAATGTCAGACTTTTCTATTTCTACCTCTAATAAAACACTTGAAATAATTAAGAATGGAAAAATATGTTTCTATTTCAATTTTCATTTTTTTGATTTTTTTGGAAGTGGATTAAGGAATGTTGAAAAGGCCATATCTTTGAAAAATATATGAAATATGTCAAGTGATTTTCTTATATTTTTTGACAGAGAAACAATATTGAAATTTGAGAGAAATATCTCCTTTCCAGATCGAATCTTCCAGACCAGATTATGCCTGAAGCTTTTCCGTGCATCATTAATTAATTAATGTCGGTTCTCTCCTGGAGCTCTGACCTATAAACATAGTTCCCTGCAAGAGGGCCGAATCTCCCAATGACAATCCTGATGCTAGACTTTAAGCACCGAGTAAACGTTGTCTCCTTGATTCAACTTGGCAACCACATGAATGTTCTCCTCAGACATCATTATGAGATGCAGTTATTCCCTTGTTCTTAGACAAGATAACCTGCATCTGTAAGCCAGTACGAGCATTGTTGATGGGGAATCTTTTGTGCATAATAATACCACTAACCCTATACATTTTCCCGCGATGGTTAACATTAGTTTCTTACACTAAGTTACACATAGCTTACATCAGCCGTACAAAATACAGCTCTCTAGAATGACAACCAGTAAAAAATCTTTGAACCCAGATTTCTCACACTCTGTGTCACCGTGGTAAGTTCTTCGTCATAAAAAAAAACAGTAAAAAATCACAGGGCAACTTCTGCGGGCCAAGACCGAGGTGCAGGTCAAACCAGTTATCTCCATCCCACTCCTCCCCCCACCTCCCAAAAAACCCCAAAAAAGAGAGAGAAGAGACTATTTATTGGACCAATGGCAAGGGAGTGTGTCCCCTTTTCTGAACACCAAAGAGTGCACTAAGAATTTCTCATCATAGACATATACCAATTATCCATCTCTTCGCCTTATGGTAACATTCATTGATAACATTAGGAAATTACACTTTGCTTACATTGTTTGTACAAAGTATGAAAGAGACACGGTACTAGCTTACCATACACTGCCAAAAGGCTGTGCGTCTTCAATCAACTTCTTTGCATGGCGGCATCAAATCAACTCTGCTCAAGGCAGCATCCTGGGCAAGCAAGGTGAGTATCATGACACAGTGAAGGTATAACACATTATTTGATCTTGATACATGGTGAAACAAGAGTTGGCTCCGTGCATCTCCTAATGGAACAACAAGTCGTTACCAGATCCTTCCCCTCATATAAAGCAAGGTGGCCATTGTTCAATAGGAAATATAGAAAGAGCTTACCTCAAGGAATGGAATTGTCTGTGGGAACAGGGAACCACCAGATCATTCGATCAGACGGCCCACCATCGCCCACGGAGTTTTTTTTTGAAGACCTTGAGATCCAAGGGTCTAAAGCTAGGATATGGCCAAGCCATATTCTAGCAACTCTCTCGCTCTCTAAATATAGGAACGTATGAATGTACATATATGCACACATGGATATACATAGAGAGAGGGGGGTGCCAGGATTCTTCCAATATACAACACATAGCTCTTAGCCTTGATAAGTAGTCCTAAACTTTTATAGGAATTTTGCATATAAAACATCGTTAGAAGAAAAATGACAGATTTATCATTCCTGCATTTGTATTTGCACACATTAAAAATGCAGATGTTGTGCAAATGGTCTTTTTGTACATGGTTAAGTGGTCTTTTGCACAAAAAATTTGCAGAAAGACATCCCGTCATCGTATTGCACAATATCGGCATTTTTAGTCATATGTGCAAATACAAATGCAGAATGATAAAACAAACAATTTTCATTTTAACGATAATTTATATGCAAAAATCCCAACTTTTATTTATGTCACCTTAGAAATCTAAATGATTAAGAGTGCAACAATTTTTATAATCACCTCAATTAAGTTCTTTAATCTTAATTAGTATACAATTCACTCTTCCGAAAGATTTTTTGTACATAGTTGCAAGGCAATTTATGCTCTTCTATACTTCTATACTTTATTTGAAAAGAGAATACGTCTTAATTGTTCTTCCTTTACGGTGCAGGTACATGAGACTCTGAAAATGCCTATACTCTGTTTCAATAAAAATAAGTCTAGTTGAATCAAATATTACACTAACATTATCTAAGATATAATTACTTGGAAAATTGGCAAAAAAATATCCGCTGCCTCAGTAAGGTTGCCCACATCATCACCTAGGCAGTTCACTAGGGCAGCAAAGGCATCTACCACCGTACTGTTAGCAATTTTTTTTGTATTTCATGGGATAACAACCATACGCTCCTGCGTGGTTACTTGTACATCTGCACATCATCCCACCTGCAGAACACTGGGTATCATTCTTCTGTTCCTCAGGTAACAAAGTCCTGACACTCAAATCTCTCCTGCACCTAGACCTACAGTGACTCACTGCCAGCTAACTCCCATATCTTAACGGTCCCCCATAGAATGTTGCAAGATGACCGTTCTCTAAGCACCAAAGGGATTGTTCAGAAATAGCCATTTCTCTTACCTCTTTCGTTGTAACCACCTTGACAGAAAACCTCAGCTTTGTTCCTAATTGAGAAGAATCTAATAACATTCTTTGTTTCTCAGGATTACCCACACTCTTCTCAGTAACCAGGAACTTGATGGATATGCCTTCACTGCATTCCTCATCATGTACCACAGTAATAGAGACGTCCGCGGTGAGACAGAACTCTCCCTTCTTTCTAACATAAACTCTAGCATTATCACCACACCTCTAAAATTTTGTTTCCCATCATGATTTCCCGTTTATGACTACAAACATACAGAAGAAGTGAAGCAGTGTAGTTTAATCATTGTGGCTATTTGCAATTGTACGCATTCCCCCAACCAATAAATAAATAAGGGTTTTTTAGTTTTCGGCCCCTAAAATATCGATATTAAAAATAAGCCCCCCTAATATAACTATTTATTATTAAGCCACCAAAGTCTTCTAACCCTTATTAAAAACCTCTCATTAAGAACCATCGGAAAAATAGAATATACCATCTATATTCCTTCCCCTCACTCACGTTAATTTTAATTTCTCATTTTACCCTCCCCATCTCTCTCTCTCTCTCTACATGCCCCACCCCACTGGATAGGAGTGTCAGCGCCCTCCCCCCCTCTCTCCCTCTCCCACTCTCTCTCTCTCTCCCCCTCGCCCCCCCCCAACCCAATTGCCTGGTGCCCCCCCTCCGGCACCCTCCCCCCTCTCTCGCACTCTCTCTCTCTCGTCTCCCACCAACCCAGACGCCCGCACCCCCCTTCCAGCCCCCTCCCCCTCTCTCGTGCTCCCCTGCACCCACCTGATGAACAACGATGCCACTGCCACCACCCCGGCCATCAATCTGATCACAATGCCGGCGACGACCCCAGAGCTCAGGCAGGTCCTCATCACCATTGTTGTCCCTGTTTCTCTGCGTTCTCTCAGGAATGGCCCGCACAACCCCCCTTGTCGTTGCCGACAAAGGTCAGAGGGGCTAGCGGCAGGGAGCCGTAGTGCCATAAGCTGGAGGGAGGAGCCCCTCACAAGGGACAGGTTGGTCCTGTGTGGATGTCGAAAAAGAGAGAAGAAAAGGAACGTTCCTGCGGCACGGACGTCTCGACATCTCAAGAGCAAGTCGAAGACGGGAAGGCCGAATAAACTCCATACCTCCTCCAAGCAAGACGAATATATCCCCGGTGCTCCGTCACCCAACAAAGAAGCCCCTCGGGCAGAAGGGACAGCCCCGGTTCCCCAGTTGGCGATGCCGAAGGTCGAATCAAAAGAAACTCGGGAATTCGAGCACATGTTCGGCATGCGCCGAAAATCACTCAAAGTCCTGAACCGAGACTCGGAGGCTCACGACTAAAGCAACACGGGAGGGCAAGCGTCCGGCCGAATCGTCGCTAAGCTGGGGAGAAACCCTTTGACACTTAAACCGGCGCGGCCGTGCCTACATTGCCCTAAACCGGCGCGCCCCTCCCTTGGCCATCAAACCGGCGCGCCCCATGGACCACTGAAACTGACGCGCCCTTCCAATACCACTAAACCAGAGCGCCCCTCCTCCTGGTGCTAATCCGGCGCGCTCACCCCGCGCCGTTTTAACGAAGGTTGCCGTCCCATCTTCAGTCCGATCCCCTGTTTTCGGGTGCGAACAAAGAGAACTTACCTGAAATGGACGAACCGCCTGCACCTGACCAGCGTGCAACCGCCTGAGCCCTTCCTGCCCCCAGGAATGGAAGGCTTCGAGCTCCGCACCGAACGTCGCTTCTTCGCCGGTCACCGTCGGCCAATCCCGTGGAGGCAGCTTCCCTACACTACGGCCCCCTACCCGCAGGCCGCTCGATGGCTTCGAACGAGATGCAGGGCGGGAGAAAGAGCAAGGCGCTATAAAAGGAACTGAGACTCCACTGGAGAAGAGGAGGTTGGATGGCTGAGCGGTTGGTCAGAGGTTGGTAGCAGGGAGAGAGGCTAGCCAAAGAGAAGAGAAGCTCCGTCCCCCTGCTCCTGCGAGGTGAAGAAGAGAGAGAGAGTGTGAAAGAAGAGAGGTGAGCTTAGGGGGGGGAAGGAGCTTGTGCTCTCTCCCCCCTCCCCCACCGATGTATCCACTTCTTCCCCCTGCTATCTTTCTTTTCGTCTAGATGTATTCTCCTTTGCTCTGGGATAGATCCCCTTCTGTATTTCGTTCCTCTTCCTCTTGCGGATGAATAAAAGAAAAGCCATTGCAATATATGGTGTTCCACTCATTTGGTCCCCTCCCCTTTCTCCTTATCTTCAACTCACCCAGGGCCCTTCGAAGCTTGCTTCTACGTAGCATAGCCTTCGGAGGAACCCGTCAGAAGGGCGAACATTCATGGCCTCCCATGGCAAATATCCGTCCCGTTGGAATATACGTGAAGCTATTACCCGTGAGTCGTGAGAGCTCTTGAAGGCTAGTCCTCGAGCTTTTCCACACTCACATCTAGGTTATCGGACCGCCGTGAGGTCTGCATTTTGAGGTTCACCCGGAGCAATCCGTTTGGTGTTCCTCTATTTTTCTCTAGCAAGCCTCAGTCCGGGGGAGATGCTGCCCAATTTTTGCCAGGGCCAAGAACACTACTAACAAGGAACAAGAACATACAAGAACGAACAAACAAACTATTCTCTGAGGATAAGAACAACACATGTTTGAAGCCTCTGAAACAAACTGAACCTCTAAGTTCCTGCATAACAAACCTCTCTGAACAAAACACTTGAACCCTCATGCTAATTCACCTTAACAAACAATTAAAATACTGAAACTTCCTCTCTACCAACTTAATCCACCAATTGGACGAACAGACCAATCACCAAATTAACTTGCAGGTGAAAGAAAGAAGAAAAAGAAACAAGAAGAATGAAAGAAAACCTCCTAGAAGCTATCCTGGCGCGCTCCTAATCCGACGCGGGCTAATCAGGCGCGGTACCCCCCCGCGCCGGTTTAGCTTCACACTCAAAATCCCCTTATTTTTCTTGGTGTATACCCGGCGCGCCCCTCCTCCATTGGCCATTAACCGGCGCGCCCTCTTGGGCTTCCATTAACCGGCGCGCTCCCCTCTTTGCTCCCTTTAAACCGGCGTGCCTCATAAAAAAAAAAGCAACACAATTAGCTAAATAAAAGAAAAGGCCTGAAACTAATGAATAAAACAAAAGAAGAGACCTAAACCAATAAAAAGAAATGAAAGGAATATGAAGCCAATAATCAAAAGTTGCCCCTACTATAATCAAAATTTTCTTCCGGGGGCTCCGCCCCCGGAAACCCCCACAAGGGGCGCTACCCCCTTGACCCCCGCGACCTGACCGAGCAGGTAGATCCGCGTGCGAGGGCGCACGTTGGCGAGTTCGGGCTTCACACTTAACAATTCACTTCCCCAGAGCAATGACGCCCCATGGCATCGGACGTGGACCTCGGGAACCCCATTATGGCCATAGTCCGAAACCATCTCGGGCCAATAGCTCGTCAAACTTGACCCGTCCCTACCGGGATCCAATCTCGCATTCTCATTAAACTTGCCATGTTCACGGCAAACATCTGCGCGGTTTTGTCACCGTCTTTTATGCTAAAAACACGGACTTCTGTCTGGAGATGAAACGGTCCATGAGTGACCGACATAAATGTATTTATGAACACTTGCGCCCCAATGCGGGTTTGTTTAAACGTGATCCGAGATCTTTGCTCTCGCTTTGTTACCATGAATTTCAGGCCGTAGGGCCCTTATTCCCGGCAATCAATCAAGGGTGTTCCCCCGTGTGGGGGATGTAAATAACGCCGTGGCCTTTATGGCACAGCGGGTTTGGTCCCGACACGAACCACACAATCGTCTGACCGAGTCAGACCAAGCGCACCACGAGCTTCCATGAAGCCCAAACAAATTGTCACCTAGCACGCCTACGCACTTAACAGACAAATAAACCTGTCTTAACAGACCAATTAACAAATAACCATAGATCTTAATTAATCAATAAAAAATGCGTCCACAAGTCTGGCGGCAAGGTCGGTGCACCTGAGCGGGGAGCTGTCGGGGAGGGCCCATTCTAAGCTGCACCACTAGAAGAGCAGCATCGAGGCGTTCCAACAGGACACTTGGGTCGTCGCCTCCCATTCTCGCTCTCACCAAAGGGGGTCTCCCCCTTCGACGCCCTCTCTCTCTCTCTCTCTCAGCCTCCCCGCGCACCCACCCCACTTTGTGGGGGTGTCAGCGCGGGGGGGGGGGTCTCCCCCTCCGGCGTCCTCCCCTCCTCTCCCCCTCCCTTCACCCCTCTTTCTCTTTCTGGGTGGAGGCTATTGGAAGGGTTTTGGTCATTTCATCACCCCGGTTTCGCCTTAACTGTAATTAGGTTAAACAGTGTACATAAATCAACGGCAGAGGCTTTTTCCTGTAACGAGGGAGAATTTGGTGGCTTAATAATAAATAATTGTATTAGACGGGGCCTATTTCTAATACCAATATTTTTTAGGGGGCCGAAAACTAAAAAAAACAATAAATAAATAGAATGACCAACAACAATAAAGACATATGTAGTAGCTACATTACATGCATATATATATATATATATACACACACACACACACACAAAAATCGGAAGATGAAACAAAACTGTTAAAGTGCAAAGAGACGCAAAACCTGAATTGTAGCATCCTCTGAAACAATTCAATGGCATATGTAAAGGACACGACAAGACTTACCAAAAGAGTGAAGGACAATAAAAACAAACTAAACTTACCATCAAAGCACAATAAGCAGTGATGTAGTTCTGAAGAAATAACTACACTAACAAGTAAAAGTGTAAAACAACAACAAATAGTAAGCAACCATATCACATCTAATCCACTGCAAGTGTAAAGCTGAAGGATATTCTTTTCTTTGACCTTTTTCACTAGCACGATCACGAAAATGACTCAGGCGCATCTCTTCATTTTCTAGTGACTGCACGAAAGCAAGAGCATTACAAAAATTGTTTGTTAAACATGTAGGAGATCAGTCTTGGAGAACAGTGTAGCAATAGTTATAAAATTGGCAATCCCCGAAAAAATGTTGTAAACAAGGTTGTCAAAATCAGGGAACAGAAAAATATGTATATGCATTATATGACACTCACCTCATTAACTCTGACAGCCTAAAGAGCCATAGCTTTCTCAAGAACATCTCTCTGAAATATGTTTAAAATGGATACTTTCATAAGAAAAGAAGGAATTTGCTGAGAAATTGGGAAATTAAACTAGAATGAATTATTACCACTGTCAGTTGATTAAGAAGACCACACTTTATGTTTTACCTTAAACGGTTGTGTTCCTCCTGAAACAACACATGGTTAGTAACACCAAGAAAAAGGGGGGGTGGAACAACAACAATGATTGACATCAGAACAGGAAGACCATCATGTCATGTAATGTGGATAACATATTGGAGTACCTTGAACTGTTCACAAGCAGTCAACCTCTACCATCAAACATTAGCAAAAGAATCACAAGAAGATGGATGATCCATTATTAATCTATTATAGTAAAAATTCATACATTGAAGCTGAGCTGGAGCAAAGCCAACTCCTAACTCTTGGTGACCTTTAAGTCGGCTACTGCTTGCTTGGTTCAGAATACTACTACAATGGACATGACCAGGATTCACCAACTTAGTCCCTATCCAGATTCCAGGGAATAATAACAACATGGACAAAATGAAGTGATGTACTACAGCATCATGAAGATGCACAGCACCCATCTTGTTGGTTGTGGCAAACATAAAGCCAGTGGTATAATGATTCCTGCTGCAACATAGGGGAATCTTATAACAGCCACAATGTTGAAGGACATCTATTTGTGCTGTTCAGAGGCCTTCGCACAACCAGAAATGTCTATTGTACAGGGCCCTCAAAATCCTCAGGAGCTCAAAGGCTAGGCAGAAATGAAATCCTAGGACAAAATAAAGCATCCTCTTCAGGAAACACAAGGGCGAAAGAAACAGTAGGAAAAATGTGAAAGATGCCATTTAAGTATTGACAGGAAAGCAATGGAAAAGTTTCAGTTATGCATGACTTGCCATTTTATAGTAGATGGATGGTTTCAGCACCCTTTGGTGGATCGTGTTGGGTGCCCCAAGAAGACCCTCATGGTGAAGGCTCATTTGGAATTTTGGAAGATATCACATGATAGACTTCTTACATGTGACGGGTTGGCATGCTTCCCTGAAGATATAATGACAGCCTGTTCCCTTTGTGGGGAAAAGAGGAGACATTGGCATGTTCTTTTAATCAAGAGGTTTGACAAGATTCATAGTGCTCATCAGCTCCTGCATGGTGTTAAGAGGCTCCTTTGACATTGCCCAAGAAATAAAGACCAGCAGGTGATTGCACACCGTTCGGCATGGTTTGCAATCTCCCGAGAATGTCTTGATATTTTCTGTCACTCTGGCTTGCTGAGAACTGAAACTCATGAAAACCTAACGAAAAGTGCACAATGGCTCAATGCCATAAGCATGCATGTGGACCAGCTGCTTTATGGGGCCCTTCAGTCTGTCTTGATGTTTTAAATTTAATTGTCTTTTTTTTAGAGCAAAATAAGCCCATGTGGAGCAGAAGGAGAGCGCTCACCGCTTCAAATAAATTTAATTGTCCATTCTTAGACAAAATATTAATTTGCTATTGCATTTTCAGACTAACTGTTCTTGTGCATGAAACTTTATCATTGTTAATCCTGAAAGCTTGAACTCGTCCCTACTTAGGGTCTCTTTTTTGTGCTTTTTTGTGTGTGGTGTAGCATTGCTCTTGACATTACTGTTTTAACTTTATCATATTGAGTGGCTAAACAGATGAAGAGTTTTCACAAAAAAAACTATAAGCTTGTTGTGACCCTGCTGCCATTTCTGGTCTACCAAGATTCGTCTAAGATCTCTCCAAGATCTCCTCTTCAACACCCCTGAGACAAAGTGGAGATCAAATATGATGTTCCTTGCTGTTTGGTGGTTGATTCTCCAAGTGACGCCAAGCTATATGGGGTCATCGAATGAAAGGAATGGAAGGATTTTCAAGAGGAAACTACAGTTCCTAAGAGAGTGCTTAGCCTTATTTGTGATATGTCCAGGAATGGGCTAAGCTTTGAGTCATGTGGATGAGTCTAAATCACCTTATATGCTTTTTGGGTGGGTAGAGTTACACTGTCTCGGTGTGAGCTTCCTTTTTGTATAAAGGTGAGCGCTTAAGACTCCAATATTTGTAAATTGCTTTTTTTTCATTTAATAAAACTGTTGTACAATGCTCTTCAAAAAGCACCTTAAGTTTTTATATTTCCGGCAATAGACAATGAAAAGTGCTGCCCAAATGAATAACAGATACTGGATGCATCACACAATTCAACTGAAATGTCTCAATCAGAAACTACAGTAACATGTGCATTTTTTTCAACTCAGTCAAATGACAAATGTTAAGATGAACATTTACCTCTGTAACTCCTGATTTGAAATCAAACCAATACATATAACCGCTGTCTTGCTCAAATTTAATATCTCCAGAGTGATATCTGTTGTCCTTTTACCTGTTTTATATTTTTCTGCTGCATTGCCAGTTCCTACATGTATGAAAACAATTGTCAAAGGTAATCATTACCAATTAAGCATATACTCAGAATTATTATTTTTTTTTTTTTTGGGGGGGGGAGACCAAAGCATATACCCTCAATAAACTTACAGAACCAACTCATGTTGGATGCATCTTGACATAAAATTTTCAGCTGACAATGTCACCAGTAATCTCTGCATCTACATCCTCCATGCTTAAAGTGATGGAATCTACTAGAATCCCTCACAATGATCTCCCTCTGAGCAATCCTTGAGATAAACTTAATTGCTGTGTGACAATCTCCACAGATACGCAGATTCTTAAAAACCTTGATGGGTGTCTGTGGAGGTGTTGAAATAATTCCAAATGCAACTGCAAGCTTCTCACTATGGTGTACTAAGTTTTGTTCTTTCTGCTCCTCTTCAACATCGTGCAACACAAAATTCGTGTCGGGAATATATCCTTCTTCTTTCATCTTCGCAGACCACTTGTTTAACTGTGAATGGATTTCCTTTATTCTAGGATGTGATTCATCTCCCACTAAGAACCAATGAACCTTTCTTTCAACTTCGATCCAGCTAGAACCAGGCTTCTTCACAACTCTTCTGTCATCCATCATTTTTCTGATCTTTGACACATCTTCCCAGAGACCAGCAGCAGCATATATATTAGCCAAAGTAACATATGTTGCTGCATTATAAGGCTCTATCTCAAATAGAGCATCTGCAGCCAATTTAGCAAGCCTTAAGTTCTTGTGAATCCTGCAACCGCCGAGCAAAGAAGCCCACAAGAACTTATCAGGCTTCATGGGCATCTTGCTGATTATGTCTTCGGCCTCTTTGAATCGCCCGGCTCTACTCAAAAGGTCAACCACACAGGCATAATGATCGTTTGAATGAACCAGTCCATGTTCTTTCTCAATCGAATGAAAGATTTCTAAACCTTTGTCAACTAGACCAGAATGCGTGCAGGCAGAAAGAACCCCAACGAATGTTATGTGATCTGGCTTAGTACCAGATTTCATCAATGACTCAAAATACATCAAGGCTTCCTCGGGATAACCATTCTGAGCTAGGCCAGAAATTATAGAAGTCCAAGACACCAAATCCGGCTGAGGTATGCCCCCAAAGACTTTTCTTGCACTCTCAACATTTCCACACTTGGAATACATATCAATAAGAGCCCCAGCAGCAAATGAAAAGGGATCCCAACCAATTCTCATCATGTGCCCATGAACCTGCTTCCCCACACCTTCCATGGTTCGCTCAGAGCATGCATTCAGGACCCCTGCAAATGTGAACTCATTAGGCCTCACTCCTGACCTCAGCATGTCTGAGAAGAGGCTCAAACCCTCTTCATTCTGGCCTGCATCAAAGTACCTTCCAATCATCCCCGACCAAGAGACCACATCTTTATCAGAAGTCCCATCAAAAATCCGCCTTGCTTCGACCATGGCCCCGCACTTAGCGTACATATCGGAAAGTGCGCTCCACACGACGGCATCCGAAGCCAACTCGCCCCTGATAATGTAACCATGGATCTCCTTCCCAAACCTCAGGGACAGGACGGCCGCCGATGCAGCAAGAGCACTTGAGACAGTGAACTTATTGTTGCGCGCCGACTTTCCCTCCATATGCATCTCCCTGTACAGCCTCAGAGCCTCCGCAGGCTGGCCGTGGCGTACGTACCCAGACATCACCGTGCTCCACGAAAAGCCATCTTTCATCTCCCCTGGCATTTCGGCGAACAGCCGGTGGGCCTCGGCCATGTCCCCCCCCTTCGCGTAGCCGGATATCACTGTGTTCCACGAGCACGCGTCCCTTTGAGGCATGTGATCGAACATCTGCCGAGCATCAAGAATGCAGCCGGACTTGGCAAACAAGGCGATGAGACGGTTGGAGACGACAATACCCGGGAGGAATCCCGAGGACGTTGCGTGCCCGTAGACGCGCCTGGCCTCGTCGACGGCGCAGTGGCGGAGGCTGAGGAGGAAGAGGCTATCATAGACAGCGGGCGGCACCGGTCGGCCGTCCTTGATGAAGTCGAGGACTTGGACGGCGTCGCAGACTCGTCCTCGCTGATGATAGAGGGCGCCGATGGCCTCCTGGAACCTGCCCTCCGCGCATAGGGTGACAATGGACACCAGAGGCCGCCGGGGGCTGGAGTGGGCACCGGGGCTGTCGTCTTCTCGGAGGAAGGTGGGGAGCTGGCGGGGTTCAGGTGGGTGACGAGGGGCGGCGGCAGTGGTCGGGGAGGAGAGAAACCGGACCAGGCAACGGCTGCTGCGAAGGAAGAAGAGGGCAGCGCAGCCGCCGCGTCGCCTGTTCATGTCGATGGCGAGGCGGGGTGGTGGAAACTGCAACGGTATGTTTTTTATCAACTTTTAAACTGTCCAGCCAGATTACATCAAAAAAAATTGGGTTTTTTTACATATACCCCTCTAAGTTTAATAGTATCAAATATACCCTTCATTTACTCATATTATCATAAATACCCTTTAAATATCTTGAATGATTATAGTTATATCCTCACCGTAACTCCCGCATATTTAACCCGAGTTAAATGTGAGTTAAAAATTAAAATATTTAACTTATCCTCGGTTAACAAAACAAAAAAAACTATGGTTATCTCTCTCTCTCTCTTGAAATCTTAGTTGGGGGGGGGGGGCAACATGGAGAGGGGGGCCTTGGCCTTGCCAGTGGTAGGAGAGAGGGGGCGGGGCAGAGGAGGAGGTGGAGAGAGACCTTGCCAATGGTGGGAGGGGGTGGAGCAAGAGGTGGTGGGGTCGGCGTCTCCCACCCACAGTGAGCTCCGTTGTGACATCCTCCCATTGAGGAGATCCCTCAGTGAGCTTGGTTGGAGATGACAAGGGGTGGGGGGAGAGTCGTAGGGAGAGGGGGGGCTCATCAGCGATGGGAGGCGGGGAAAAGTAGGAGGTGGAGGGGGGCCTCCCTAGCAATAGGAGGGGGGGGGAGCGGGAGGTGGAGGGGAGCCTAGCAGGCGATGGAGGGGGGGGGAGGGCAAGAGGTGGAGAGGGGCTCCCTGGCGGTGGGAGGGGACGGTAGAGTAGGAGGTTCGCCGATGGTGATAGAGGGGCGAAGCAGGAGGTGGAGGGGGCCTAGCCGGTGGTAGGGGGGTGGAGACAGAGCAAGAGGTGGAGGGGGTTGGCTCCAGGTGGGAGGGGGACAGCGGAGTAGGAGGTGGAGGGGGGCGAAGCAAGAGATGGAGGAGGCCTAGCCGGCGGTGGAGGAGGGTGGGGGTGGAGCAAGAGGTGGAGGGGGATTGCTGGCCGACGAGGGAGGGGAGGCGGAGTAGGAGGTGGAGGGGGGGTCTCATCGGTGGTGGGAGGGGGCGAAGCAATAGGTGGAGGGGGGGCCTAGTCGAAGGTGAGGGTGGGTGGGGAGGGAGTAGAGCAAGAGGTGGAGGGGGGGGGGGGCTCGTCGGAGTAGTAGGGAGAGGGGGAGGACTGGTTCGAGGTTGGAGGGAGGAGGGGAGAGAGAGTTCTCCCCTCTCTCTCTCTCTCAAATATGGTATTTAAGATATTTCACACACCCTAACGACGTTAGATGGCATAATCTACGAAAAATTCATCTCCCATCGATAACCTTAAATCACAGGGACATAATTATAATATTTATATCTATTTAGAGGATATTAATAATAATATACCTAAATGAGAGGGGGCTCATCAGCGATGGGAGGCGGGGAAAAGTAGGAGGTGGAGGGGGGCCTTCCTAGCAATAGGAGGGGGGGGGGGAAGCGGGAGGTGGAGGGGAGCCTAGCAGGCGGTGGAGGGGGGGGAGGGCAAGAGGTGGAGAGGGGCTCCCTGGCGGTGGGAGGGGGCGGCAGAGTAGGAGGTAGAGGAGGGGCCTCGCCGGCGGTGATAGAGGGGCGAAGCAGGAGGTGGAGGGGGCCTAGCCGGTGGTAGGGGGGTGGAGACAGAGCAAGAGGTGGAGGGGGTTGGCTCCAGGTGGGAGGGGGACAGCGGAGTAGGAGGTGGAGGGGGGCGAAGCAAGAGATGGAGGAGGCCTAGCCGGCGGTGGAGGAGGGTGGGGGGTGGAGCAAGAGGTGGAGGGGGATTGTTGGCCGACGAGGGAGGGGAGGCGGAGTAGGAGGTGGAGGTGGAGGGGGGGGTCTCATCGGTGGTGGGAGGGGGCGAAGCAATAGGTGGAGGGGGGGCCTAGTCGAAGGTGAGGGGTGGGTGGGGAGGGGGTAGAGCAAGAGGTGGAGGGGGGGGGGGGGCTCGTCGGAGTAGTAGGGAGAGGGGGAGGACTAGTTCGAGGTTGGAGGGAGGAGGGGAGAGAGAGTTCTCCCCTCTCTCTCTCTCTCTCAAATATGGTATTTAAGATATTTCACACACCCTGACGACGTTAGATGGCATAATCTACGAAAAATTCATCTCCCATCGACAACCTTAAATCACAGGGACATAATTATAATATTTATATCTATTTAGATGATATTAATAATAATATACCTAAATGAGAGGTATATTTGATAATAGGGATCATTAGAGGGATATATATATATATATATATATAAATCCATCATGTGTAATACTATTGGTTCTTTTAATAAAAACCCTGATATTCTTGCATAATTGTAAAAAAAACTCCTACAAACTCTCTATTTTTCCCAAAGCCCTTACAATCTCATAAAGTTCACAAAAATGGCCATATAACAGGGTTTGTCGGCCCGCTTGTATCAACCATCCTGGTCTTTCACTGGGACGGTACGGTACGGGTTGGTACTGTAACGTATCGACACACAAAAACTATATTATATATATGTTACAGAATAATATAACTCAAAATTCTTTCTATCTTAGTTGGGTATGTGTGTGGCGGTTTAATTGGACATCTTTGGTTCAAATCCAAGCTTTGCCACCATTTTAAATATTTTTTATTTTAAAACAACTGTCAAAAAAATTGGATTGAAACGCATGAGAAGCAGGTTTCGAATCGGGGACCTCACGTTTGAACATGAGATCTCCAACCAACCAACCTACAAAATAAGTTTAACATAAAAAAATTAATATAATATATGAAACGTCCCGGTTGCGTCCCACAGATCGGTCATCCCAATCTGTGGTTGGGATGAGATGGGACGGCCGATTCGAGTCGTCCCATACCGATTTGTCAAATCATACCATATAATAGTTACTCCGTGTGAAAAAAAACTAAATTATATAAGATTATAGAATATTCCTTCTCCTCCATCGTTAAAAATTTATTCTCAAAGAGGGCCTCCACAGAGCTCAGTTTAGAACATGTCCACCCCAAGCCCAGCAGTTACGACCATTAACCCCACAACCTACGACCACCCCACCCAACGTGACGATCGATGCCAAACACCCAACGCAACGAGAGCATGAGAGCTCATCCCTGCTTGACGCTAAAGGAGATTTTTTTCTACAATCTTCTCATTTATTATAGAGATTTTTGCATATATATTCATGTAAAATTTGATTTTATCAAATATACCTTTCATCAGAGTATATTATCATGAATATCTTTGAAATATGGATAATGTCACGATTATATTCTCGTCGTAACTCCCGTATGTTTAACCCGAGTTAAGTATGAGTTAAAGAGTAAAATTTTTGTATATATATCTTTATAAAGTTCGATTTTGGCAAATATATCTTAGATCTAACGATCGTAGATGATATATTTCACATAATATTCTCCTCCGTTGACGATATTAAATTAAAAAGGTATAACCGTAACAATTCTATCTAAATGAAGGATATTCACGATGATATATTTAAATGAAAGATATATTTAATAAAACTAAATTATATGAGAGTATATACGTAAAAGTCCCTTTTTACATAGTATATAAGTATTTTGTGATGTAAGAAATTTATTTTTTTAATAACAGAATATCTGATCGAGTGATAAGATCCTGACAAAGATGGACGACTTGGGTTTGATTACAAGTAAATGCCCACTCGCAAACTCATTTTTTAATCAATATTCAGCTACTAAAATCCAGTGTCATATATCGGTAGAGGATTTTGGTTGAGATTATTAGAGAATTTTAATTATTAGAATCTTATGTATAATTTTATCTCAATCAAATGACTCAAAATTATCTTAATTTTTGTGATGAATGAATTTTTTAAAACGAAGAGAGAAAGATATAAAAGAAGAGATGTTACATAAATTATAAAAATTCCTCTCATAAAATTTTGAGGTGCATTTCGAGATCTAAAATCTATAACATTCTAACATTTATTTTATGTAAAGATTTTAATAAAAATCAACCTGAATAATTCCGACCAAAGAGACTCTTTAATGTATAAACAGTTACGTGACTCCCGGGAGACCGGGGATCTACAGCCCATGGCAGGGGACTTGGCAGCTCGACTTCTACCCATGCGGAGTCCTCGGTTTTGTGATGAAGTTAAAAGTATTAAAATAAACAGAGTATCCCTGCGCGAGAGAAAAACTCTCTTCAATTACATGCTCTTTCACCATTTTGGAACATGCATAGCCCGTGGTGATCTATGCCATGTCTGAAGAATTTACTTTTAGTAACACATTTTAAATATTTTTTAAATTAGCCATATATATGACTAAACAGATCAAAGGAATGAAGGGAAGTAGTTGAAAGGGTTAAAAATAAAAGGGGAGGGGGGAGCTAGTGTCGAGTGTGGCAGTCTCCCATTTCAGCTGGTGGAGTCCAGCCCCCTCTTGCAAGAGGATCAATGCCCCTCTCTCCCGTCGTCCTCCACATCCTCCTCCACTTGCACTCGTTGTCCCTTCTCACTGCAACTTGTGTGCCTATATATCCATATCCGCGATTAAAGCATTGGTCCTTCACCTGTGAAGAACGGGCACCGGGAACGTCATCAGACTTTAGTACCGTATATCCATCTCCCTCTCTCTCCACCCCCTCACCTCCTCCCGCATTTTTAATCTGCGCGCTCAGGGTCATCTGGGCATCCAAACAACAGGTAGGTGTTCGGTCAACAGTGTGGAGACGTATCTCTCTCTCTCTGATCCGCCTCAGCCATGACAGCCGCCGCCAGAGTCGTGTTGCACCAATGCCACCGCCGCCTCTTGGTCCTCCCCGTCCGGCCGCTTCTCCGTGGGTTTCTACCCCGCGCGCGCCCACCGGTGGCACGAGATCGGGCTGTGGCTGGCGACCACCCAGGGGAGGACCGTCGTCTGGACGGCTCTGCGTAACGACCCTCCCGTCACCGCCGGGACCTTGACGCTGAGCTCTGACGGGTGGCTCCTCTCTAGGGGTGCCAACGGCGGGGAGGGGTCCATCTCCGGCACAAGCTCCCCGGGGTCGTACGCCTCTATGCTCGACCTTTGACATCTACAACAGTACTAGGGGCAGGGTCATCTGTGTTGAATTTGACATGGAATATTCCACTTATAATTAGGAACTTAAGTAGGTCAAAACTTACTCCTCTTTATAAATATTCACACGTGTCAGTTCATAGAGTACCCATGAGACTCTATGAGTCAGGGAGATGATGTGAGATTACATGCGTAACCAATTTTCGGACTGATCAAGCTGCTGCCGCCGGAGCAAAGTCCCGGGGAACCAGGGGGTACGTGGCCCCCGAGTGGTACCGGGGCGCCCCCGTCACGGTGAAGGCGGACGTCTACAGCTTCGGCGTGCTGCTGCTGGAGGTGGCCTTCTGCCGCCGGAGCGTGGACATCGGGGTGGCCGCGTCGTCAGAGGCCGTGCTCACCGACTAGGCGTACGATTGCTACGTCTCCGGGGAGCTAGCTGCCCCGGGTGGTGGAGGGGGAGGAGGTCGGAGCCGGGGAGCTGGAGCGGGTGGTGAAAGTGGGGTTGTGGTGCATCCAGGAGGAGCCCGGAAACCGGCCACCGATGAAGAACGTGGTGCTGATGCTGGAAGGGCACATGGATTCCCTCCCCCTCCGGCCTTCTCTCTTCTGTCTGCTGATCTGATGCTGTCTTTCACGTTGGACGAGACCAACTTTGCTTTCTCAACTCTTATTTCATGTCTCAAATATTTCTATTCGTGTTCCCTGTTAGAATATTTGGGTATAATTCTCTCTTGGATAATAGTCTCATATTAATTAAATGAGTCATGGTTCATGTACTTATAACTCTGGATCTTTGTATCTCAACATCATGATTTTTGTAGATTCAACATGATATCAGAGTATGATCAACACTGCGATTTTGTAGACTCAACATTCTCCAACTTGATGGAATGATCTTCTACGTTTTTCACAACTCTGCCAACGTTTAAACTGGAATTATTAGAATCTAAAATTAGAAACTACATCTTCAGTATTCTATTTTTGATTCATGATTCTTTTATTATTTTTTATTATTAAATTATTTAAAATACATATATTTCCTTAGTTTATAGAAGCCGACTCTTAATATTTTGACAAATTTAGAAGACGTCTATTATACAATTTTAAAATTTTTATATTTTGAATGATATATAAAATATAATTTCAAGATAACTAATAATATTACTAATTCCAAGAAAACAGTTCCAATTTCAGTATCGAAATAGAAAACAGATTGAAACTAAAAACAGCATATTCCAATTTTATCAAAATCAGAATCTTGATTTTCTTATCAAGATTAAAATCAAAAGCTATTAATTTCGCATACACATGTGAAGCCCTATCCATGATAACAGATCGGATTCTGGTATTCCCGCGGCACCCGGGACGCGGTGGGGGAAGACCGACCACCAAATTAGGGACTATGAACTAGGAAGGGAGTCGAAGCTTCGAGCCCTTGATAACCGGAACTTGGCCGTCGCCCGCGGGGGAGGAATGCAGGATACGGATTTGACCCGGGCCGCCGTAAGAGGCCCGCCAACGGACGGTCCATGATGCCCATAACGACCTGCATGTTCGTCACGAGGTTCCACAGATCAACGGTTCTGATTCGATTGCTTGTCGAAGACGGACGACGCAGATGGAGTCCGTCGGAATGTAACGGTTCCCGCGGCCTGGCGAGTGGATAAAGTGGTGCGAAGAAAGGGGAAGGAAGCCAGGACGCAAACACCCCACCCGGCGTCTCTGTTGAGCGCGTTGCCCAAAAGGGAAGACAACCAAGAAAACGACAAAACGTGTCCCGCCCAGGCGCCCGTCGCCGCATAGAGCACAGGTATTGTGCCACGTACCCCTCTATTTATATATTCCCGTGGAAGACCGTACATTTTTAAGTTTGTTGCCAGTTTGCCCCTACGCAGGCGGGTTCCTTTCTCTCTATCTCTCTTCTTCCGTTCTTCGTTTGTCTACGTTCTCCTTCCCCCCTCCCTTTTCTTCCCTTTATATCTTCGTCTTCTTCCAAATCTCCCATTACAGCACGCAGGAGGGACGGATAGAGGAAGGAGGAGCAAGAGCAAGAAGGCGGCGGCGGCGGCGGAGGAGGAGGAGGGGGAGTTGGTGCTTCTTCTCTTCCATTGTTGGCGCCCAGGACAAAGGCCAGAGACCGGTGCCCTTCCCTTCTCTGTCAGCATCGACTCCATCACCGCCGCCGCATACGGTTCTTTCCCTCTGTCCGATCCGGTCTCGCCCGTCGTCAGGGCGCCACCCCTTCGTCTCCTCTTAGGCGATCCGTCGCCGTCCTTTCCTCTGCTGTCCTGTCCCTCCCTCCGCGTCCTCGATGGCCGCCGCGGCGGCAGCGTGCAGGAGGGCCCTGATGTTGTCCGGGTACAACTCCCGGACGGTGGCGGGGTTGGCATCCAGCCTCGGCGCGGGCGGTGGAGGCGGCATGGCCCGCGGCTCGGGGCCGTGTTCTTCGTCGCCCATCCGCGGGCCCGAGTTCTACTACGGGTGGAGCGGCCAACTCCGGCACGTCTCCCAGCTGCTGCTCAAGTCCAACGCGAAGCGGGCGTTCCTCGTTGACACCTTGGCGCTGGTGAGTGGTTGCTGTGATGGAACTGCGGTTTTGGTTGCTTCCGTTGGGTGCTCGTTCTTGGATTGATGGAGAACCTGTGTTTGTTTATCAAATTTTGGCGGAAGCACAGGTCCGGAGGCTGGAGGCCCAGGGCATCCCTTCGAAGCAGGCAGAGGCCATTACCTCGGCCATCACTGAGGTCCTCAACGACAGCCTGGAGAATGTGGCCCATTCCTTCGTGTCGCAGGGCGAGCTCCAGAAGGTAAATTACCCACCCTTTCCCACCTAATCAAAATGGTGTCCAGCTGTGGACACGAATATTATCCAGCAGCTTCTCATGGTGACGGGAATGTCTTGCAGACAATCAGTTACAGAATTGTTTTTTATGTAGAATCATTATAATGATGTGCAACAAACAGCTGTATTTGGAATTTTTATATCTTTTAATCGTAAGTTGACTGAATTTTGATTGCTTTTCCTCCTTCTAGCTGTCATATTATTAGTTCTTTTATGCCAATTAAGCATATGGTAGAGGCTTGTGCAGATATTACCAGTTGAAAAATCTACATGATTAGAATATTTTAGTTCACAATTGTTGCTTTCTCAGCATTATATGTTCCTCCCGTGTTCCACGCTCATGATGAGGACTTGAGTTTTTGCTACAAGGTAAATCTACCTGACAAATAGCATTCACATAGTTTCGACGATTATGTCCCGGTCTCCTCAAAATTTAGTAGCATCTTAGAGGGGTTTATTGATGTCATATTGAGACTTCAGCTGTTCTTAAAGATTATCTAAGTTGTTCATGTCCTTAACAATTTTCAGCTGGCTGATGATAGATTGATGAGATTAATCTTTGTTGATATGTTTGTGATCATCTTCTTTGAAGTTTAAAGAAGATATTCTCCTCTTTCTCTTTGAGATTTTTTTTGAATTTCTGCTACTATCTTTTTCCTTCTATACAACCAGTTTTCTTCGGTAATATCCCATAGATTTTTATGGTTGTGTGAATGATGAATCAATGTATCTCTAGTGCCCGGCCTGAATGCAACTGTTGTCCTTCGCTATACTCTGCTAGCCTTTTGTCCAGGGACTCTTACGAGTCATAACATGAGCCTCATCAACAGCCACTCTCTCCATCCCACTAAGATAGTCTACTTTGTCCTTTTCTACATTCCAAGTTTGTGTTGGCATATTTGAAACCACTGTCATGGTGTCACCTTTTCATATTGGCCCCTATCAAATGGAGAATTCCATTTCCATCGTGAATGAAATGGTAAACTCTGATTGAATTTTCAAAACAAAAAAGAGTGATTGAATGACAGTTTTTGGTAAACAAAATGTAATTCAGAAATACAAGTGGGGCTCATTAATTTTTTTAATGTACAACACCCTCGAAAGAGGTTAGTCATTGTGGGATGGAAACAGAAAATGACAAAACTGTGGTAGGTTATTTTATTTTCATCTATATATCTTGTAAAACATGTTCTTGTTGTGAAACATAAGTTACTTAGATGTGTTCAGTATGTCTGTGTTGGGGGTAGAATCGGCAGTCTAAGAGTCATATGATCTTAGATTCTTTGGGAGCTTACTCTATGGAAGCTATGAGATAAGGGAGTTCTGATGTGTGTGTGTTGGGAAGGGGGGGTTACAGCTATCTCTACCCTTAAATCTTTGGGTTTTGATTTTTATCAATGCCACATAAATAATGAAAATCGGGGAATATCTTAGAAGAATTTATGGTCAAGGCACCTTGAAGGGAACAAAAAGTGAGTCTAACTTGAAAAGGATTGAAATGATCTAAGGAATCATTTTCAGAAGACACAGATTCACACATGATGAACTTCAGTTCTGTCTTGCTCAAATGATCAATGTTATGGATTGCTTCTACCTTTCTGATAAGGAAGTGGTTTGGAACCACCAATTATTAAAAGAATAAATAAAGGTGTCAGAACCATGAAAAATGAGAAGTGAGCTGCCTCCCTGTAAACTCCCCACCAAAAAAAAGAAAAAAACAATGAAAAAACAGCAGAAAAGGGATGTTACGATTGTAATTCACCATCCCTCCTCCTTTCTCACCTTTATGACATCCTGGTAAAAACCATGGAAGAACTTACTTCTCAGACTTTCTAGAAAGGCCACGGACTCAACTATGGACTCTTAAGGTTTTCAAATTGTTTTTTTTTTTAAAGTGGGTGGTACCACTATTGTATCAAATGGAAAAAGAGATGTAGAAGTATAGACATTAAGTTCCCAAAAAATCCCAGTACAAGAAGAGGCCACACCAAGTCAGTGTAACCCCCCAACAAAACAAAAAGAGAAGAGTGTTGGGAATTCACATTACAAAGGAGGTCTTCCTATTCCCTCTATCACAAATGAAAAAGACAGCCGTGTCCTTAGCTCTAGTCTCCCTCCTGAAAATCCTGTTTTCCGAAGGTTTTCAAATTGTTAAAATTATCATTGATAATCTTTATTCTTCATCAAAATTCTAGGAAGGGTTAGGTAGGAAGTTTCTAGTCAGCATTGAGGGCCTGAGGCACTAGGCTGATGACTTGACATTGAGGGCTCGAGACAGCCATCTCAAGATCCTAAGTTTCTATAAATTCAAATGGGAAAGATGAAAATCCAATAAGCAAACCATGATAACTGAAATCTGATAGAGTTTGTATGTACAGAAAATAAGGTGACTTGTAGCTTAACTAGTCATGCATAACCCTTTACATCGTTTATTACCATACTTGTGACACAGGTGCAGCAATAACACCTTCTTTCTATTTAATATAAAAGGAAGCAAGAATCTGTAGGTGGCTGAAAGCATTGGCACAAGACTCCTGTAAGTGCCTTGGCCTGTAAAAATATAGAGCTTTATGAAAGAAGCTACCTTTGGTATCACCTTTAGAAGCAGGATTTGATTATTTTGTCATGGAACCCATTCCAAAAGCAGTCTTTTGGTGGTTTCACATCTTGTTTACTTAAAAAAAAAAGGGTGAAATGCAGGCTAAGTATTCCCCTCTTGCCAGCATCCATCTTGTTCTCATTACCATTTCTTTTCCTGCTTTGTGCTTCTGAAGGGCCATTGCATTTAATTTTCATACGATGTTTTGTTATTGTTAGTTTGAAAGAAAGTGAATACAGTCTTGGATGTGTAGTGGCACAATGTGCATGTACAAGGAAAAGAAGAATAATTATTCTACTCTAAGTTGTGATTCCACTGCAATATTTACTAGAGTATGCTTAGCTTCTACTAACTGAGTAGAACTTCAGGTATATGGGTTAAGATAATTAAGATTCACTCTTGCTTAATGAAGGATAGCAACAATCGTTCAGTTGGAATTTCGCAAAAGAAAATAAGGTAGATTAAATTTGATTATTGGAATCAGATATTGGAAATCTGTAAGGATTGCTAAGATCCGGCTTATAGAGGGAATTAGTAAATAATAGAAGAGAATATTTTGCCTTATTATCACATCAAGGACTGGGATAAAGGATAGCTTGGGTATCCCAATGGCGCCTGAGGGAACTCCTTGTCCTTAAATAAATGAATGAGAGGCTTCTGCCGCCAGATGGGGAAGTTTTGAGTTTTACTGACAATTACTGGACTGAATTATTCAGAAGTCATATATTTATAGGCATTAAAATGGATGAAAGCTCTTTTGTAGTTGATTTTTGTTTTAGCATATGCATACGCCCATTGGTAGTATTACCACTTTTTTGGGGCTGTGCATCTTCTAAGGAAGGGGATATTCTATTCTTATGAGGTACTTGTGGATTCCTTGTACCTTCCATGGATTTTTTCGCACCTTTTTAGGTCTTTATATGGACCTAGAATTGACACCAGACAGATCACAGGCCAGCACTCACCATGAAGAGGTGGAGTTGACTGGAGTCACCTAATTGGGTTTAAAACTTGACCTGAGTCCATTTTTCTGGCCCATGTAACCTTAATTTATCATATTATGCTACAACATTGGAGAAAGAGATGACCTAGCTTGGATGAAATCATCACCATCATCATCAGAGCCTTGTTCATTTATGTGGGAATGACAAGATGCATCTTGTCCTGCCACTTACCTGGCTCAGATGAAATATGGATCCATTTGATGAATCCAGACTTTTAATGGGCATGATATGTAATATATGTATACATACGACGCCTGTTATCGGTTAATTTTTTTAATGTTTGCCATGTCCAGCATGCATGCCTGTCCTGACACTTTAGTATACATATCCAACTCCCAAGGTTCCCAAATTTTAGTGCTCCTTTTCTTTTCTTAAAATAAGATGAATGATTCACTGTAAGTTATATTTTACCTTTAAATGTAACTCATCTAGAGAAGAGCTTGGTTTGCAGAACCAGCAGATACAGACTGGACCGGCCTGAACTGGATTGGGATCGGAGGTGGCCGGACCGGTTCAACTGGTTCCAGGACCAGACTGGCCCATCCTGAAAAAAAAAGAAATATGAGTTTTTTAAAAATAAAAAGGATAACACCTTAAAGAAAATGAATGATTGCAAATTTAACCAACAATCTTAATGACTATTAAAGAGTTAAGTCATTAGAGACTAAAATCTAATGAGATTAGGTGAGATTAGACTATAAATTACCTCTTAGAGTTTAAATATACCTGGCATTAGGGTTTAAATTGCTTTTAAAATAGTGTTTAAGTGAGATGAGAGTATAAATCTCACTTGATCTAGTGATATTAGGGTTTAAACTTCAACTGAGCCCTAATGACTTGAGATTAGGGTCACATCCCTTTTTAAAAACTTAATGTGCAGGAACCAGTTTGAACCGGCTGGTTCGCAGTCTGAACTGGAACCGGGATCAGAACCGGCCGTGACTGGTCCCAGAACCAGTTCCGGTTCTGCAAACATTGGGGAAGAGATTGAAAAGGCTTGTTCCATCCTACAAAAGTATCACATAGTCTTATCGGAATTCATTGCTTTCCTGTAATTTACTAAAATACAGGTGTATATTGTGGATGCAGGAGCACCATTTCTCAATGTTGCAACGGGAGACTGAAAAGCTCAAAAGTGATATTGAGAGATTGCGCAGTGAACTGAGGTCTGTGATCGATATGGTCGATGGTTCCCAATGCTATCTTTCTTTATTGGATACACATTTCTTCAAAGTTTTATTGTTTGAAACAGGTATGAGGTTGACAAGGTCACTGCTGGGCAGCGTTTGGATTTAAACCTTGAAAGAGGGTATGTAAATCAACTAGCAGCGGATCCCCATCTTTCCTAGTTTTCACATTGTCATTGCTTCCAGAGCATGTTCAAATTTGTTAATGGTTGGAAGAGAAGTTTGCAATTTGTTTGTGACCTTTATTTTTTTCATGTTTAATTTATCGCCGTGTGCCATATTTTCAAACAAATGATTCCAAATGTTTCATTTCCTGCCATATGTACCTTTTTCTTTTATCAATAAACCACAGCCACTGTGGCACGATAGTTGGTCTTAGTTACTGGGTGATTTGTGTTGCTGGAGCTAATTCTAACAAATGAATGCAGGCGTACGCGTGATGAGTTGGCCAAGCAAAATTCAGAAACTAGTGAACTGACTAACAAGCTTGATAGGGTGAGTTTGAATTTTTAAATGTAAAGAAGGCTCTCTAAGTGCTGTTGTTTTATTACGTGTAAAACTCAAAAACTTGTTGTTTTACTCTACAGGAGATTCATGCATTGAAAGCCCAACTGGAAGCTGCAAAGTATGAAGTTATCAAGTACTGCGTTGGTACTCTTGTTTCCCTTACCGCTGTAGGTCTCGCTGTGGTCCGCATTCTGTTGTAGGGGCGCTATACTCTTGGACAAATGGAAAATGATGTCACCCGGAAAAAAGGGTGGTCCTGTTCATTTCTTGAGGATATTCGATGCCAAGTGTGTTCAATAGTGTTGGCGTCGATATCCCTACCATTCTTTGTTCTGTGGCAAAAATAGAAGCATATTCCATTTGATTGGAGTCGATATTCTTCAGCATCGTTCCTTCTATTTCTTCGGTTTTGTATCTTTTCCCGTGTCTATTTCTGTTCATTCGCAGTGTCATATTTTAACATCTTTGAGAATGGGTTTCATAGGTTCAGATTAAACATCTCAGTATTGGTGTCACATTTTTTTACTAATCAGACAGTGAAGAAAACGAATTCAAGTTTGACGCTCTCAAATTTGAGAGCAATGAAATTAAGTTATTCACTTCGGTCTCATCCGATCTTCGAGATGAGAATGACAAAGAAAACAGTGGTAAAAAGTGTGGCATAGTAGTGTTGCTCTATTTAAGAACTTCCATTTGAACCAGTTCTCCAGAGTAACGGTGGGAAAAGAACAAGAAGAAAGAGAGAGGAAACAACATTATGTCATTGCTCCCATATCTTCCTGTATGGTCCTATTTGATGATTGGAACTTGAGTAATATTTGTTTCACATCCGAGGTAATTGCATATATTTGGTGTGCTGTAATGTTTTATAATTTCTAAAATTTATATGTTGCCCTCAAGGCTCACTCGAGGTACATGTTCGTACAAAATACATCATGATACGGTGTGTTAAATAAAGAAAACAGATTAAAAATCCTTACCGGGGCTAAAGTGGTCGGCCAACTGTTCTCTTTTTTAATTTTTTTATGGCTGTTTGATCATGGTGCGTACTTGTATCTCCGACAAGTCTCGAGGTCGACAAATAGCTTACAAAAATAAAAAATGAAAAAAAAAACAGAGTGTGCATCTTGGACTAGATGTGCAGTAATCGTTAATTGTTACTCTATAAAAACTTTTGGTGTTGGTACGGTTGAATAAAGATTCTTTAACAAATTGCATGGCTGCGCCACCGCGATACTGTTTCCCTTTTCCCCTTCTAACTTTGAGTTGGCGTGGTTGGGAATGCATTGGGTGGGGATGGATTCCAATCACGGCCCAATGCGTTTCCAAATGAGACACTCTCACCTGGGCTTCCGGTCGGAGAGGGACTCGGGATGAGAGAGAGTGTAGACACGATAAATTCAAAAATATGAAATCGGCAAAAGCTTGGGGGAGGGAGCTTCCGGGGCACAGTGGCGGATTTCATAGTTTAGATTCTCTGTCATCAAAGAAAAAGAGAAGATAAAAGATAAATGAAGGAAAACAAAAAAAATGAGAAACCATGCGAGGGAGGAAGATGAAGAGATAAGACATGCATGCATATGAGCACGTATTTTAAGTCCCATTTTGACAGAGTTAACTCAGAAGTGAGTTGACTTAACCTGATTAGGTTGTCTCAGAGTTAACCAACTTTTATTTTGATAAAGGGGAGTTAACTAGTTAGGTTAACTATGTACTTTTTTTAAAAAAATATAAAATTACCACAGATCATTGTTCATTTTGAATAATGTTCTAGGATATGAGCAATATAATTTCGCAACATCGTTCGTACTACAATACATCTTCCCTCCGGTGAATGAGAGGGACCGAGAGAGAGGGGTAGGGCAAGGGGCATCCTCGGTGGCGGCAAGGGTTGTTGTCGTAGGTGATGGGGGGATGCGTCGGCGGTGTCGGAGGTGGGGGCAAGACGTCGTCTTCCGTAAGAGATTGGGCAATGGCATTGTCACCCTCGTAAGCCACCCTCGGAAGTGAGGGCAAGGCAGTGTGGGGGCGAGGTAGGGCAGTGGTATTGTCAGTGGCGGGGGGTGGTGTCATTAGCGGCAACAACTTCGTCGGTAGCGTCAACTCCGACGCCCCTAACTATGTATGTGTGTGTGTGTGTGAGAGAGAGAGAGAGAGAGAGAGAGAGAGAGAGAGAGAGAGAGGCAAGGGGGGATCGTGGGCAGGAGGGGGCATCGTCGGCGGGGCAAGGGGGTCGTCGGCAGCGGCAGGGGGGCATCGTCATTGTCGACAGTTGCATTTTCTTCGTCTTAGTCAACGTCAACAATCACTTTCGATAACAACAAAGAAGAGAGAGAGAGAGAGAGAAGATGCACATTGATTATGGGGTTAACTCATGAATAAGTTGACGAAACTCGTTGGGTGGAACACGTAACTCAAAGTTAACCTCTTTCTGACCCAAATTATATTGTTCCGACTATCAAAATAAAAAAGAATTAACTCCGAGATAAAATCCGAACTAACTTAAGGATCACGGACCATCAAAGTGGGGCCGATAGACAAGTCAGGTGGACGAAGAAAACGAATGTGAACGTTGGAGGGAGAGATCGTCAGTGCATGGCGTTTTTTCCCCCTCCCCATTGTTATCCCATCGTCACATCTCACCAAATCCGTTCAAACCTTCATTTCCTCCTAATGTGGAAGGAGTAGGGGGTTTGTTTATCTCGTGCAAAAGTTGTATGTTTACAGTATATTTATCATGTTTATGTTGATGACGCAATAAATAAGTGACGGGGGTGTCATTTAAAGCTAAATTCCACCGAAGCGTATGGATACCTTTTAGAGTATCTATTAATCAGTGAGCTCCCTATAAAAATTTCCTTTGGTAAATGTGTCCCTACAAAATTGGGGGTATTACATGGTACGGTGGAGAAGCTGCACTTCTTGCGATGCCAATGGTTCACACACACACACACATATATATATATATATATATATATATATATATATATATATAACAAGTGGCGGCTGAAAAGGGCAAAACTCGTTCCGTGTCGGAATTGTTTGGCCCCATAAACCCACGATACTGCTCAGCATCATGGCGTGTAATTTGTTTTTACTAGTTTTGTGAAGAGTAAAACCTGCTGCACTACCTGATTTTGTTGCATCGCCAAGTGATGCAACAGTGCATTTTTAATGGGCTAATAATACTTGGCCTACTTTCATCTTTATTTTTTTTTGAATATTTTGAGTCACCCAATCTCTAAATAGATGTCATAAAGATTAGGGTTGTCAATAAGCCGGGTCCGGACTGGGCTTAGGTCAGCTTGACTCGGACCCGACTCATTAGTTTTAAAGTCGGGCCCGATATATATGGGTCGAGTCCGACTAAGTGTAATCCCCAACCTCGGCCCGACTCAACTCGACAAATTAGGTAAAAATAAATTAATAAAAATAATACATGTAATAATATAAAATTTATAATCTCGTAAAATTAATTAAATGTTTAGATGTTCATTTATTTGGAAAGAAGTTTCTAATTGTTTGATTGAGCAAAATAAAAAAGGTTCTAATTTTTTAATCAATTAAAACAATAAATTTTAAGAGAGAGAATGAAGAGAGAAAACGGGTCAAACCGACCTACGGTCGGAACTAAAAGCGGGATCCTGACTCGCGGGTAAGTCGAGCTTTTACGCCTAATCAAGAGTTGACGGGCTGAACAAAGGACGACGACGACCTGACCTCATGTCGGGTCAGGCACCGGCCCAATCCAGCCCACCGACGGTCCTAGTATAGACATGGACCTTGGTAATTGGCCGTGAGTTCTTTTTTTCTTTTTATTTTTTAAGGCGATGCAGCAAGTGTTGTTTTTTCCGTAAATCCACTCATGATTGATCCACATAAGGTGAGGTGACGAGACTTATTAGAAGATAAGAAAGTGCCTATTAAAGAGGTGTAGGATCCAAACTCCTTTAGATTTCATTGTTGGAAATTTCCATGCATTCCAAATCCTATCATCCCATGTGGACCAATCGATCATGGGTGAGTGTGAAATATAACGAGGCACAAATTACACACCATAATATATATACAAAAGGAATTAGTCTTCCATTAAACTGCTTCACTTTTTTTTACGCCATTTATCCTCGACTTCATCGGTCTGTTTATATGTTTTGATATCAGGAAATCGATTTTTAAACACTTTTAGAAACAATATAAATGCACTACGACTGATCGATGACCATATAAAACCGATTTTTAAAATTTTAAGAAACGACGTCAATAATCTCTACCTTTTGAGGAAAAGATACGACGCCTTGCGAGCGTGCCATATATATTCCACATGTTCCCCACATCGTCTTCCCCACCATGATCAGCATCACGATCGAGGCCAACGTTGCATTTGCATGGAAGAAACTGCTCGCAAATTAAGAAGATAAGCTTATCCGCTTCTTCAGAACCTTCAAACCATATCAATTAATCTCCAAAAACTCATTACTCGTCAGCTCTGCCTAGCTTTGATCCTTCCTATACCGTTCACGTACGCACCCCCATGAACTAAAGAGAGAAATGCAAAGAAAACATCCATAAATAAAGGGATAGGATCCAATTTTGAAGGTGACGATCAGGAGCAGATTGGGCTAGAGATCGACTCGACCCACTAGCAAGTAGCAATCCTAGGTACGTGAAACATCGCCTGTTTAGAAAGAGACAGAAGTGATTGATCGGATTGTGATATCCCTTAATTAACTTCTCTGTTTCCAACAATCACACAGACTCTTCGGTGGGAATCTGTCATGGTCTACGCGCGGTTCGGCCGTCAAATTATATTGACGTGACTTGTAAATGTTCTCCCTTCACTCCTATCATTGGACTTGGGTGGGTGGTGGTAGTGTTGGAGGGGCCATGGCCTCGTGCATGAAGGCTGGTGGTAGGAAGAAGTCTTTGTCGATCATCTGAGCTGCCAATATAAGCCCTCTCACACTCTACTTTTGGGTTTGGCTGCAAATACACAGGTCCCCGCAGCCCATCCTGGGTCCTCTCCTTGCGCTGTCCATGGCGCATGCAGAAGGTCCCATGCTAACTGTGAAACAACAGAAATATATATGGGAGCTAATGCCAATGCCCAAGCAAGGATATTAATTAAACTGCGTGCATCCCATCACCCGGGTAGGTAGGTATGTATAATGCTTGTTGCTTCAGAATTATTTGGACTTTGGAGGCTCTGCATGTGTCAGGGCTCACTGTGTGCTCACAGTAAACTAGCAACAGTACTATCTCTGCAACTTGTTCTGAAATGTAATGCCCAAGTTGTCCGTGGGGATAAATATATATATCCTTGCACTCCGATCCTTGCAGCCTTCATATATACGTACGTAGGATCCCCTCTCTCTCGGGGGAGGGAGGAAAGATGTGGCTTGGTTCTAGCCAGAGAAGCCGTCTGATGCAGACTGACCAGCCCGAAGCCGAACAAGTTGATGGTTTCTCGTCGGTAATGTGAAGGTCTCGGGTTTGAATCCGGTTCCCCTTTACGTTTAAAAACCAAATTTACCTATCGAAAAGAAAGAAAAAAAATGTGACGCATGATCATATATATCTTCTATGTGATGGGACCAGTTCCTGGTGTAGTCGTGTATAAAAAAAAGAAGGATTTTTTTAATGAAAATTATTATTTGACGTGAATTTGTCAAAAAATCACTCCTGAAAATATATTAACAACTCTGTAAACTCTAATCGTGCAAAAACACCTTTGTAACACCACTCTTTTCAAAAACACTTGTATCGCAAGAATTAAAACATCCAATCATTAAACACTACTTTGATAGTGGATTATCCCGGGGTTAGTCCCCATTTTTTTCCAAAGATTAACCCTTTTTTTCTTTGATAATTAAAATAAAAAAATTAGGGTAAAAAGATAGTCAACTCAGATTTAATTCAGATTTCGAAACCCACTTCATGAGATGAGTTAACCCTCACTCATCACAATAGTGATGTCTTGACGGCCACCTTATCCTCTCTCTCTCTCTCTCTCTCTACTGACAAGCATCCCACGGGTACTTTGGGCTCTTAGCCAAAGCAACATCAACTGTTACATATAATTATGTAGCACCTACATACATGGCGGCCGCCACAGGTCTCACCTTTTCTCTCCCTCCCCTACCCCTCTCCTCGATGGCGATGGGCATGACGAACCTAACTAGGAGGAGGTCGCGGCAGACAACTCCGAGGGAGCCGACCTTCTTATTGCCCGAACACCCACCCCCCTATCCCCCTTTGGTGAACCCCCCCTCCGGCAATATATATCCCCCACCCCCTCTCCCACACCTCGTCCCTTCGGTGACCCCCCCTCAACCCCCTTCAAAGCAAGAAGGGTCACAAAAAAATATTTTCTTGAAAAAAAGAGAGGAAAAGAAAAGAATAACCAAAGAAAAAAATAGAAAAAATTAAAAAAAAAGGAAACAAAATAAAAAAAAGAAAAAATCACATATCCTTCATCCCAAGTCAAATTTAGTATGCGTCCTCGACTTCACTGTTCATCGTCATGTATAAATAAGTGAAAAGAGAGACATTTCTGATAATTCAACATCATTTTTCGTCAAGTTAATCTAAAATATATATTCACCAAAGTACATTGGATTAAAAATAAGTTAACCTAAATTTTTTAGACCGAAGTTAACTCCGCTTTATCAAATTAAGCAAAAATGAATTAACTCTTAGATAAGGTAATCTAGTTGACTTATTCAACTTTTAATCTAATCCTCCGGTACTGACACCTTTTAATCTAAAATATGTGTCAAAAATAGGGTGTATTACTCTTCCGTGTTACAAAACCAGTTCCCTATTGGGGGAAAGGGGGAAGCGAATTAGATGTCTCCACGAGTTTCTCTCGGTGAACTAATGCCAATATTAATTTTTGTGTACTTGTCGGATAAATCAAATCTCAATAGCTGCAATATAATTAAACGTGAAAACCATAATGATAAAATTAGGTTTTTATCTAATTATTTCGAACTCTCACCCGCCATATATAGAAATCCTACGTACCGCATTCTTGCTGTTACTCCCGAGAAAAATGAGATTCTCTATATGGGTTACCGGAACTCTTTTGTTTTTGTCCCTTCTTTCTTTTGGGCAAGGGAAATGCATGGGAGTACAGGGGAAGGGACGAGGGAAGAGGTAAGGGGGGGGGGGGGGGGGGGAGGCAGAGAAAAATTGATCTTAGCGGACACACTTGGATGAATCTTTCGGCGGCCGGAGAATAGTCGCATTGGTGGCGTCCCTGCATCCAAAAACTAACTGCGGGAACACAGAGATCGCATCTGATAGCTCTCCCCCCCCGCAATAGGGAGAGCTTTGACACTGCTGCGGCACAGCCGAACGGACCCCTGGTTGCTAGAACACAATATTCCCATCATTGCTATGATCCATAAATGCTAGCTGGCAACATGTGAGGAACGCATTCCTCTGTTAGAAAGATCATGTTAATACTGGGGTAGGCCCATCAATCTTTACTTTCATTTTGTTTTTAATGTTGTCGTTGAGGTATCCCCAGAATCGGAGACTAGGATCCACATGACGTGGCGGTGACGTGGAAGATATCGTCGGCACTCTAAAAATATGAACGGGACGAGATAATCACCGTCTCACACAGTTTGATCTGACATCAGACGATCTCTCACCGGACAATCAAAATCTCACAAAAGAGTTGGAGGGAAGAGAATCAAGAGGAGAAAAGCTCTCTTACGTGGGTTTCATTTAATCTTTCATTCAATCCATGAGAAAAGACATACACTACTCTCCTTAGTATAAGGATGGCCAAATTACACTTGGACAAATATACCCCTAGACAATTCAACTAAGGACATTCATATCCTATGACTATTGACCTAATAAAATAAAATACAATGACTATTGATAAAAAAAAAATAAAAAAAAATACTTTGACTAGTAATTTAATAATACAATACCACCACAATACAAATAAAATACACACAAATAAAATACATAATCAGGACGCCGAATCTCCGAGTCATAAGTTCGGTGGTGTCGGAGCCAGTGACGGAGTCATGAATATTTGGAAGAGGGGACAAAATAAAATTAATTTAATAAAAATTATTTATTTTCATTCAAGTAGAAGGTATCTTACAAGTGAATTGTCCACGGTGAGTCTTCATATTCTGGAAGCGTTGTATTATTACCGGTGAATAAATTAAATGTTGCATATAGAAAAATGATAAAAAAATATAGAATGACTCAAGATAAAAAATTGTTCTCAAAAAATTTCAGAGATAAAAGAAACATCAGATCCACTTTGATCACTCATATACCGTGATGAACTCCTTGTCAAAAATTACTTCAGCTTCAAAATTAAGGACACAATTTCCGACGAGCGGGAGCTAGCTCTATATTATATTATCGAAATAAAAAATCACAAACATGAATTACTAAAGGGAAGAACCAGGTAAAACTATTGAGGATTTGAGGTATGCAAAATGCCCGTGATTGGGAATACACCAAGCAAGAATTAAACAGAAAGACAAAATCAAAGCTCTCAAACAAATGCTTTCAATAAAATTCTATGGTAAAGCCCTATGATTCCAGAAAAAGTCATCAAATAGATAACAAGAGAACCGAGCAAGGGGAAAAACTCAGCGCATTGACAAAGAAACTCTTCTAGGTGGAGTGAGGTCGAGAGTAGATCCGATTGGATGTGCGGATCGGAGAGACTTACTGCAAATCGACCCTGTATATAGTCCCACACTCGTCCTTTTTTCCCTTTCTGCTCGATCGTGAAAATAACTAACACGGAGTTTCTCAACCGCAATACATACTCTGTTCCTTTTACAATTTTAGTTGTGCTGCATTTGTTCCCTTTTACGATTTCTCAACAAAAGTTTTAGATTTTCAACTTGTAAAAGTTAATCTTGATCGTTGATTTAATTGATCGTACGATAAACAACTACAGCAAATAATATGGTGAACCTGGTAGAAAGATGTGTGTGTACACTGTACAATGTAAACGTGGGTCATATATAAGGTACCGGGTAGAAATGTAATGATCTCAAAATATATGAGAGTAAATTTAAAGATCTGAAAAGAAATTTATGAAGATCAAAGGAGTATAATTATCCCCTGACTCCGCCACTGGTCGGAGCGATGCGACGTAGACTCCGTGTAGCGGATCCGATATCCCCGTCACCACACCCCTGCTCCGAAAGCTGCACCCCAAAAAGATCCCGCACCATTGCGAATGTTCACGTGTTAAGTATTGGCCTCTCATTCCTACAACCCATCAACCCTAAAGCTTGAGATTCGCGCGCGCGCATATATCAGACGAGGGAGCAGCTGACGCGGGGCGTGGGCACGGCGACGAGGCGGATGGCCCTGGGGGCGGTGAGCCCGAAAACATCGCTCATGTCCAGCTCGCCGGGCTTCATGCCGTACGGCAGCTCCCACGTGAAGCAGTGGAGGAGCTGTGCCACGGCGAGGTCCAGCGAGTAGAGACCCAGCTGCATGCCCGGGCAGGACCGCCGGCCGGAGCCGAAGGGAATGAACTCGAAGGAGGAGCCCCGGAAGTCGGGTGCGCCCTTGGCGTCAGCGAAGCGGGAGGGCTTGAAGGCGTCGGGGTCCTCCCAGGCGGACCTGTGCCGGCCGATGGCCCAGGCGTTCACCATGACCCGGGTGCGCGCCGGGACGCGGTAGCCGGCGACTTCGCAGTCCTCTGCGGTCTCGTGGAGGAGGACGGGGACGGGGGGGTGGAGGCGGAGGGTCTCCTTGAGGGAACACTTGAGGTACGGGAGCTTCTCCATGTCGCCCTCGTGGATCTTGCGGTCAAGGCCGGCGGCCGCCGCCAGCTCCTCCTGTACACGCTTCATGTCCTCGGGGCTTTTCATCAGCTCCGCCATCGCCCACTCGATCGCCGACGCCGCGGTCTCCGTCCCACCGAACATCACATCCTGCATGAGAAATGATCACGTAGAGATTTTAACTAATTGGATCAAGTAATTGTAGTACTTGTAGGAAAGGAAAACAACGTTAAGGGAACCTGTGAGAATTCTCAAGGTCTCAAGATGAGCACAAGCAAATTTATATCATCATCTAACAAAATCTTACGGCAATCGACATTTTCCGTAAACGAAGAGCGTTAATTAAGGAGTACACTACACAATCTGTCCATGTGGGGTGAGCTTGCACAGGGAAAAAAGGGTAGAGATGATCTCAGTATTTAAGTGCTATGGGATGTGGGGAAAGGCGTCATCCACAGTGTCCAAGTGAACGAGAATTATAATTTGGTCTTTTAATGAATATTCGTTGTTTAAGTTTTAATTTAAAAGAGCAAATGATTCAGTTTTAATTTAAAAGAGCAAATAATTCAGGGGATCATTTTCTATGACTCATTGTGAAAGGAATTAATAATTCTTGTTGCATGTTGTGAACCCTCATCTCATTAGTTTATATGGAATTTATGTGATATGGGGAACAAGAAATTAAAAATGTAACTAATGTTCTTCCTTTTTTTCTTTTTTTTTTGTTGTTGTAAGCCACTCAAATACCTAGTGTTATATCTATTGTTATTATAATGATTATCATTATGATTATTATTTGGTGCTATGATATGCTAGTAGCAAGGTGCACATATGTTGGATATGGAGAAGTGCTTGCTCTTGCGTACCATGATGATGGCCTTTATGTTCTCCCTGGTGATCCGGAAGGGCGCCTGGGCGTCGTCGGCGGTGGGGGTGTCGTCGCCGAGGAAGGCGAGCATCTCGTCGACCATGTCGTTGTTCGGGTCGTCGGCCCCGGACTTGGGGTTGGCCAGGTGCTCGTCGATGATCCGGTCGATGAAGCGGTCGAGGGCGCCGCGGGCGGCCCTCAGCCGGCGATTGATGCCCTGGAGGTCGAGCGGCCCCAGCCAGGGGATGAAGTCGGCGACGTTGAAGATGGCGAAGAGCATGGAGAACTCCTGCAGGATGGAGATGAACTCGGCCTGCCCCTCGCCGGCGCTGGATCCGAAGGCGGCGCGGTAGGTGATGTTCATGGTGAGGCTGAACACGAGCTCGCCGATGTTGACGGGGGTGCCGGGTGGCGACAGCGCCACGGCGCGGACGGCGGCGTCGACCTCGTCGCGGACGGACGCCCACGACTCTGCGCGCTTCCGGCTGAAGAGCTTCATGACGCAGAGCTTGCGCATCTGGCGCCAGAAGGGGCCGTAGTGGGCGAACACCAAGTCGTTGCGGTCGTATGTGAGGTAGCGGATGGAGGCGGTGGCGGGCCGGTTGCAGAAGACGTTGTCGTGCACCTGGAGGACCTGCCGGGCCATCTCCGGGGAGGACACCACCACGGTGTGGGTGAGGCCGAGGCGGAGGTGGAAAAGCCCACCGTAACGCTCCGCCAGCTTGGCGAGTCCCCGGTGGGTCAGCTGGTCCATCATGAGCATGTTGCCGATGACGGGGAGCTTGGGCGGCCCCGGCGGTAGCCTTCGCCGCCTCACCACCAGGAGCCAGCCCGCTACGAAGGCCAAGGCAGCTAGCCCGAAGAACCACGGCGACTGCATCAGCTCGGATCCCAGCTGCTCCATCCCTTCTCTAATTTGATCGTAACTACTGTGCTCGATCGATCTCCTCTCCCTCTCTTCTCAGTTGCACAAGACGTACGATAGCTATGGATGAAATACACACGCTTCTCTCTCTAACTCTGTGGTCGGGTGGATGATGGCATCTCGGATAAGATGCATGGTGGCCAAAAGGTAGGTAGGTATGTATAATGCTTGTTGCTTCAGAATTATTTGGACTTTGGAGGCTCTGCATGTGTCAGGGCTCACTGTGTGCTCACAGTAAACTAGCAACAGTACTATCTCTGCAACTTGTTCTGAAATGTAATGCCCAAGTTGTCCGTGGGGATAAATATATATATCCTTGCACTCCGATCCTTGCAGCCTTCATATATACGTACGTAGGATCCCCTCTCTCTCGGGGGAGGGAGGAAAGATGTGGCTTGGTTCTAGCCAGAGAAGCCGTCTGATGCAGACTGACCAGCCCGAAGCCGAACAAGTTGATGGTTTCTCGTCGGTAATGTGAAGGTCTCGGGTTTGAATCCGGTTCCCCTTTACGTTTAAAAACCAAATTTACCTATCGAAAAGAAAGAAAAAAAATGTGACGCATGATCATATATATCTTCTATGTGATGGGACCAGTTCCCGGTGTAGCCATGTATAAAAAAAGAATTATATTTCAATTTGCATGCACCTGGAGATCAAGAGGGACACGACACCAGGATCCGAGAGTTTGGGTTACGGGATCAATGTTAATTTCCTAATCCATTTACATTTGTTGTGGGGGAATTAAGGTGGCCGGGGGGGGGGGGGTTGGAGGTGTGTTGTTTTCACGGTTCTCCACCAAGTCGATGAGTATCACATGACGACAACGACGATTGGAACACTTTTGGGCTGTAACACATCTCCTGAGAAGGGTTTTGCGTGTAAACGGTGGAAAAGAATAATTGTTCCAAATCATTGGCCAACTTCTAAGTTTTGAATGCCCAAGAAATGAGTTTATACACGTGGGCTTATCTTAATGGGCCTGAATGGGGCAAGGCATATCAGCCACTAAGGGCACGACCTTCCATGCATTTCCCACTCTCCACTGCCTCATCTCCCAGTACTGTAGAAGAGAGGAGGAGGTGTCCTCCTCACAAGCCACCCTGGCTCGTCTTGGATATATATATATATATATATATATATATATATATATATATATATATATATATATATATATATAGAGAGAGAGAGAGAGAGAGAGAGAGAGAGAGAGAGAGAGAATGAATGTAAGATGGAGGAGAAAAGGGATGCGTTCGTCTGACCTGTCCAATAGATGATAAACTATGCTCCAAATATGCGAGACTTTATTTTATCGAGTAATAACTATCTCATGGCCACTTTACGAACTGAACATTAGTAGATAATCTTTTATTTATTTTTACGAAAATAATTTTATACATCTATTTTTTACACTCTTTGTAACACCTCCTCTCGTATCGCAAGAATTAAAACATCCGATCATTAAACACTATTTTGATAGCGAGTTACCCCGGTGTTAGCCTAAATTTTATCTAGGGACTAACCCTTTTTTACTTTGATAGCTAGAACAAAAAAACTAGGGTAAAAGATAATTAGCCCAGATTTAATTCAAGTCTCGAAACTCACTTCGCGAGGTGAGTTAACCCTCACCCATCACAATAGTGGCACCTTTGCCATCTTTTTCGCCCTGAGGATCACAACCCTTATCTTCTCCCTTCAACCCTCTCTCTCTCTCTCTCTCTCTCTCTCTCTCTCTCTCTCTCTCTCTCTCTCTCTCTCTCGACCCACAAACATCTCACGGGTGCTTCGAACACTCAACCAGAGCAACATCAACTACCACATGTAATTATGTAGCACCTACATAGTGCCCGCCACATGCCTCACCTTTTCTCTCCCTCCCCTACCCCCCTCCTCGACGGTGATGGACACGACGAATCTAACTGGAAGGAGGTCGCGACAGACAACTCGAGAGTGGGGGCGACATCTCTCACTGCCCAAACACCCCACCCCCTGTCCCCCTTCGGTGAACTCCCCTTGATCCCCCTCCTTGCCGCTCCCCCCCTCCGACAATAGCCCCCACCCTCCCGACCCTCTCTCCCACCTCGCCCCTTTGACAAACCCCCCTCAACCCCCCTGCAAAGCAAGAAGGGTCGCCAAAAAAATATTTTCAAAAAAGGGAGGAAAAGTAAAGAACAACAAAGAAAAAAGAGAAAAAATCTAAAAAAAGAGAAAGGAAAAGCATTGAAGTAAATAAATAAATAAAATAAAAAGAGAAAAATCACATATCCTTCCCCTCAAGCCAAATTTGGTATGCGTCGAGGACTTCACTGTTCATTCTCATGGGTAAATAAGTGAAAAGGGAGGGACATTTTTGATAATTCAACAATGTTTATTGTCAAGTTAACCTAAAATTTATCAAAGTACATTGGATTAAAAATTGGTTAACCTATCTCTTTACTGTTAGAATTTATGGTCCTTATGTTGATTCAAATTCCTCATTTATTGTTTAGTCCCGTATTGGAAGTTGGAAAGACTTCCTTTGATTTATGTATTGGAGAGCTCACCCTTGGGTCGAGACCCAAGGGGCATAGGATGTGGGCTCGAATAGTGTGTCGAATTAAGTGGTTTGATCGAATAGAAATAAATAAATAAATACATATATTATTTATTTATTTGTGCCGTGCCGAGTCGCGTCGTGTCGTGTCGTGTCGTGTCGTGTCGAGAGACAGAAGACTACTTCATTGCTAGATCTACTATGGAAGCTGAATTAATTGCATTAGATATTGCATGTTCTGAAGCTGAATGGCTTAAAAATCTTTTATCTGATATTCCTATTGTAAATAAACCTTTACCTGCAATCTCTATGCATTGTGATAGTCGTTCTGTGATAGATAAAGTAAAACAAACGACAATTAATGAAAAGAGGAGACATCTTAGTATTAGATGAAATTCTGTGAGAGAGAAGATTTCACAAGGTGTAATCTCATTAGAATTTGTAAAATCATTGGATAATTTGGCAGATCCTTTTACAAAAGGTCTAGCGAGGAGGCTAGTATTTGAATCATCAAGGGGGATGGGATTGAAATCCCACAGTCAATTACCATATAATATAGCAGATACCCAACCTATGTGATTGGAGATCCCATGAAGTACGTTCAATGTGGAATACGAGCTATTGGGTAATTGGAGAGCACTACTTACTTTGTAAACCTATCCCCGTGAATGATGATCAGTGCTCTACTGTAACGGCACCAGGATGAGCTATGCTCTTAATGGGATCAAGGCTTTATAAGGCAGAGTATGGACCGTGGCAGGTACCCTTGGAGACCCACCTACGTGAGTGTGATCGTGGGGCCGCGATCTATGGGAATTGGGTATTCTCTTGAGCACTCATGAGACGAGATATCAGTGCATGGCCTATAGCACTACCATATAAAGAATCTGATCACTGATGTGCTATGTTGTGAATTAAGTAACAGTCTGAGTAAAAGGGCTTAGTTCAAGGCCTAGTCCACTACAGTTTCTTTCAGATGATGACTTAATTTCACTAAGTGAAGGTTCAAGTCCGGAAGACACCTTCACCCATGACATAGTAGTTTTTGCCCAGAACTTTATTTTATTGTGTTTATATCGTTGATTTTGGAATTTGAATCAAGTGGGGGAATGTTAGAATTTATGGTCCTTATGTTGATTCAAATTCCTCATTTATTGTTTAGTCCCGTATTGGAAGTTGGAAAGACTTCCTTTGATTTATGTATTGGAGAGCTCACCCTTGGGTCGAGACCCAAGGGGCATAGGATGTGGGCTCGAATAGTGTGTCGAATTAAGTGGTTTGATCGAATAGAAATAAATAAATAAATATATTATTTATTTATTTGTTTGATTGTGCCGAGCCGAGCCGAGCCGAGCCGAGCCGAGCCGCGCCGCGCCGCGCCGTGCTGTGCTGTGCTGTGCCGGCCTGTTACCGAGTTTTGAATTTGTTTTTGGCTTACCGTTGGGTCACACCTGTTGGGCTTTGGCCAGTTATGGGCCTACCGTTAGAATCGCAACGGTTGAGATTCTAACTGCCTGAGACTTCTATAAGGGGGCGTGTTTGAGAGACAGAAGACTACTTCTTCTTCTTCTTCTCTTTGCGAACTGTGCTTCTGAAATTTCTTTTTGCTCTGGGCATTCTACATCAACAAGTGATCGGATTAGGACTACTCTGGCCTTGCACCTGGAGCAGTCAGTGGGGAGTCATATCTCGGGGACGAAGCGCCAGTGAACCCTGTGCTAGAGGAGGGGGCGTCTTTCGTTTCAAAGACAGTGTCATCTACGACACGTTTCTCTCCTAAACAGGCGATTCTAAACTCGTTTCCCTTTCTGTTGTTATAGTAGATTAATGTGTTAATTGGTCTGTTCTTATCCTTCCGGACTAGCATATTCCCTTAATATTTTCCAACAATTTTGAAACTAAAGACTGATTGCTATGTCTGGATTGTCGGTGTCTAATATGGATGACCTAAGGCCTGAAAAATTTTCGGGTACTAACTTTAAGAGATGGCAACAGAAGATGAAATTCCTTCTGACCTCTCTTGGTCTGTTTTCTGTTATCAGCGAATCTAAAGATGTGCCATCCTCTTCTGATACAGACCACACTCATGATTCATCCACTCCTGCAAATAATGCATCTTCTGCTGTCGGTTCTATATCTGAAAAACCTGCATACACTCCTAATGAAAAAGATTATCTATGCCATGGTCGAATTCTTACTAATTTGCATGATACACTATATGATATTTATTGTTCAATTCCTACTGCACGAGAATTATGGAAAGCATTAGAAGATAAGTATGGTAAAGAAGATGCTGGAATTGAACGTTTCATTGCTTCTAAGTTTCTGCATTTCACCATGTCTGATTCCGTATCTGTTATTTCACAAACTCATGAATTCCTTAACATTGTATGTGAAATGAAATCTAGAGGTCAAAACATGGATGAAAATTTAATTGTTTCATGTCTGATTGATAAACTTCCACCTTCCTGGCATAATTTTGCTAGATCTCTTCAGCATAAACATTCTAAGATTTTATTAGATGAACTTCAGTGTTCTATTCGGATTGAGGAAGAACAAAGAAAACTGATTGAGTCTAAAAACTCCTCCAATGTCAACCTGACTGAAAACAACAACAAAAATAAAAATTACAATAATCCCAAGTTCTAGAATCCTAATCCTAAGTTCCATAATAAGAAGGCCAATTATCATTGGAATCAAAACTATAAGGCTAAAGGGAAAAATTTTAAGAATCAGTCTAATCAGAAATGTTGTTATGTGTGTGGTAGACCAGGTCATTTTGCCAAGAATTGCTATGAGAGAAAAGATGGTGGTGTAGACACGCCATTCTTGACGTCTCATGAGAAAGTCTCATATTACTATACGACGCCCCGCGATGGCCTACGTATTTCGAATCGCTCGAGTGCTTCCTTTTCCTGAGTCTTCTTCCGCCTTTTTCGGCATCCGGAATCATCTCGTCACGGCATTCGGACAGCATCAACACCAGTCAGACGCATCAAGAGGTTCCGGGACCAAGAAGGGTGTCTGCCGGGCGCCCGCCGACGCCTGATTTAAAGACCCGGGTGGGTCTTAATGGGGGCGTCCAGGCCCCTGGACGCCCCCATCTTTTTAATTTATTTTAATATTTTCTCAGGGCCCTAAAAATAAATAAAAAATATATATATTAATGGAGGCGTCCAGGCCCCTGGACGCCTCCATTAAAATAAAAATAAAATATGATTAAAATGCCACTTGGCATTAAAAACAAAAAAAAATCAATATATATTATTGGAGGCATCCACGCCCCTGGACGTCTCCATAAAAACAAATTATAAAAAAATCAAAAATCCAGCCCTGGCATAAAAGACAAAAAATAATAAAAATAATATATATTTGGAGGCGTCCAGGACCCTGGACGCCTCCATAAATTCCCTCACGGGCACCCCCCACCGAACGACGGTTTGTCGTGTGTGTAAAAAGCCAAATTTAGAGACGTCCAGCTGACTGGACGCGCCCATTTCTGAATCAGAGGCGCCGCTCACAAAACCACGCGTTGTGCCAAACCGCGTGCGGCCGTCGTCGGTTTTCGGTGGACCTGTTAGAGGCGTCCGGGACCCTGGACGCCCCCATAAAAGTATTCTAAAAAAATCAATAAAAATAGAATAAAATATTATTTCGGCCCTGATGGAGGTGTCTAGGGTCCTGGACGCCTCCACCCTCCGGAGCTCTATAAATAGAGGCCCACCCCCTCAGTTCTAAGGGAGCGAAGCAGTGATCCGATAGGCTGCCAGAGCCCAGAGGCTACGGAGTCATTTTTCTAACCCGTGGGGTCTTTTGTAGGTGGAGGTTTTGCTGGCTTCTCGGGTGCCCACGCTCGCGAGAGGAAGATCGTCTTCATCCACCGCGCTTCCCCGTCGTCCCCACGCTGCCGGAGCTCCGCCGGATTTCACCCTCGGCTCATCCAATAAGCCTTTTCTTCCCCTTTTTTCTCCATAGTTCTTTACATTCATCATATTGCATCCTCTATCCCCCTTCACAAGGGCGCCTCTTCTCTTATACTTCTTGCATCCATCATCTCATTTTCCTCCTACTCGAGTCCGAGAGGGGTTTAAAAGATAACACCAACCAGGTGTGTGTCTTGCCATCATTTCGTTATTTTTACCGCGAGGATTTGAATACTACACCTCCATCTTTCTAATCCACTTGTCATTTATTTGTCGTTGTTTTGCAAGGGTACCCGAGGAAAGCCCTCTCCGTCGGTCGGCCGGAAGGAGAGGAAGAAGCAACCCGCCATGTCCCGCTCTTGAGGTAGGCGCGATCACTTTCTTATTTTGGGGTCTTTCGGCCCCTGGCGATCACATCTTTTCATCGAGGCCGCGGCGAGTCACTTCCCCAATGGTCGTTTAAATTTCCGTTTCCTATATTCTCTTTATATTTTGTTAAATTCTGCTTATATCATCAAGGCCGCGGCGAGTCACTTCCCCAATGGCCGTTTAAATTTTCGTTCCTATATTCTTTCTATATTATATTATATTTTGCTCATATCATCGAGGCCGCGGCGAGTCACTTCCCCAATGGCCGTTTAAATTTCCGTTCTTATATTCTCTCTATAATCTGTTATATTCTGCTCATATCATCGAGGCCGCGGCGAGTCACTTCCCCAATGGCCGTTTAAATCTCTGTTCTTATATTCTCTTTTATATTCTGCTATATTCTGCTCATATTCTCGAGGCCGCGGCGAGTCACTTCCCCAATGGCCGTTTCAATTCTTGTTATTTAATTTCTGCACCATTCCCGTCCCCCCGAGGCCGCGGCGAGTCACTTCCCGCTATGGCCGTTTGAACCCCATATCTTGCTATATTATACTTGTCCCGCTCGCCCCACCGGAGCAATCTCCCGTGGTGGCCCCTTCTCTCTTCTCTATCATTTCTGTGTTGCAGCAAAACAACAAAACAAACAAAAAAAGAGGAGTCCGCGCGCTCTCCGCATCCTCTTCCTCGCACCATCGAACTCCGAACCGCGTGACGTCGCTCACAGATTGGCTATCACGGTGCGACGTCTACTGCTTCCTCCCGGCTACCCTTGCAAGTTCGGCACCACCCGTGCCTCTCCACCTTGGCGCCCACGCGCGCCCCCGTTGTGCTCACGGCAGCACCGTCAGTTCTGATTGGTTCTTTGTTTATTACATGCTTGTTATTTCTGTTGTTTTCCCACTCCATATATCTGTCAGCATTCCATTGCATACATCCATTCCTCTTTTCTATCCTTTTTTTCATTTTTTTTTGAGGATCACCCTTTCCCGGTGAAGGAAGGACTCTCCGTTTGGGAATTCCTCTCAACGGACTAGCACTACAAGAAAAAGTGGCTATAGCGACCGAATTAGCGACCGATTAAATCGGTCGCTATTCGGTCCCAAATAGAGACCAATTCGGAGACCGAAATAATCGGTCGCATAACCGAGACCGTTTCAGCGACCGCATGTATATCGGTCGCTAATCGGTCGCTATTATTGCGACCGAATTAACTTCGGTCTCCAGTCGGTCGCTGATGCCGTTATACTTCCTACTACGACCCCCGCCCGCCCGAGCCCTCCCGCCCGAGCCCCCCCCCTCCCGCCCGAGCCCCCCCTCCCGAGCCCCCTTCCCCTGCGGCCCCCTCTCCGCCCTAGCCCCCCTCCCCGCTCCCGCCCGAGCCCCCTCCGCCGGAGCCCCCCTCCCCGCTCCCGCCCGAGCCCCCTCCGCCGGAGCCCCCCCTCCGCCCGAGCCCTCCCGCCCGAGCCCCCCTCCTCCGCCGGAGCCCCCCTCCCCGTGCTGCCTCCCGCCCGAGCCCCCCTCCGCCGGAGCCCGTCGCCGCGCCGCTCGCGTCGAGTCGCCGTCGCCGCTCGCCCTGCCGTCGTCGCCCTCCGCAGGTACCTCTCTCTCTCTCTCTCTCTCTCTCTCTCTCTCTCTCCCTTCCCCCTCCGTCACCGGCCTGCTCCCCTCCCCCGCCGGCCTACTCCCCTCCCCCCAGCGGCCCCGTCGCCGGCTTGCTCCCCTCCCCTCCCCCCTGCGGCCTGCGCCCCCGTCCCCCTCAGATCTCCTTCCCATCCCCATGCCCCTCCCCCTCCGGCCTGACCCCTCTGATCCCCCTCCGGCCTGACCCCTCAGGATTGTTTGTGAATTTTTTTGAAAATTTCCTTCATGGAACAAATGTCAGGATGTCAGAGATTTTGAATCTCGAAATCTATCCCGAAATTTCATGAGTAGTTTTTGTAGATTATTTAATACATCTTTTTTTGTGTTTTTCTCTCTCCATTTTAAAAAATTCATCTAAGATAGAAATCGAGATAATTTTGAGTCATTAGGTTGAGATGAGTTTATGTAAGAAATTTTAATGATTGGAATCTCTCAGTAATATCGACCAAAGAGGTCCCGGGAGCTAGCGGCTTTAGGGACATTATTGAGGACTCGTCCATGATGGGAAACGGGCACATGCCTGGCTGAGGGGTGCGCGTGATAAAACTCGATGGCTCACTGGCTTTAGCCTACTTCCGTGGGATCTGAAGTTTGGTCCAGGTCCAATCTTGGTTGAGCCTCGGGGGCTAGGAATGTGCTCGATGATGCTATTGAGTCTCTAAAAACGGTCAAAGCAATAGGGCGAATGATTTGAACCAGAATTGATTGACTGATATTAAGATGTTCTTGGAGTAGGGGCACCACCATGGCAACCAGGGAAGGCATCATCGGGGCCTCCCAGGGAAAGGGGAGTAGGGGCACCACCATGGCAACCTCACCATCACAGTTAGGGGGATTGGAGCAATGAGCAAGGGGAGGGGAGTAGGAAGCAACCATGGAGATGAGGACGGCTAGGTGGAGTTGGTGCTGCTCTGTGGGGGGGGGGGGGGGGGGTTTGGCCATGCCAAGGTCAATGAGAGAGAGAGAGAGAGAGATGTTCTTGTCTAAACTATATAAAATAAAGGAGATGAATGAAGTATTCCTCAATTATTTGATGAAAGTTTACCACACGCGCATAGGTGCCCCTTATTCACATATAAAATTTATCATGCTTCTGTATTATTTTGCTTGTATACATATAAAAAAATCCACAAATGTATATTGCTTGTATGCATATATCTATCTATCTATCTATCTTTTTACATGCATGCCTACCTTTGAATTGTCACGGATATCCCCTGGATTATAGTTATTCGTCAAATAAAACCTATTTTTGCATCACTAGGGATAAAACGGTGAGAATGAATCAAATTTGAAATACCCATTGCATTTGATCTGCCCCTACATAAGTGCATGTGATAGAGGAATATTCATAACAGTGTGACCTTTTTTTTTTTGCACACCATTTGTCACACTTCTTTCTTGCCGACTACTTTGAAATTGGCTCAGATTGGGGGGTGGGGGGTGGGGGCATAGGAAGCAGGTTCCAAGTTGTGCGGACGCAGACATTCGTGGCATCTCATGTCAACAACCATTTGACCAAAAATTAAAACGTGTCCGGTTTCCCAAAAATTCACAAATTCCCAATCCTTAACCGAATCAAATTTCTTTTCTCAGGAGAATCTTATAAATAAATAAATAAATAAAGGGCCATGAAGCAATTAATCTGTATCCTTTTTTTTAAACTTCAGCTGATGACGATTGTTCTTGGTAATATTTCATAAGTTTTCAAAAGTTTGAACCTGCTTCTATTGGTTTGTAGGTTACCCCTCGTGTTTAAGGCTTGACTGTTTAACCTAAATGTCACCAAGAAAGTTAGTTCTTCAATGGCATTTTTAGCCCAGACACAAGTTTCAACTTGCAATTCTACTTTCTCATTATTATGGTTGGTCATGAGATCGGCTAGCCATTTTATAACAGTAATTATAGCAACATCATTATGATGCTTTTCTTGTCATTGTTCAGGAGGCCTAAATGTGGAAGGGGAGGCAGATAGCTGGGATTTTGGTGTAGGTATGTGTAAATTCTTGCCATCTTTTATGTTAAGTTCTTCCATTATTTCAGGCAAAAATGGAATGTACTCTGTCCCTCCTTAATAGGTTCCTTATAAAGATTAAATTTGCTATGGTTTAGATGGCGGATTTCCTGTTACCATGTTTCAAACTGTTGGAGCATAAAACTGTAGGTTAGATGGCCAAATAAGTAAGAATGGGATTGTGCTGTGAGCCTTCGGACGCCTAAATTCATGGAGGTCAAAAGTGTGATATTAAAAAAAAGTTAATAGAGAAAGAAAATAAAAAATAATGTACATTCTTCAGACGGTGTGTGTGGACTAGGGGATATGCCTAGTGTGTACGCTCGTGTTGGGTGCGATTCCCACGTGCGGGGATCGCGCCCAACACACGCGAGATCCCCCCCCACCCCGGATTGCGCGAGGCCAACCTCTCTTGCCACTTTGTCTTCCTCTCATCCAGCCATTCATTTAACTTCTTACGGTCATTTTTTTTTGAAAGTGGTTGGTATCGTGAAATTGTATTAAATCAAAAAAGGAGGGATGTACAAGTATGATCAAAATGTTCCCCAAAAATCCCTTGACAAAATCCACACCAAGATGATGTGGCACCCACTCCCCCTTAACAAAACAAAAAAGGAGGAACTGCGTGAGTGTACTTTACATAGAACCGAAGCCCACTCACTTTTTTCAAAATAAAAGAAACAATCTTCTTTGGAGCTTTAGCTTCCCTCCTAAAGACTTTATCGTTTCTTTCTCCCCATAAGGACCAAAGACTCTATAAAGATGATGTTGGAGCTTTGAAACAATCTTCTTTGGAGCAGATGCTTGTGTCTGTATTCACAACTTCATCATAACTTCATAAGGCAGCAAAAATGTTTCAACATTACAGATTGCTAAACAAAGGATGAACATGTATTGATGTTGGGTTACAATTATCTTTTCTGCTTAAGTTTTGTTATAAGCAAAGATTTCTGCTGTGTCCTTTCTGACTTGACGAGCCTTTTACACATGGAGCACGTCTACCTTTTGTATTCTCGTGTTTTTTCATTTCATCTGTTGCTATCATTAGTAATTAGCAGAGCATCATTTAAACACTGTTTATAATAGTGACTCTCCATTTTTGGGATTTTTTTGGTAGACTACCGTTTGGGAACTTCCTTTCAAGGAAACATTTTAAGAATTGTGTCCTTTGCTGAGTGCCCTATGCCTGAATGTTTGCCATCTTTGTTCATTATTTAAATATGCTTTACCAGGAGCTGGCTTTTACTTAAATGCGACAGAAGAGAAGTGGAAAAACTGGCAAATGTATGACTATGTTGTTAAGGAATTGCCAAAGCTTCTTAAAGAAAATTTTCCACAGCTTGACACTTCACGTGCATCTCTTTCTGGTCACTCAATGGGTGGGCATGGAGCCTTGACAATGTACCTGAAAAATCCAGATAAATACAAGGTGCCTCTTTGCTAGGTTTCCACGTGGATGGTATCGGCGGTGAATAGAAGCCTATTTCCTTGAATGTTATTAACAGCATCATTTTTGTTATGTGTTCTATTGCAGTCTGTTTCTGCCTTTGCACCAATATGCAATCCTGTCAACTGCCCTTGGGGACAGAAGGCTTTCTCAAACTATCTGGGTAGCAACACATCTGATTGGGAGGTAACATTCTTGTCATTATATTCAACAATATAGTAACTCCAAAAGCAATGCTTAGATAATCTTGTCACTTGAACAGTGGTTCTGAGTTTTTGTAGATTACTGCTCTGAATAGTTTTAATCCATGCACTGCAACTTAGTTTTTGATAATTCTGTGAGTGATATCTACTTTCTGCATTTCTTTTTGCAGGAATATGATGCAACATGTTTGGTTGGAAAAGTTAATAAAGTCTCAACATCGATCCTAATTGATCAGGTAAACTACAAGCACATTTCATCCATGATTAAGTGATTTCTCGGCGGTAAATAGCAAGAGGACTGGCTACTTAGAAAATACTAGTTTTGTGCAAACAGCTGAATCGACTTTATTCAGCTTTTATATTCAAGTGGATCATCCTTTTTTAAAAAGAATATGATTAAGTAACGGAGAACGCCTATTATCACTGGAACTAGTTTGGTTATCTGATGCTGTTAGAGAGATTATGTATGTTGTATATCCTTATTAGATTAGGACTGCTAGTCCTTATATTAGCATTGTAGTTCTATGTAGATTTATATATGAGTCCTATTTTCACTTGCATCAGAAATCATCTCGTGCACCTGTATATATATATTGGTCTATAGCCCTAATAGGGAGATTTTTAGTACTCTCAACTATTCTACCCACTCTCATATTCTAATATGGCATCAGATCCACGATGAGGTTTCATCTCTGGTACAACATGCAGACTTTATCTGAGCGGAGCAAGGAGCACACAGGTTCTCTGTGGCAAGATCAGGGACTTTGTTCCCTGCTGCCATAACCTTTTTTTCTCACTGCTACAACTGAAAGTTTCTTCTGCTGCCACACAACCCGGTCCTTTTTCTGCTGCTATTAAAATCTAGTTTTGAAGATGTTGGACTTTGATCATGTTCAGAAGAAAACACATTCATTGCATTCCCTCCACTTTCTAGGGTTTGATTGAACTCCATATTATCTTTCTGAATTCAAAGCCCGTTACACATTCATTGTATCCCTGCAAGGGAAAGGCGGAGAAGATACCATACAGAAATGGCTATGGAAGTTACCCAAGTTCTTTTGAATGCACAGTCAATAGATTCAGCGGTTCGCAAGCATGCTGAGGAAAGTTTAAAACAATTTCAGGATCAAAATGTTACTGGGTTCTTGCTATCTCTTTCGAGTGAATTAGCAAATAATGACAAGCATGTTGTTAGCCGTAAATTGGCAGGCTTGATTCTCAAAAATGCCCTGGATGCAAAGGAGCAACACAGAAAATTTGAGCATGTGCAGAGATGGTTATCATTGGATGTAGCTGTTAGGGCCCAGGTCAAAGGATGTTTACTACAGACTCTCTCTTCACCGGTGATTGATGCAAGATCTACTGCATCTCAAGTTGTTGCAAAGATTGCTGGTATTGAGTTGCCTCAAAATCAATGGCCTGAACTTATCAGTTCTCTCTTGTCAAATATTCACCAACTTCAGCCAGATGTTAAGCAAGCAACTTTGGACACCCTAGGTTACATGTGTGAAGAAGTCTCCCCTGATGAAGTTGATCAAGAGCAAGTCAATAAGATATTGACAGCGGTTGTTCAAGGCATGAGTGCTTCTGAGGGAAACATTGATGTTAGGCTGGCTGCAACTCGAGCTCTGCATAATTCTTTGGGATTTGCTCAGGCAAACTTCGGGAATGATATGGAGAGGGATTATATCATGAGAGTCATTTGTGAAGCTACTCTGTCCCCTGAGGTGAAGATACGGCAGGCTGCATTCGAATGCTTGGTCTCCATATCCTCCATGTATTATGAGAAGCTTGCATCGTATATGCAGGACATATTTAACATCACTGCAAAAGCTGTGAGGGAAGATGAGGAACCTGTTGCTCTACAAGCTATTGAATTCTGGAGCTCAATATGCGATGAAGAGATTGACATCTTAGATGAATATGGAGGGGATTTTTCTGCTGATTCTGACACCCCTTGCTTTTATTTTATCAAGCAGGCACTACCTGCGCTTGTCCCTATGCTGTTGGAGACACTCCTTAAGCAAGAAGACGACCAAGATCAGGATGAAGGAGTTTGGAATCTTGCAATGGCTGGAGGAACATGCTTGGGCTTGGTTGCACGGACCGTGGGAGATGACATTGTGCCTCTTGTTATGCCATTCATAGAAGAAAACATTAACAAACCTGAATGGAGGCAGCGAGAAGCAGCAACTTATGCATTTGGTTCTAAAATCTGAAATACCGGTCGGATGGCCGTGCCGGTCATTCCAATACGACCGGGGAGATGAAAGTGACTTGTCAGAACTGACGGAATCCAAATCGGATGCCCGGTTTGAGCTCGGCGCTCAAACTTCATTTTTAAAATACACTTATTTCAAATGAACTGTTAGGACGGGTCCGGGGGTCTAAAATCTGAAATACCGGTCGGATGGCCGTGCCGGTCATTCCAATACGACCGGGGAGATGAAAGTGACTTGTCAGAACTGACGGAATCCAAATCGGATGCCCGGTTTGAGCTCGGCGCTCAAACTTCATTTTTAAAATACACTTAGTTCAAATGAACTGTTAGGACGGGGCATTTGGTTCTAAAATCTGAAATACCGGTCGGATGGCCGTGCCGATCATTCCAATACGACCGGGGAGATGAAAGTGACTTGTCAGAACTGACGGAATCCAAATCGGATGCCCGGTTTGAGCTCGGCGCTCAAACTTCATTTTTAAAATACACTTAGTTCAAATGAACTGTTAGGACGGGTCCGGGGGTCTAAAATTCGAAATACCGGTCGGATGGCCGTGCCGATCATTCCAATACGACCGGGGAGATGAAAGTGACTTGTCAGAACTGACGGAATCCAAATCGGATGCCCGGTTTGAGCTCGGCGCTCAAACTTCATTTTTAAAATACAAGATGAAATTTGAACTTATATTGTGTGTGTGTATTTATATATATGAAAATGAGCTGGCTTAAACTATTGGCATACTCTTGTTAATGCTTGATTTCTTTATTAAGTCTTGTTAATGCTTGATTTCTTTATTAAGGATTTGATTATAATTTTTTTAAATGATATACAGGATCATCCGTCGCGAGATGTTGGACGAGACGACGACCAGGATGATGTTGGACGAGACGACGACCAGGATGAGACATATGTGGAGGATTTGTGATTTTATTTTAGTTGTGTATGTTGTCATTTTATTATTATGGATGTATGATTAATTTGTGATTTTATTTTAATTGTGTGTAATTTGAGGTTCGTGGAGATTGTGATCCGTGTAGTTGATTTATTATTGTTTTATGAAATTGTTATTTATCAGGTGTTTGTATGTGATGAATTTGAGATTTGTCGATATTGTTGTCTGTGTAGTTGATTTTATATTTATGTTATGAATTTGTTATTTATCAGGTAATTTATTTATCAGTTTAAATAAATTTTTAAAAAAAAATAATGCAAAATTAGCGACCGCATTGAGACTGAATTGCGACCGAATAGCGACTATACGTTATATTTCTTTTATTAAATAATTATACTTTAGCGACCGACTAGCGACCGAATTGAGACCGAATAAATCCGATAGGTTAATTTTATTTTTAAAAATACAACAAATGTAGCGACCGAATAGAGACTGAATGGCGACCGAATTATTAGCGACCGGTCAGGCGACCGATTATAATCGGTCTCTGGTAACGACTGATACTGCGACCGAATTATGTCGGTCGCTATATAGCGACTATTATATAGCGACCGACACATTCGGTCGCTAGATAGTGTCTGTTCGGTCGCAATGGAGATTTGCGACCGATCTACGACTGAATAGCGACCGCTTGGTCGGTCGCTATCCGCGATTTTTCTTGTAGTGTAGAATATCCTACACTGGGACCTCCGTAAGTCCCCGACATCGAAGAATCTCCTCTTCGTTCACTGGGCTGGTTGTACCATTGAAGTTCCCCGAAGTTAGTCATTTCATTCGTGGTGAGACGAGAGACCCTAGCTGACACGGCGGTGAAACAAAAATAAACTAGGGTCCCTATCTTGTGTGAACTTCGGATCTCGCTAAAAACACACAAAAAAAAATCATCAAAATCAAAACAAAAAAAAGGGCGTAAAGGCATCCACTTGTTTGATAATCTCTGCTACCTACTTGCTAGTGTATGTTTTTGCGTTCTGGGAGAACTGTGAGCATGTCTCACGAGTCTTCCGAGGAGAACCACCCTAGCCGTGGTTTGACAGCCGACCCGCGAGTCTATGCTATGGACTCGGGTCCTTCTCATGACCCCCCGCATGAGGTGCAGGTTATTGCCGGGGACACGTCCCCGCCACAGGATATCACTTCCTTACTGGGCGTCCTCGCCAACACGGAGCTTACCTCTGAATAGCTCCGGGCCTTCCAGGCCATTCTAAAGGGGAAATCTGTTTCCCCCACTCCCCAGGAGTCAACTCCGGCTATCGCACCTCTCCACGAGTCCGTGCAGGCCATTCCATCTCCTTCATTGGCGCAAGCCATCCAGTCTCCCTCGCTTCAAGGACAAGCGAGCCAACAACCTCCCTCATTCCAATTCCCGTCACAATCTCAAACTCCCGGTGTTCCTCACACACCGTTTCAGCCAGGGCCAACTGTCGGTGGTCCGACAGTTCCCTCTCATTCCGGGTTCCCCCCTCAAGTCTCCGGGAGACAGTTTCTCCCCCAATGGCAAGTGCCACCTTCACCCCCAGAGGAGCTCGCCCAATCGCTCCTCAATAGGTTCAACCGCATGGACGAGCAGTTTCAAAATCTGAGAAGAATGGTGGACGTGAAAGCCACCCCGGAGGTTGCTTTGCCAATCCTCCCCGTCATTCATCTTCCTCCCTCCGAAATGCCCACGTACCGCATATACAATGGTACCGGCAACCCCTTCATTCACCTCAAGGACTTCATGTATGAGTCCTCCTATTGGCAAAACGATCAGAGGTCCCTGGCATACCTCTTTCGGAGATCATTGGATGGTCCCGCGCTTGAGTGGTTCTATTCTCTGGAGCCCCGCGAAGCCGAGAATTTTGAAATAGTGCAGAGAAGGTTCTTGCAGAAATATAGGGATAGGGTCGGTCCCTCACTCTCCATTACCGACCTAGTGGCCGAAAAGATGAAACCCGACGAGGATTTTGTCCGATATGCTGATAGATGGAGGTCTCTGGCGGAAAGAATAAGGGATACCCTCTCCGAGCCCGAACAAGTGAAAATGATTGTGTCTAATGCAACCCCGCAGTTCAGACACGTCCTCGCCATGAATAAACTTACTACAATGGAGGAACTCTATGAAAGGGCCCGATACATCCAAACCCAGCTAAAAGACTCCCCCATCATGAACATGTTTGAGTCGCCGAAGCCCAAAGTGGTCAGAAAGACAGGCGCTGGTGTCCCGGGCGGAGCCACAGAAGGGGTCGTGACAAATGAGCAAGTCAGTGCGGTCAACAATGCCAACTATGCAGTCAACCCAAGGCCTCAACAAATGCCCCGACTACCCCTTCAATCAGGTCCTTTCCCTCTCCGTCCTCCACCCCAAAATAATCCACCCCAGGATAATATGCCTCCATTACGCCAACCCCAGCAACAACAACCACAACCTCAACAACAACAACCACCGCTTCAGTACAACCAAGTTCCACCCCCGGGGAACTATGGTCCCCAACAGCAACAAAGGAGGCCGCTCGGTCCTAAGAGAGCCTACTATCCACCATTGCCAGAAACCTTAGCAGATATTTTTAATGCCCTCATGGCATCAAACCAACTCGCCCTACCCAGAGAAAGGCCCGCCTGGCCCCCAAATGTTGATACCTCCAAATACTGCGTCTACCACAGGCAGCCGGGACACACAGTGGATTACTGCTTCCATTTCAAAGATTACATCCATGATATGAATGATGAACATCAAATAGATTGGGATGAGATGAGACGGTACGTCGCGGCTCTCAAGGCTAGGAGACCTCCTCAGAGGCCACAGCAGCAGTTACAACAGCAGCAGCAGCAGCAACCACAACAACAACAGCAGCCTCAGCAGGCCCCACAACAACAGCCCGACATGGGCATAATCCAGAATCCACTACCGGAGCACCAACAGCCCAATCATCAGGTTAACCCCATCTCCTCCTTCCCGGAAGTCGGGAGAGAGCAGGTGTGGCACCAGGAAAGTACCTCCATTCTTTATACCTCCAACCCTATCGTCATGCAACCCCCTCACCTTGCCCGGGTAGCACCTCTCTCTCATCAACCCGCATCGGTATCGCCTTCACCATTTCCACTACCATTACGCCCTCTCATCCGCACCCCGACCTCCTATCAACCGACACTTTCTACTACGCCTTCACACCCTCTCACCTTCTCCCACTCCCCCACTTTACCATCCACCTCTACCACATTTACCCCTACGCCTTCTGAACCCCTTATCATCCGTCCACCATACATAACCCCGTCTTTCTCCACCACATCACCACTAATGCCTTCAAAACCACTCATCACCCACCATCCACCTCAAAACCTTTACCCGTTTCAAACCTTACCTCCACCTCCACCTTCCAAACCCCTTATCCTTCATAATCCGCGCGATATCCCCTCTACCTCCGCCATGCCTCCACCTAACAAACCCCTCATCAGAATCCCTGCTCCCGTCATCACCCCTGCTTCATCAACCATTCCTCCACTACTACCCCTCAAACCCCTGTTAAAACCCACTGCTACCCCCACAGAGGTACAAAAGCCGCAGGCAATGGTGCTCCGGAGTGAAAGGATTTTCCACAGGGTTTTCCCCCACAACAGTCAGAATCCCGAGCAATCTCAGCCAGAGAAGGATGATGCAGAACAACCAGAAAGAGCTATCCCTGGAACACAGTATGATCTACTGAAACACTTGGACAAGACGCCTGCCCGGATCTCCATCCTAGAGCTACTTCAAAGATCCACATCACACCAGGCGGCCTTGATGGAATATCTTCAAAAGGTCATGGTTAATGAAGACCTCCCCGTGGAGAAGATTTCGACCGTCCTAACCCCAACAGATACACAACCAGTCATCATGTTTCACAACTACGAGCTCGCTCCCAAGGAATCTCAGAAATATGCATTGTGCATTTCAATAAAAATTAATGGGGTATCCATAAACCCGTGTCTTGTGGACACGGGTGCATCCATAAATGTGATCTCCATGAGCACTCTTCAGTTGTGTGGGGTCAACGAGGAACAAATAAGACCTTCCTCGATCACGGTCACGGCTTATGACAATAGCAAAAGGCCGCCGCAGGGGATGATTATTCTGAAGGCAGAACTAGGCCCCATGGCAATCTCCACGGAATTCCATGTCCTCGACATGGACCCCACATTTAAGGCTATACTGGGTCGCCCTTACATCGAAGCCATGGATGCTGTGCCTTCCACCAACCATCAGTGCCTGAAGTTTCCTTGCAACGGGAGAATTATTAAAGTGGTCAGTACACCTGTCCTTCACACAGTGGATGCTATCAACACCTCTCTGCCCTCTGTTTGGCCGTCTTATCGGCCCATATTGTCACTGCTGGACGTGCGTGATCCATCTCGCATGCCACTAGCACCAAAAGAGCCGGTCAGGGCAACCACAACATCGTGTCTCCCTTTTCACTCCAAAGGTTGGGAGATTATGAGGAACATCGGCTATCAACAAGGAAAAGGGCTGGGCGCACAGTTACAGGGAATGCTCAAACCGCCAAAGGAAATTAGGCCGAACCGCAGGTTTGGCCTAGGCTTCAAAGGACCATTCAAGGCGGATTGGAAGCCCCTCACATGGACTCTATCAAACCACTTCAACAGAGGGCCCGTTGTTCAGATGGGAGATCACCCACGAGAAGCATATGGGGAATCACATGCTGTATATTTTGCTGAAAAATGTCCGAGGATCACCAAAAGAGGCAAGATCAAAGATCCGGAATGTGAGTGGAATAAATGGTTCGACATACGGGACATTTCTGTTGCACTGGAAAGGATGTTCTCGTCCCCACAGCTTGAAGGACCACCATTGATCTCCGAGATACCAGAGAATATTACCACTCTTGTCAAGGTTCCAAACTATCCTCGTCCTCGCCAGAAGGACCATGTCATCGACGGATCTTCATCCGTCCTCAACATTGCCATCGACGGCTCATTAGCCGCCATCTTCTCCATCCACTCGTCTCAGCCTTTGCTGATATCTTCTTCCTGGGCCAGACGATTGTCTGATGATCTTCCCAGGTCCCCTTCTTTGCTTACATACCTACGCGGGCTTTTCAACCCGCGCTAGGTCTTCAACCATGATCTGCTCTACGAGCCCCACAATCCTCTAGCTATAACCACTTTCCTCTCTCCTCCAATCTCTTTTCACTGCTTTGTCATTAAAAATGAAAACGAAAAAAAAACGTCAATTTTCAAACTCTCCAACAACACATCTTCGTTGAGGAAACCTCCTACATCTCCCACGGGTGCGTACCGTCTTGCGGACCACCCGTCCAAGGTCCGATGAGCGACCTTTTCTACCCCTCCTCTGAGGGGTCTTCTCCTGTACATTCTACACCATCCTCCTCATCTTCCTCTGTAAATATTGTCAGTCAATCTAGGAATGATAGGCCAAGGGTAGTACATAGGAAGAAATCTAAGGGTAGGCAGATCCCTCGTCGATTCCTTCTGGATTTGGCCGCCAGGTGTCAGGCCCTTCTTGCCATCCCCCAGTTGTTAGAAAATCCCATCCATCTACCCGAAATAGAATGCGAGGGCGACTGTGCATCTGATGAAGGGTATGGAGTCTACGAGATCACGAATGAAGAATGCCCCACTGAAGATGAGGGTGAAGAATATGAGGATGCGGCGGGCGCATATGCTAGCGGAATGAGGAGATTCGACGAGCCGTCAACCGCCGTAGAAGAATCCACCAAAGAAGTCAACTTGGGGACTGAGGAAGACCCTATGATCATCCTCATAAGTGACAACCTACCACCCTCAGAAGAAGAGGCATTAATTGAGGTCCTCAAGGAATATAAGGACACGTTTGCATGGAGCTACGAGGATATGCCGGGTTTGGATTCAACCTTGGTCGAACACCGTTTAACCCTAAAACCAGGGTCCATCTCGGTAAAACAAAGGTTAAGGCGTTTCCACCCTCAGATGGCTTTGAAAATGAAAGAAGAGGTCGATAAGCTCCACAAAGCCAGGTTCATTAGAGTCGTTCTTTATCCTCAATGGGTGGCGAACATTGTCCCGGTCAAGAAGAAAGATGGGAAAGTCAGGATTTGCATCGACTTCCGGGACCTTAACCGCGCGTGTCCAAAGGATGATTTTCCCTTACCTCACATTGATGTGTTGATTGATAACACGGCAGGTTTTGAAACCCTCTCTTTCATGGATGGATTTTCAGGATACAATCAAATTCGTTTGGCAGAAGAGGATCAGGAAAAGACGTCATTCACTACCCCTTGGGGAACATATTGTTACGTGGTCATGCCGTTTGGGTTAAAGAATGCTGGAGCTACTTACCAAAGAGCGATGATGGCCATATTTCATGACATGATGCACATATATCTGGAAGTGTATGTGGATGACTTATTGGTGAAATCAAGGACCAGGATGGAACATCCAGAAGTTTTGGCTAAGGTCTTGCAAAGGTCAAGAGAATTCCAATTGAAAATGAACCCGAAAAAGTGTGTGTTTGGTGTGTCGTCAGGTAAATTGCTGGGGTTCATTGTGAGTAAAAGAGGGATCGAGATAGATCCCGACAAAGCCAAGGCTATCAGGGATATGCCGCCTCCCAAGAATTTGAGGGAAGTCCGAGGTTTAATCGGCAGGCTGCAGTTTATTCGTCGGTTTGTGTCTCAACATTCACAAAGGTGTAGACCTCTCTACGAGTTGACCAAGCCAGGAGTAGAATTCCACTGGAATTCTAAATGTCAGAAAGCTTTTGAAGGTTTGAAGGAATATCTGGCTAGTTCACCCGTTCTCATTCCACCTAAACCAGAAAAACCTCTGATCCTTTACATCTCAGTCTTGGATGACTCCGTGGGAGCCGTCCTCGCACAAGCTGATGAAGAAGGCAAGGAACGAGCAACCTATTACTTGTCCAAACTTCTCAATCCCTGTGAGCAGAAGTACACCGGCATGGAGAAAACCTGTGCTGCCCTCGTTTGGGTAGTGCAGAAATTGAAGCACTACTTCTTAGCTCACGAAGTCCACTTGATTGCTCGAATGAATCCTATCAAATTCCTTCTGGAGAAAGCCGTCCTTACGGATAGGCTAGCACGCTGGCAAAGTTTTCTCTCTCAGTTCGACATCACCTACATCCAGCAAAAGGCGATTAAAGGTTATGCCATAGCCGAGCATCTCGCTCACCATCCTCTTCCCAAGTTCGATCCCGTCCAATCAGAGTTTCCAGATGAGGAACTAATGTCCATCAACCAATCAGATGAGCCAATGTGGACGCTATATTTTGATGGAGCTCTGAATTCTCAAGGGAGAGGAATCGGCATCGCCCTGCTGTCGCCGGAAGGCCTCACATTCCCATTGGCATACCAGCTCAAATTTCCAGTCACCAACAATATAGCCGAATATGAAGCTCTTCTAGCTGGCCTAGGACTCGCTCATTCTTTTCGTATCGCTGAGTTGCGAGTCGTAGGTGATAGTCAACTCATCCTTCGCCAGGTACTCACTAAGTATCGCACTCGCGATCCCAAACTCAAGCCATACCAAGAACTCACTGCTGCCTTTGCCAAACTGTTCACAAAACTGATCTTTGTTCATATCCCTCGTCATCAGAATATTCTCGCCGATGCCCTCGCCTCATTGGCATCATCCATAAGGTTCCCTCTAGGAAGATGGTTTAAGTCCATTTCCATCTACAAACTTCACGCCCCTGCAGTCGATGATGCTTCCTACGTAAACATCAAAGACAGGATAGCAAGGAAGATCCTGCAGGAAGATATCCTTGAGAAGAGGGAGCTCATGTTGGCAGAGGCCGAAGAAGAACTGGCTGATGAAGAGAAACCATGGTTCTATGAAATTGTCAAATATTGCCAAGATCAGTCTTATCCTGAAGGGGCCACCACAGAGGACAAGAAAGCCATAAGAAGGGTGGCTCAGAAATACACATTGATTGGAGGTCTACTCTATAGGAGGAGCCTTACTGGTATTCTGTTAAGATGTCTTGGTGACGATGAGGTTTGGAAATGTGTAGAAGAGACGCACTCGGGTGTGTGCGGTGGCCACGTGAATAGTCAGATGCTCGCCAAGAAGATCATTCGTCAAGGCTTTTATTGGCCCACTATGGAAGAGGATTGTGCTGTCTATGTCCGTAGGTGTGTCAAGTGTCAACTTCACGCCGATAAAATCCATTCACCATCTTCCTCACTTCATCCAATATCCTCCCCATGGCCTTTCTCCATGTGGGCATTCAACATCATTGGCCCCCTAGGTGATCCCAATTCCCTCACCAAGCAGAAATCCTTCATCCTTACTGCAACGGAATACTTCACCAAATGGGCCGAAGCCGAAGCTTACACGGAAATCAAGGCATCAACAGTCTGCAAGTTCATCATAAAGAACATTCTCGCCAGATTCGGCGTCCCAAGCACGATCGTCACCGACAATGGGCCACAATTCATTTCTCAGGACCTACAGGACCTCTGCAAAAGGTACGCAATTGCATTGCATCATTCATCGCCTTATTACCCACAAGGTAACGGTCAAGCGGAGGCCACCAATAAAACATTGCTCAAAATCATCAAAAAAACCTGCGAGTCTAGTAAGTTTTCAGACTGGCCAGAAAAGCTTATCGAAGCCCTATGGGCCTATCGCACTTCAATCCGTACCCCCACCGGGCAGACTCCATTTGCCCTCACTTATGGTATGGAAGCGGTAGTCCCGTACGAGACTCTGATCCCTTCTCTCAGGGTACAATTGGATGAGGAATTTCCCCTCGACGATCGTCGTAATTCACTCCTCGCCCAGTTGGAACTCTTGGATGAGAAGCGGCTGGCCGCCGCCGAACACGCGCGTGTGTATCAAAATAGACTCGCTCGCTTTTACCAAAAGAAAGTCGTTGAGAGAAAATTCAAAGTCGGTGAGATGGTCGTAAAAAGAATTTTTGTCAAACCTGGAGGGCCGCGTTCTAAGCTCCAACCCAATTGGGAAGGACCATTTGTAATTCAAGCCGTGCACCCTGGCAACGCCTACAAGCTAGTCAACGCCGAAGGGACCGAGTTATCCCACCCTTGGAATGGGCTTTATCTTAAGAAATACTACCCTTAGCACAAAACAAAAAAATGATGAAAAGATAAAAAACATCAAAAATAAGGAAATATTGAAAACCACTAAAAATATGGAAAATTCAAAATGCCGATGCCTGGCAGGCACCATGTAGTTAAGTCCCTGCATCTAACCTTCATATTAGGATAGGGCCCATTAAGGCTTGGTAGGCACCGGGTCTTGGTTTGCCAGAACCGTGGAGACCACTGTCCGGCCACGTCGGCCTATGCTCGCTCGAAGGAAGCTAACATGTGTTCACTTATGTATTTTATTCAAAAAAGTTGGTAGCATCACCTACGGTAGGGCCACACCTAGAAGATCTCCGGAAGCTGTAATCTTTATTCTTTTCTCTTCGACCAAATGAGACAGTCGGCGCCCTTAAAACGCTGAGCATGAGAAACCGAAACTCAAACCCCAAAGGCAAGAGTAGGACCCATTTCCTCGAGCATCGATCAGAGCACGAGAAGAGGGCAGTGTCCCCGCAGGCATACGAAGAGGGAGCCCACCAACGTCAAACGACTATATCTCCCTCACAGAAAGAAATACAAAATCAAAATCAAGAGAAAAGCCTGGTCGTGACCGTGCCTGTACGATAAACGGAACCCCTCAAAGCAAAAGTCTGAATCCACAAAGGGGGCCGTGGAATGTAAATGCTCGAGATTTGGTCCGAAGTTGTCCGAAAGGAAAGAGTTAATGGGCCCTTATTCGCTCGCCGGGTTAACGGCTTTGCCGGTCCTCTCAGGAGGTTTATCCCCTACGCTCTTCCTTCTCCCTCTAAAGATGAAGGTTCGATGGAGTTTCTGAAAGGTGAAAACTGCCCAGGGTCTGCGACTTTATTTTAATATACACATTTTGGTTGCCTACTTTGAAAAGCAAAAGCTATCGCTGCGAAGGAGTCTCCGTGTTTCTGGCTGGTCAAGACCCCTGTTTACCACCTTGATGTCTTCTTGTTTAACCTCGGGCTTAGGCCAATGCAAGCGCGTCACCTATGGGTGCGACGGCGTCTGATTCCGGGTCAGCGTCGCGCGGTTGGTCGTTAGGGTTCCAGGGTGTTCCATCTTATACCATCTAGAGTTGTGAGGAAACAGACCCGGGTCGGGCAAATCATCTACCTCAAACACCTTTTTGGGTGAATCCCTGTGGTCGGAAGCAACTGGGAGCCTAAGCATGGCATGACGGTATTGTCATCAGGGTAAGTCTTAGCCGGCGGGATCGTCATTCGAGGGGTCTAGAGGCCCAAATCAACCTAGATGTGCACTTAAGATACCTGGGAGGTTAGTAAGAAACCCCTGTCTCACGTAGGTTAGGTGCCATTTGGGTGCTTGCCGGGCGTTAGCAAAAAAAAAATTGAAATGATAAAAGTACAAAAAAAATGGAAAAGAGAAATGTACGTATTTGCAAACGAAAAAAATCTTTTTATGATGAAACAAAAAAATATCAAATAAAAAAAAAAGAGAAAACAAATCAATTTTGCATGATTACATTTGCGTGCAGCATCTCACTTTTTAATATCGCTTGCATTCGTGTGCTTGCCTGTCGCATTTATCATCACCGCATCTCTCCCTTGCCTTCGTTAAATAAAGGCTTGGCCCCTTGACCAGTTATCAAGAACAGTCACAGTGACCATTTGCTTATTGAGCAAGGGGCCAAGTCAGAACAGAAATTCTGATTTGTTTGTTTCAGTGATATGTGCAGGGATTCAGGTAACTGAAGCAAAGGTGAAAAACAAACAAACCAAACCTTGTGTTTTATTCCAAAAAAAAACCAAAAAAATTTTACATCAAGTTCCGCCCTCTCTCTCTGCATTACTCGTCCCACTACTCTCCGGGTAAAACACTCTCAAAGGTGCTACCCAACTACGAAAAGCGGTACTCCTGCCGCTCTGTACTCCTCTTCCTATTCCCACATCCCGGCGTTGATCCGCGGAAGCAGCAGAGAAGCTACCAACACGAAAGCCACGCTCTCGTGCTTTTCGGTAGCGCTCCTCACCATCTCTCAGCCACTGTTCAGCAAGACCAAGGCCGATTCAGAGTTCGAATAGTTGGGCCTCCATGGCCCTTCGCTCCTCCCTTTCAGCCAAACTGTTGGCTCTTTCTCTCTCTGCGTTTCTTTCCCTCTCTGCCCGTTCTCTCTCACGGTCTTCCCTCTCTAACTGGAGAGTGATCCTCAGTTCCATAACATCCCTGGATGAGTCGTCATCAGGATGACGCCGCAGTTCCCTCTCCAGTTCTGCTATCCTAGCCTCCTTATGCGCAGCTTGGGCAAGCGCTTCTTCCGTCTCCTTTTCCTGCCGAGTGTACCATCTCAGATACGCGATAAGGCGTAAACAAAGAGAACTCAACGCTGAAACTTTTACCTGTATACGGAGCATCCCTTCTGCCTCCGCAGCACGCTGCGTGGCGTGAGCAAGTTGCTCATGAAGCGAGTCAAGTTCTGAGGTGGGAATCCACAAGCTGGAAGAGGCACCACCTACTCCCATCGCTGGGGAGGCCGCACCAATCTGGGCATGCTACGACCATGTGAATTAGCAGCCAACATCTGGATCTGGGGATTTAATTAGGAATGTACTGTACACCTACCAAGGCGCTCGTAGCTCCGCGGGCATCACCCAACTGTTGTTCCATCTCTGCCAAGCGAGTTCGTAAATTCGCTATCATGGCATCCCGGACATCCTGCAGCCTTACAAGTCAGCATTTTTACCAGAAAAACCAAGAAAAGGAGAAAGAAGAGAAGAGAAAAAGGGGAAACCTACCTCCACAAGTCCCCGGGGTTGGAACCGTTCTGCGTACTTTGTCCTATATAGACGCAAGTAGTCCTCGCTGTCCCGCGCCTGTGATTCTATAGCTGTGCCACCCCGTTGCCAGTCCTCATACTGTTCGGGGAATCGCACGCGCCAGTCAATGCAAGTCGCCGGTCCCCGCGTCTTTCTCCCGACACGAGGTGGCGCAGCTGAATCCACCCATTCTTGAGCCAGTCCTAAAGTCCTCATAACTAATCGTAGCCGAAGCGGCTCAATTTCATTCAGGCAGTGCATCCATAGTTCCCGTCCCAATCGGGCACGACTTGCTAGAACCCACGGCTGGTTGGCATCGACCATGTCTGAGTAGGGTCTCCAGTTTACCATCGCTGTAGGGAACTCCTGTAGCTCCCGCCTTAACACCATCAGTTGGTAGGTTAGGGGTGCCGCACTCATGACGGGTTCCCACCGCCTGGCTAGCGGCACCATCACGGGTCGCCAATGTCGAGCTCTCCCCATAGGGAGGTAATAATAGCTCCATAACTGCTCGGCGCAGGTCATCAGCACCTTGCGAAAACCACACAAAAAAATACAAAACAAGCAAAACCAAAAAAATACCTGGATGAATGGTGTGAAACCACTCACAGTCATCTCACGATCCGTTTCTTGGAATAGGCCTGCAAACAAGTGTGCCAGCATGGCGGCTCCCCAGGCATAATACCCTACTCTTTCAAGGTCTGACAGCAGCTCCAGGAAGCAACATTGGATACCATCCCCTTTCGAGCTCAGTACCAATCTCCCCAAAAGGAAGAGGAGAAATCTCCTCAAATCTATGTTACATCTTTCCCAGTTGCCGAAATCTGTGCAGTACACGGCACGGCATCCTATTTCCATCCTTTCCATGAACTCTTCTGAGGATTCGTTGTCCGCCGACGAGTGTCGGTGAGCCCTAATGCATCCATGAGGGACGCCCTAGCTACCGACCTGTTCTTCCGACCATCTAGGTCCAAACCCAGTA